>PVKU01000176.1:236261-468761 GCA_004027475.1 Anoura caudifer
AAAAAAAAAAAAAAAAAAAAAAAAAAGCGCAAAATTATGGCTACATCACCACACCTGCGTGGGGCCCTGAGCTATGCTCATCCCCTATGCTATGCAGGTAGAGCTGGGAGCAGCTACTCAGCCTGGTACTACGTGTCCTAGCCTCCCTGAGTCAGCTGGCTCCGTTTAGATACAAGCTCTGATCAGTGACATGAGAGAAGTCAGAAGTCACACGTTCTACTTTCCAGGCTGATCCATGAAAACCTCCCCACAAGAGCCTCCACCCTCTCTCAGGGCTGCCACCTGGATGAAGAAGCTGAGGCCCCAGAGAATGGAAGAGCCATAAAATGTCAGAGGCCCTAAATGACCTCCCCTCAAATCACCTCTGGGAGGAAAGCCTTCACCAACCAGGAATGCTGATTGGTCTTGATGAGAGGGAGAAACAAACTCCTACTGTGTCAGGCCATTAGTATTTCAGGATTTACTGACTAAAAGAACTAGCTTTTATCCTAATGCTATTACCTGAAGCCTAACATGTATTTCCTATCTTTTTCTAAGCATTTGACATCTGCAGAGAAAAATGTTTGGCACCTAATATTTCTCTGCAGTACCTGGTCACAATTAGCTTTATGCATAGATGTAAGTGAAAAATACCAACCTCAGTAGGAGTTTACAACATGCTTTCAGCTGCATGACTTCATCCTTTGCCATTCAAAGCAAGAGAGGTAGGAGAGGTTACCTCAATTTTAAAGATGAAGAAACTATGGCTGAGAATAGCAAGTTTTTCCATAGTCACATAAATAATCAGTGGCAGTGCTAGGACTTTAGCCCAATTTCCTTACTCAATATCTAGTTCTCCATTTCCCATTCAAATTGATATTCTTTTATGGACCCAGAAAAGAGCTACTTCATTTCTGCTCCACTCCCTGCACATGATATAGCTGAAATCTTATTATTTAGGTTAAAAAAAAAAAAACCTTTTTGTTTTTACACTTAATTACAAAAGGCATATATCCCTGGAAAGGTAAAGTGAAGAGCCAAAATTGCAATGAAGCATTAATAATAAATATCAGATCTAGAGAAAAAAATTTGGGCATGGAAATGAGAGAGCAAAGATAACATGAAGCGAGATGGAATATCAAAAAATAGCTGAGGAAAAGAACATAAAAGAGGAACCAACTTAATATTGTCTATCATCAGGTGGTTATGATCCACCAAATATAAGAGAGATCTTAGCTTTGTCAGTTCAAGTTTCTCAGGCCTTCCCTGTTCCCCAAACCATACAACTTCCATGCTACAAGATTCTTGCTCTGGAGAGACAGTTTGGTTGTCTTAAAAACACAAAAATTTTTAAAACACCACCCAAACACTGCCCCTAGAGTTAGAGACCTTGTTCAAACTCAAAACTTCCTCCCTCAATATTGAGTAAGCCCTATTATGTGCCAGTCTGGGTGCTGAGAGGTAGGTCGCGGTGATGAACAAGAAGTAAGTGGTCCTTATCCTCAGGAAGCTTATAGTGCATCATCCCCTGTGCCAATTCACAGCTGTGTAATCACAGGAAAGTCACTTAATCTCTTTGAGCTTAAACTACTTCAAATGTTAATTCACTGGGAATTCAAAAAGCTAACCAATGTATGTGAACTTGCTCCACAAGGGGCTTTTTAAATACAAGTGTTTGCTTAATATTGATGTTTTTCTACCACATGGATACCACAAAACACTAACAAGGAGGTGTGGGAGCCTTAATTCTCTTCTTATTGCCCTCACCAGCCCAGCTGCAGTCACAGAATTCAGTCCCTAGGAAGTCTGAAGAAAGACTAAAGGCCTTTTTGGACCAACTGAAGTTACTGAATACCCCCTAAGTTATGTGGTGAAACATCAAGCTATACCATATTTTTTTATCCATTCATTTAACAAATATTGATTGAGTACCCTGTTTTTTCAGTGTTCCCTAGTGAGGAAGCCTGGGTGGGGGAGGAACATTTAAACAGTTAATTTAATTGATTAATTTAAATTTGGATTAGAGCTTAAGGGAAACAGAGTCCTCAGATACAGTCAATACTAGAAAAAAACCTGCATTGGTGAAGCTGGACAGAAAAGGTCTCTGGGAAAAAGTGGGACTTTGGCTGACACCTAAAGGATAAGAAATTGCCCAGGCAGAAGAAAGTGTACACACAAACACACCAAGTTGAAGAGCTCAGTGTGTTCAGGAACTGAAGACTTCTTATGAGGAAGAGATGAAAAGGCTATTAAGTGGGAAAAGTTAGTGGAAGCTCCTTACCTACTCTCACAAATCACTTACTCCAGAACTTCCCAGAGCCTTTATTATGTTAATATTAGCAAGAGGCTCTAAGAGAAAGATCCAGAGAGTACTTGCTCCCAAGTCTAAATTCATATCTCTGGAAGACTATTACCCTAGAATACTCTGGGACATGTTCTTCTAAAGTGCTGCTTGTTCTATTAGTTCTGATTGTTTCAAGACACAGGTGATTTGAAATATGCATCACTACTCATTCTCTCAAAAGGCTGCTGACACCTCAGCTAATTATGCAGAGTGTCTGATATGGTTCTGTGAATTCTGGCAGGACTCATTTGCAAAGGAGATTTCCAAAGATAGGCTGGTCTATAAGCCCAGGCAAGGCAGTTACAAATTCAACTGAAAAGAGACTGAAAACTTGATTTTTAAATGATTAATTCAACAATGATAATCACCTATATTTTTATATCCTAGATCAAAGATGGGGAAAATGGGAAAAGAATAAGACACTGCTTTTATTTGTCATCAATAAATATACCATGAGATACATACTTGAAAAAAGAATTATTCTTTAGCAGCAGAAAAACCCTTACGTTCCTTTATATCTAGATTTTAGCACCTAATTGCATATTTCCTTTTGCTGCTACTTTGTGGAAAAATGCTTCAAATTTATCTCATTTTTTTCCTGTACTTTCTGAATGAATACTTTAATTGGTACACAGGAGAATACTGGACTGTTTACCTTTAAGATGTTCCTGGATTCTTAAATCATTTTAGTCCAAGTATACTATGCATTTTACACCCAGCTGGCTAGTTTATGAATTACATAGATAATCACAAAGGTGAAAAGTAATTTTTATTAAAACAGTACAGGGTTCTTGAAAGATACTGTTAGTCTTTTAAATGAACCTATGGCATCAATATTATTCCCCTTTTTCTTTAAATAACCATTTCATACATGCTTACAATGATACTTGTGAATGGCCTGATCCTCTTTGTCACCACCCACATCCAAAGCCAAAAACTCTAGAACAGATAAGACATATGCAATCCTTCCACATTCAAAACTGTCTCTGAAACCAGAAGTAGCTGCATATACATAGGGATGTAGGTTTGGGCCCAGGGAAAGTTAAATTAATATCTTGGCTTCACCAGTTCAACTCCCTGTACATCTTCATTTGCCCAGTAACACAATCTATAGCCGACTGCTAACCAAGCCAATATGTGGTAAGACTAACAGCCATCCTAACTTGACTTGATAATTATTCTCCTTTAACTGACATAATATTCAATATACTGTTGTTGAGAGCAATAATGCTAAAATTGATGCCTTGAGGGCTACAAGACAATTGAGTTTTAGCCAGATAAAATGTCTTATACACTAATAGTGCATTATAGGGTTCCACAACCTTTAAATAGACATTTTATCATCTACTTGTGCGAAAATGTTACACATAATTATTATCAAGGTTATTTGTGCATACTTTATCATTACTATATATAAGTTTTAAAATATTGGTCATTAAGCAAATAACATTGCTTTAGAGGAAAGGGGTTTATTTGTATAATCTAGCTCTTGTTTTTTAGGGGGTTGTTTTATTATTTTTCAAATGAGCATTTTTTCTCTACACAAGTGATAAGTTTTGTGTCCTTCAACTTCTTGCTTTTTTAAAAACCAAGAACTATTTTGTCCAAGGAATAAGTATATAATAAATGCTGAATAACAAGCAGCATCATTTAAATAAAATCTATATTACATCAATTCTATCAATAAACAAGACAGATACTAAATCTAGTGTTCCTCTAAGGTAAAAATCATCTATGATTTTCTAAAAATGTCAATTTAGACTCTGAATGGAGAACTACATTATATTTAATTTGAAACTGTCAAATGTATGCATATTAATGAAAATTAATCATACCTTAAGTATAACAATAAATTGACCATATTCTTCATATGCAATATTTCACCCCAAAATAAGAAACTTTACAAACAGGTAGTTTGTGATTTTGCTGAATTTTTCTCTCACATTAATTTCTCTTGCAATTTTGTATCTACGGAGTATTTTTCTATGCTTACCTTAGAGCTATGTTGAAATTTGGGGAGGAAATTAACATCTATGCAATAACTTCAAGTAAAACAAAAAAACAGGCACTGGTCAAGGCAGAACACTAGGACCATACCAGAGAACATCCAGAAGGTTCTGTATTTACTGACAACAAAGTGCTGCAGCAAACTGGGTTGTTAAGATGGCAAACAATCACAGTCATGCAAATATCTACTTGTTTGGACAGAAAGACACCATGCATATGTTCCACATATCTTAGGCAAAAATACACACATAGAACTGAAATGCAGCATTGATGATAACACTAATAAGCATCAAAGTGAAGCCAATGAAGACAATACCAGATTGGGGCAAATTCTTTAAGTTTTAAATACAGGAAAAAATACTTAGCCAAGTTAACAGTTCCATTAAAAAATCTGCAAGAGGTTTATTCTCTCATATAGGATAAAAATCCATTCAAAATGGATATTAATAATCATGTTGTGGAGATGTCTGCAGAAAGATGTGGCACGGATATATCTTGAGGCCAGTATAATCAGAGATTGTTAAACTGGCTCCATGCTTTGCTTTTCCTGGCCCCTTCCTCCTGGACTGCATGCCCCCTTAGGTCCTCTGACCACCCAGGACTTAACTTTCCACTCACCCCACTGAAATATCCCCCAAATGAGGCAAATGTCAGAATGCTTGTGAAAGTCTTCTATAAACACAAAATGTAATGTATAGTTATTCCTATCATCATCTTCAGAAGGCAAAATTTTCTGTGCTTTTCAAGCTGACATCTCACTAAACTAAGAAATAATTCTCTGCTAACTAAAGCAGTCATGGGAGCAGAAAGGTTATTTCATCTCCCCCTTTTCTCTATGTCCACTCATCAACCCTCCTTGCTCTCCTTCCCTGGTTAACACCTGGAGGTATCACACAGGAGAATGACCAGAATGTGTGTGTTTTAATGACAGGTTAAAGCAAGGGAAGTCTTGAGCCCCCGACTCATCACATACCACGCTGGCAGCCAAGGGCTTGCACACAACACAAGGTAACTCAGGAAATAAACAGGCTGGCAGAGTCAAAAACAAAAACAACAATAAAAAACCAAAACAATGTTTTTGAAAGGGTCAATTCTCCTGGTATTATCCCCATAGGAAATTTCAAAAATCACTTCAGAGTCTACCTTTTCCAACTGTGATCTCCTTTGGCAGGAGGGAGTACTTCTTCATCATCCACTGTAGTCTTTTTGGATCCTGGGGTCTCCCAACATGCTGTTTTCAACATTTACCCTTCAAGGGTCGTAGGAAGACAGATGGCCATAAAAACATTTCAGAGGCAAAGTACACAATGCAAAACCACTCATAATGTACTGCAAATTACGGTGAAAAAGGCAAGCAGGTTGAGGGGAAAGGGAGTGGAGGCCGCAGGCCTCCTGGAAAGTTTTCAGACCCTTACCAGATTGGAAGTGCCACTGACACCAAGAAGGGTCTCAGGCTAGAAGAACAGGTGCTATGAAGGCCACATCTATAACCATATCTGTGTGTTTTGGAGTGTGAAGGTTGACTGATTATAAAAGCAGGGAATTTATAGAGGTTACAGTTCTTCCTTGGATTTGGATAAAGAAGCAATAATTAGTTAGGGTGCAGAGATAACCAAAAAACTCCAAACCTACAAATTAAGGGTTAGAACAAGCCAGATTAAACCCAGATGAAGAGGAATCTCAGATTTCCGCATACCCATCACCCACCTTGAAGAGCCCTCCTACTTAGTAGGGCTACAACAAGACTTGCCAGAAAAGCCAGGAAGCTCATGTTGCAAGGAAGAGAGAGTTGGATTCAAAATGATAAAGAGTGACACTAGGCAACAGGGCACTTGTTCCTTCCTAACATACACCACTGAAGCCTGACGCTGACTTACTGGGAACATCACTCCTTTCCAATCCCCGGATAAGCCTACCAAAAGGACCATTTTAACCAGAAGAGGATGTGCATGCCTGGGGCTGCAAGGGACAGGAAGATCAGGTTTGCCACGGGCTCTCACCAACCCCACCTAGAGCTGGCCATAGACACCAGCTTCAATGTCCTCCCCCTACCTGAAGGATGTACCCCCGAACATAGTCCCGCAGAGTCCAGCCCAGGCCGTGCAGGATGTGTAGCACCTCTTCTTGCTTCAGGACACTGAAGAGACGGTCCAGCAGGATCTTTAGCCGCACGGGCACAGCTTGTGTCCCATAGAGCATCAGGCTGCTGATGTCAAACACTACGTTGGACTGCACAATCTCCACTTGCGTGGGGTGGTACAGGTGCTGGGTGCTGAGCTTATCCAAGGCTGTGGTGGTTCCACGGGTAGATGGGAATAAAGAGACAAAGGGAGAGGACAAACAGACAAAGCAGAAACAAGTTACTAGAAGTTATCAGGACTCCATTTCTTAGGATGCATGGACAATCACATGTTGCACGTTTGAGCAACAGTTTGCAATGTAAATAATCGTCTTCCCACCTCCTCCCTTTGTTTATGCACTGCCGACTGCAGATGACAACAGCAAGCAAATACAAAACACATTCAACTTTCAGAAACAGAGCCACTGAGGATGTTTCTAAATGACTATGGCTGACTCTAAAAACCAGACTAATTTGCTAATTGAACTATGATTCACCCCAAGTTACCATAGAATCCTCTCTCTCCCCACCAAAGAAAAAAACAAACAATTCCCACTTCATGCCCCAAGAATAGGCTCAACCAGTATCACTTTTTAAAAGTAAGATTCACCATTTATAAAACCTGAATGGTTTAAAGAAGAAGAGAAGAATGTTCTTTAGACTACAGCAGCCTAAAAAACCTGATTTAGAAGCAGTAAGGGAAGCTAACATCTGTGTGGAGCGCTTTCAGGTTAAATTAGCAAAGGGAAATTACCCCAAAACTTAGTCCTCCCAATTTTACCCCTTGCTATTCACCTGTTAGATTTAGTTTAGTGTTCACTGGCATGTTCTATAAAAGTTATCCAGGAGCCCTGGCTGATGTGACTCAGTGGATTGAGTGCCAGCCTGCAAACCAAAGGGTTGATGGTTCGATTCCCAGTCAGGGCACATGCCTAGGTTGTGGGCCAGGTCCCTGGTTGAGGGCACGCAAGAGGCAACCACACATTGATGTTTCTCTCCTTCCCTTCCCCTCTGTCAATAAGAAATAAATAAAATCTTCAAAAAAATTAAAAAGTTATTCAGTTGAAAAAAAAAAAATTCAAGTCATAATTTAGCCATCTTTTAAACAGCCCTGACCGGGGTTTAGTGTCAGATGAAAATGGAGGGTGGGAAACACGAGTAAAATAAAAGTTTGAGAATTTCTGTGTGTTTCTGCTGTGTTATCTCAATACAAAAAACTGAGGATGACCATTTTCAAAGTAAATACTTTTAATAAGACTAATATTTCAAAATTAGGCCTTTTCCCCTCCTCACAACTGAAAAAGCATCTCCCCTAGAGCTTAAAGTCAAGATAAGATCATATATTCTAATCCCCATCCTTATCTGAGTTATTGGGAACCCTACTGCAGATAATGTAATTACATTTTCCATCAGTTTCTCTAAAGTGAACAATTAAGATAACATTGTCTCATCTATAGGGCTCAAAGAGATGCTGCAAAGATAATGAGATAATGAATGAGAGATGCTTTGAACTCCTTAAGAGAACACAAAAGCAAAAAGAGATTGACTGTCAGACTTATACACATGTGACCTTTTAGAGATTAGAACAGATAAACACCTAAACCTAAAAGATGGCCATCTAATCTCATGAGTGAGGATGATGGCAACACTATGAGACAACATCTAGCATCAAACCCTAACTTATATCTGAGAGTACAGTACCCCAAAGTTTCTATAAGTTCTAAATCACTGCCTGGCCTTTCTCACCTACTCTCGCTACCACCTCAGCCTATAAAAGTATGTACTGTACATGTGTACTCTGAAATAAGCAACTCTTATTTCGATATGCCAGTATTTCTGCATATTAATGCAGGTATTTAAAAATGCATGCACACACACGGTTTTTAGTATTTTAAATGTATTTTTTCAGGGCTCCTCCTCCACTCTCATTTCCTACTGACTTGTGGTCACTAGAGAGTTCATGTACTCTTGATAAATTGCTTTCTTACATCCATAGTGTAAAGGGCCTTATCATTTACCCGCTGGCTTCATTCAACACATTTACTCCCAGGAATACTTTGTCAAAGAGTTCGGGTTTTCTCATACTTCATTTCTTGCAGCTGATTTGTCTGATCTTTCCTATTCTAGTGGTTAAGTCAACTCTGAATAAATAGCCTTAAAAATTAATTTAACGTTTGGGAAAGATAAGGGATTCACAAGCCTAGGGATTGAAGTCTTCTCTCACTCCACAGGGCATTTAGACTGCAAAAATGCAGGAAAGAGGTATTATTATCCCTGCTCTTCTTTAAGTACAGCTTAACTACTCAGCCTTCTGATGAGTGGCTGCTCTGCTTACAAAATCCAGTGACTAGGTCAGAAAAAATCTGCTCCTCCCCCAATTCTCTTCATCAAACCTCTTGGCCCAGCTCAAACGCTTCTTCACAAAATATGCTGCTAATAGTACAACAAATATGAAATTGAGGGGGTTTAGTAGGGGAAATAAAATGATACCAAATCCTGATTTTTGTCCATGTGTTTGGATCTTGTGCCTATGCATTAAGTACAGGCAGGTGTGTGTACAGTGTGTTCAAGGGCTAGGTGGAAAGCTGTAATATCACTCCTCTAGCTCCCACTTCTTAAAAACAGCCAGCAGTTTTATAAGATAAAGAAGACAAAACCATTGAGGGTATGTACAGAAGTACAGAGAAATTGTTCAGAGAATTGAAAGAGCACAGGTAGAGTAGGTATGGCAAAAACGTTTCCCAAGATATGTTTTTGAGAGCATCAGAGAGTAAGGTATTATAAGGACGTTACCTGATTCTTCTTCCTAAGTATGACGTATGTCAAGATGTAGGAATTCTGTTATAAGCCACAAAAAATACAGAGCACAGGTCAACAACTTTTTCTGTAAAGACCAGATAGCTTGTATTTTTACTTCTTGTGTCCCGTACATTTTTTTTCACAACCAATCACCTTGCTGTTATAAATGCAGGTGAAACTAAAACTAATGTGTATGTCTGTGTTCCAATAAAACTTTATTTACACAAACAGGCACTAAGCCACAGTGGGCTGATATAGAGGATGAAAGGCCGGACTGGTATGTTTTAAAAATTCAATAGTAAAGGAGGAAAAAGTCCTAAGAGTGTGATTAAGCAGCAATTACCTAGGAGATGAGTCATGGACAAAGGATTGAAATATATTTAACTGCCCAACTTGCCGAAGTCTACTGTAAATTTCAGCATAAACATATCATCAAACATTATGAGCTGTCAATTTTTTGACTATATCAAAATTCTCTGCTGTATAATTAGCAGACCATACTGAGTCACCAAGTTGTTGACAACTTTTAGGGATGGCTCCTCGATGAGCTAAATCTTAAGTGATGACTTTTTTTTAAAGTGTCATTAACATCGATTAACTGAGAAATGGACTTCTGCCTAACGTCATGTTCTTCCCATGTCTGAATCTGGATCTTAGTAGGGTTAGGATTGTGAGTTGGGTATTAGGATGCAGGAAAGTTAGTGCAAGAACTTTTTCAGTGGTATGGAGTAAGAAAAGGTAGTCACCTGCTTCTATACTTTATGGGCCTAACTACCTGCTAAATTGTTCTATACCAATGGTACAGCTAAAATTCCACGTTCAAATGAAATTTTAACCCAAAATTGGATACAAAACATAAAAGTGAAGCTATTCTTGGGGAAGCTAGAGTGAGCATGGATTAGAGAACTTACAGTCATTTGTTATTCTCTTTTCTTCAACTTCTATAAGTCTCTCAGTTGGAATTCTAGAGTTCCCAGAAGCACAGTTTGAAAACACACTTTTCTACACAATAAAATGGAATCAGTTGTTTTGCCTGCTTTGCATCTACTCCCTTTCATTCTAAGTAACAGAAACTGGATTTCCTTTTGGGTAACTACTGTTCTCCTGTTTTATTAAACAGAGTATTCCTTAAGCTTAGGCCTGGAAAACCAGTATATCCCAGTCCCTTGGCCACAGAAGTAAATGACCCTTAAGTACTAAATGTCAGGCATCATTCTTGGGTGTTACAATGATCTTGTTCTATTCTTTTAAAAAACTAAAAGCAAACATTATTACTATTATTGCCTATTTGGAATCATAGACTCAGTGAGATTAAGTAACCAGCCTAAGGTCACTTAGTTATTTCTCCCAAGAAAATTCTGTTTCTACCACATGTTCAGATAAACAATCAATAAGAAACTCTGGGAACTTGAAAGTCTTCATCATGTTAGAAGTCCCTAATTCCCAGTAATCTGGGCTTCTTGCCCATCACTCTGCTGAAGCAAGCATTTCAAAGGTCACCAACATCTGCTTTACTATATGAAATCCAAAAGCTTTTTTCCTTCATTATTTTCCATCTCTCCATAGCAGTTGACCTTATTGATCCCCACTCCTCCTAAACGCTCTTCTCCTTCACTCATGCATACATTCATTTATTCACCAGCACTTAACTTATCACCAAGGTAGGTGTTGCATGTAGATGCAAAAGTAATTTATGTTGTGGCTTCCACCTTCAAAGGTACACAGATGCAAGCAATATAAATGCTATAAAAGAGATTTGATAAAGTACTATAGGACACAGAGGAGAGAGCAACTCTGTTGGGAAGCTAGAGTCTTATAAGATAACTAAGAATTTACAAGCAAGAAAGGGAGAGAGCTAAGGTAAGATCGAGTTCTTAAACATTATGTACATCAGAATCAGCTGAAGGGCTTGTTAAAACACAGATTGCCAGGCCACCTCCCCAGAGTTTTTGATTCATTGGGTCTGGCATGGGGACCAAGGATATGCATTTCTAACAAATCTCCAGAGGATGCTGATGCTGCTTGGCCAGAGACAGTATTTCAAGAACCTTTGAGTATGTAAGAGTACTGATATCCAAAGAATGTGTAACTCAAGGCAAAACAGTTAGAGATAAGAATATAAAGTCAGATGTAGTGTAAAGAAACACTACAGAAGGCCAAAACCTGTAGAAAGCTTACAATTTTACTTCTTAATAGGATATAGAAAATATCAAATATTTTATAAGATGAAATAATTCATAATTTTAGATACAAAACTCTGACAAGTGTCCATAAGTTTAATTAAAGCAATTGTTGGCAGCCTGGGGAGTATGGACAGCCACAGGAGAAGAGCCCAGGGGGAGATGGTCAGGCTTAGGTTGAAAAATCATCACAGGTGATTCTGATATAAGCCATTAACACACCACACTGAAAATCACATAGACAGAGTTGGGGCAAGGATGGCCTGGAGTCAAGTGAACAGAGTGGAAAATTTTTGCAATACATCACTGAAAGATGCCTTAACTCACTGGACTTCAAACTATTATATGTGTTCGCAACCTGGGGTATGCAAAGGCCTTCCAAAAAGTATGAAGAAATAGGATCTCAATTTCCAGTTCCTTAAATCCCATATTTACTCTTTCCTAAAATTGATCCACCTGGGAACAGGACTGCATGTAGATAATCCATTCACACTTCTTTGAAAATAGTACCCTTGCCTTCTTTACAAAATAAAGGTACAGTCTGACCTGACTTAGAGGATGCGCTCACTGGCCCAGGGTGTAAAACTCTCCTGGGTGCCAAAATAATTCATGATTTTAATTGCTGCATGAAAACCTCCTTTAACGATTAATAAAAGCACCAAGAACCTGCAAAAGGACCCTTTTTTCTAGACTACACATACACAATTGAAGAGTACCTAGAGCCTGATATTTGAACCTATGTTGGAGTGTTCAGAATTCAAATAAAGTGTAAAATGGGGCAATGATAACGCACTCACCTCCTAGTACATTCCTGTCTATTTTAATAATGTATTGCTCTTCATTAAATATACTGTGATAGCAAAGCAAAAATATCCAATACTGAAAATGGCTCCCCTGACCCTGGCCCCACATACTCTGAGGTACTCCATTCTTTTCAACTATTCCTAACAAATACCTCTCCCTAGGTCATGTCATCACTCAGGAAGAAAAGCCCCAAGTGCATGTAAGTGATGCCTACTCTCTTAAATTGAGTTTGAATATCTTCCTGTACCTACAAAAACCTGTAAATATTATTTGATAAGGTAGTTACAACCCATTTAATCAAAAGATATAAAAATATTCATTTTAATTATAACTCATCATTTTCATCTTATGAAATTTTCCACATCCTATTAATAAAACTAAAATTAAAAGAAATTATGATTCAAATGCCAAAGCACTTAATCTTTAGCAGAATACAATGTCTTTCATTAAATACATAAAAAAATTTTGACCATGAGATCCAGCAAAATTAATAAATGTTTTTGTGTATGACCCTTATCTAATTTGTTCCTAAGGTCCAACAGATTGTGATACACAAATGGAACCACATTATCAAAGTACTAACATAATTTCTAACATACTCCTCATTTCATAAAAAACCTATTTAAGTTATATATTATAGTATATCATTATTTATTAACTAACGAGAAATAACACTTCTATTGTAAACCAAATAAATTAATTTTATTAGCTCCACATTTTATTCTGGACTGTTTTAGTAATCTGTGAGACATAGTCCATAACTTATTGTTGTTTTTATTATTCCTCTTAAAATATATATTAGTATATTTATTTGAATTGCACTGTGATTTTATTTTTACCCAATTAAAATTAAGTCAGATTTGCCAGTTTGATCTGATCATAAGCCCTGGTAGAAATTTTCACCAACTAAAATAGTTAAGTCTGCAGTGATAACTAAATAATGTCTTAAAGCAATAATTTAAAGTTCCCAATGATTCAAAAGTGCTTGTTGTCCTGCAGATTAAGGACAATTTCTAGAGACCAACTCCAAAGGTTGTCCAAATCCCAGCTCTGCCACCTACTAGCTCTATGACCTTTGAGAGTTACATAGCATATAAAAATGTTAAGATGACTTGTTTTCAAAATTCTTTTAGAGGCAGGCAAGCCAATAGCTTGAAGAACCCTACCTTAATTTTGAGGAGACAAGAAAGGAGAATACAGAATCAAGACCAAGCCAACAGGTATAGGAGAAAAACCGATGCTTGGAGTGAAGGTGAGGCAGGGTTACAGGATAAATTTGAGAGGCTGAAGGGGAAATTAACTAAACTGCAGGGAACACAACAGGATTCCAAAGGAGCTGTCTCTCCAGCTACCTGTCTGGATAATCTGCCTGGAGGAATCCATACTCTGCATCCTGCAGGGTGATCCCTAACCTATAAACTGACCTCTACCCAAGCTCCATGCCCCCAGCTCCAAACATGTTCTTGATCCCTAATGTTGTGAAGGGTAGGACTAATAAACTAGAGCAAAATTCTTGAAATCGTACCCTTTTTTCCAGGGGTAGGAGTGGGGAGGGGTGTTTTCTGATTGGATATACCACGGGTGCTCACTGAAAAAAAAATGTTGTAAATTTGAGAAAGAGAAAAACAGAAAAAATAATCATCCATAATCCCACCACCTAAAGGCAACTACTGTCCACATGTTGATGCACTTGCATCTACTGTTTTTTTTAAATTGATTTTAATTGTTGTTCTTGTACAGTTTTCTGTCTTTTACTCCCATCCCAGCCCACTGCCCCAGCCCTCCCCACCTCCCTCCCATTTCCACCCCCCTAGCTTTTGGCCATGTGTCTTTTACACTTGTTGCTCTAAACCCTTCCCTTTCTCCCCCGGAAATTCCCTCCCCTCTCCCCTCTGGTGACTGTCAGCCTGTTCTCAATTTCAGTGTCTTTGGTTATATTTTGCTTGTTTGTTTGTTTTGTTGATTAGATTCCTGTTAAAGGTGACATCATATGGTATTTGTCTTTCACCGCCTGGCTTATTTCACTTAGCATGATGCTCTCCCGTTGCATCCATGCTGTTGCAATGGGTAGGAGCTCCTTCTTTCTTTCTGCTGCATAGAATTCCATTTTGTAAATGTACCATAGTTTTTTGATCCATTCATTTACTGATGGGCACCTGGGTTGCTTCCAACACTTGGCTATTGTAAATTGTGCTGCTATGAACTTTGGGGTGCATAGGTTCTTTTGGATTGGTGTTTCAGGGTTCTTAGGATATAATCCCAGCAGTGGGATTGCTGGGTCAAAAGGTAGAACCATTTTTAGTTTTCTTAGAAAATTCCATACTGCTTTCCATAGTGATTGTACCAGTCGGCAATCCCACCAACAGTGCACTAGGGTCCCCTTTTCTCCACAACCTATCCAACACTTGTTTGTTGCTCTGTTTATGATGGCCATTCTGACTGGTGTGAAGTGGTATCTCATTGTGGTTTTAATTTACATCTCTCTGATAGCTAGCGATATTGAGCATCTTTTCATGTGTCTCTGGATTCTCTGTATGTCCTCCTTGGAGAAGTGTCTGTTCAAGTCCTTTGCCCATTTTTTAATTGGGTTGCTTGTCTTCTTAGAGAGGAGTCATGTAAATTCTGTATATATTTTGGCAATTAAACCCTTGTCTGAGGTATCATTGGAAAATGTTTTCCCATACAGTCGGTTCTCTTTTTATCTTAATACTGCTTTCTTTAGCTGTGCAGAAGCTTTTTATTTTGATGAGATCCCATTTGTTTAGTCTTTCCTTTATGTCCATTACTTTAGAGGACTTAATCAGTACAAATGTTGCTGTGTGAAATATCTGAGATTTTCCTGCCTATGTTCTCCTCTAAGACTTTAATGGTGTCATGACTTATATTTAAATCTTTTATTCACCTTGAATTTATTTTTGTGCATGATGTAAGTTGGTGCTCGAGTTTCATTTTTTTGCATTATCTGTCCAGTTCTCCCAACACCACTTGTTGAAGAGGCTATTTTTACTCCATTTTATGTTGCTACCCTCTTTGTCAAATATTAATTGACCATAGAGACTTGGGTTTATTTCTGGGCTCTCTGTTCTGTTCCACTGGTCCATGTGCCTGTTTTTATGCCAGTACCAGGCTGTTTTGATTATAGTGGCCTTGAAACACAGTTTGGTGTCAGGTATTGTGATCCCTCCTACTTTGCTCTTCTTTCTCAAAATTGCAGCAGCTATTCAGGATCGTTTATGGTTCCATATAAATTTTTGAAGTGTTTGTTCTATGTCTGTGAAATATGCCATTGGTACTTTAATAGGTATTGCATTGAATCTGTAAATTGCTTTGGGTAGTATGGACATTTTGATGATGTTGATTCTTCCAATCCATGAACACGGTATATGTTTCCATTTGTTTGTGTCTTCCTTGATTTCTTTCTTCAGTGTTGTCTAGTTTTCTGCATACAGGTCTTTTACCTCCTTGGTTAAGTTTATTCCTAGGTATTTTATTTTCCTTTTTGCTCTAATGAATGGGATTTTTTTCTTGATTTCTGCTTCTGCTGTTTCTTTGTTGGTATACAAAAGTGCCTTTGATTTCTGGATATTGACTTTGTATCTGGCTGTTTGGCCAAATTCATTTATTATGTTGAGCAGATTTTTGGCCAAGTCTGTAGGATTTTCTATGTACACTATTATGTCATCTGCAAACAATGATAGTTTTGTTTCCTCCTTTCCGATGCCTTTTATTACCTTTTCTTGTCTAATCGATGTGGCTAAGACTTCTAATACTATATTGAATAGAAGTGGTGAAAAGTGGACATTCTTGTCTTGCTCCTGATCTTAGTGGAAATGATTTTAATTTTTGCCCATTGAGCATGATGTTGGCTGTAGGCCTCTCATATATTGCCTTTATTATGTTGAGGAATGCTCCCTCAATTCCCTCTTTGCTGAGCATTTTTATCATAAATGGGTGCTGTACCTTATTAAATGCTTTTTCCGCATCCATTGATATGATCATGTGATTTTTGTCCTTGCTTTTGTTTATGTGATGTATTACATTTACCGATTTGCGAATACTGAACCATCCTTGCATCCCAGGGATGAATCCCATTTGGTCATGGTGTATGATGTTTTTAATGTATTGTTGGATGCAGTTTACCAATATTTTGTTGAGGATTTTAGCATCTATGTTCATCAGCAATATTGGCCTGAAGTTTTCTTTCTTTGTTGTGTCTTTATCTGGTTTTGGGATTAGGATGATGCTGACTTCATAAAAAAAGAGTTTGGAGACTTCTATCATTTTGGATTTTTTTGGAATAGTCTGTGAAGGATAGGGGTTAGCTCTTCCTTAAATGTTTTGTAGAATTCTCCTGTGAAACCATCTGGCCCAGGGCTTTTGTGTGTTGGGAGTTTTTTGATTACTGCTTCAATTTCATCTGCTGTTATTGGTCTGTCCAGGCTTTCTGCTTCTTCATCATTGAGTTTTGGAAGATCATATTTTTCTAGAAACTTGTCCATTTCACCTAGGTTTTCAAATTTCTTGGCATACAGTTCTTCATAGTAATTTCTTACAATCCTTTGTATTTCTGTGGTGTCAGTTGTAATCTCTCCTCTTTCATTTTTGATTGTGTTTATTTGGGTCTTCTCTCTTTTTTTTTCTTGATGAGCCTGCTTAAAGGCTTGTTGATTTGTTTATCTTTTCAAAGAACCAGCTCATGGATTCATTGATCCTTAAAATTGTGCTTTTAGTCTCTATGTCCTTTAATTCTGCTCTGATCTTGGTTATTTCCTTCCTTCTACTTGCTCTGGGCTGTCTTTGTTGTTGCTCCTCAAGTTCTTGTAGGCGTAGGGTTAGGTTGTTTGTTTGAAATGTTTCTATGTTTTTTAGGTAGGCCTGTATTGCTATGAACTTCCATCTGAGAACTGCCTTTGCTGTGTCCCATAAGTTTTGGGTTGTTGTGAGTTCATTTTCATTTGTTTCCAGAAACTTTTTAATTTCTTCCCTAATTTCATTCTTGACCCATTCATTGTTTAATAGCATGCTATTCAATCTCCATGATTTTGAGTGTTTTGGGTTCTTCCCCTTGGAGTTGGTTTCTAGTTTTAGTCCCTTGTGGTCAGAGAAAATGCTTGGTATGATTTCAATTTTATTGAATTTGTTGAGGCTTGTTTTGTGTCCTATCATGTGATCTATGTTTGAAAATGTTCCATGTGCATTTGAAAAGAATGTGTATTTAGTTTCTTTGGGATGAAGGGCTCTATATATATCAGTTAAGTCCATTTCATCCAGGGCATTGTTGAATGCCACAATATCTTTGTTGATATTTTGTTTAGAAGATCTGTCCATTTTTGACAGTGGGGTGTTAAAATCCCCCACTATAATTGTGTTGCTGTCAATATCTTTCTTGAAGTCCTCTAAGATTTTCTTGATGTATTTAGGTGCTCCTATGTTGGGTGCATATATATTTATGATGTTTATGTCTTCCTGGTGGATTCTTCCCTTGAGTATTATGAAGCGAACTTCTGGGTCTCTCTTTATGGCTCTTCTTTTGAAGTCTATTTTGTCTGATATGAGTATTGCTACCCTGGCTTTTTTTTTTTTCCCTGTCCATTTGCTTGGAAAATTTGTTTCCAGTCCTTCACTTTGAGTCTGTGTAGGTCTTTTGTCCTGAGGGGGGGTCTCTTGTAGGCAGCATATGTGTGGGTCATGCTTTCTTATCCATACAGCTATTCTATGCCTTTTGATTGGAGCATTTAATCCATTTACATTTAAGGTTATTATTGATAGGTACTTATTCATTGCCATTTTTGTTCCTGTATTCCTCTCCCTCTCTTTCTCCTTTCCTTCCTTTCCTTAAAGCAGGCCCTTTAGTATCTCTTGCAGAACTGGTTTAGTAGAGGTTTATTTTTTGAGATTTCTTTTGTCTGGGAAGCTCCTTATTTGGCCTTCTATCTTGATTGAAAGCCTTGCTGGGTCAAGTAGTCTTGGTTGCATGCCTTTGGTTCTCATTACTGGGACTATTTCTTGCCATTGTCTTCTGGCTTGGAGTGTTTCCATTGAGAAGTCAGCTGCTAACCTTATCGGGGCTCCCTTGTATGTTACTTCCTTTTGCTCCCTTGCTGCCTTTAAGATTCTCTCTTTGTCTTGGAATTTTGCCATTTTAATTATGATGTGTCTTGAAGTGGGCCTCTTTGGGTTCCTCTTCATTGGGACTCTCTCTGTTTCCTAGATTTGTGTGTCTTTTTCTCTCATCAAATTAGGGAAGTTTTCCATCACCACTTTTTCCAACAGGTTTTCATTCCCTTGCTCTTTTTCTCCTTCTGGAATCCCTATTATATGGATATTATTATGTTTCATATTGTCTTGCATTTCTCTTAATCCCTTTTCATTCTGTCTGAGCCTCTTTTCCTTTTCTTGCTCTTTCTGCATGTTGTTTTCCACTTTGTCCTCCAACTTGCTTATCCAATCTTCTGCTTCATCCATTCTGCTTTTCATTCCTTTCATTGTGTTCTTCAGTTCAGAAATTGTGTTCTTCATTTCCTCTTGGCCCTTGTTGATAATTTCTATTTCCTTTTTCATGTTGACATAGTTTGCAGTGAGTTCATTGTCACTTCCCTGTAGTTTCTGGTAGCTCTTGGAGAGCTCATGGAGCTTCCTGACAACCACTCCTTTGAACTCAAAATCGCATCTACTGTTTTCAATCCATAATTTTACATAGTTGACATCATGCTGTGGATACAAATTTCTATCTTGGGGGTAGTATTTTTCTCACTGAAATTAACGTAGCAAGAATCTTCAAAATTACCTAAGACTACTTAGTTCCCCCAAATTTTTACACTTGAAAGTTCCTCTGGATCCATCTCTCCTTTCTGTCCTACCTTCTATCACTTTTGTACAGTGACTCTCTCATAACTCCATGACTTCAAGGGACTCTTGGCAAGTTAGTCTTCTCGAAATACTGCTTAGAATATCTCATCTCAGCTTAAGGGTTTCCAGTGGTTCTGCCTCCCATCCCCAATGACAATGCACAAAATCCTTAACCTGGGTCAGAAGACCTTGGACAGATAGACTTACTTCCCATTCTAGTAACTCTGACATGAACCTTCTGTTCCAATCGAAGTAAGCTACCTACTGCCTTTCAAATATTCCTAATATTTTAATATTTGGTCACTAAATGAATATTTCTAGGCTCAATGCTACATGCTGGAGGTTTAATGAAGAACAAAATAGACATGATTCAGGCCCTCTGAAAGTGAATCAACTAGTAAGGAAATCAGGCTTTTTAAAAATACACATTAACACACAGAATTACAAATTGGGTATGTGACATGAAAATATAATTTAAGTGGGGTTATGGGTGGGGTATTCCAGGCAAAGCCAATTCTGCTAGGATATGAGCAAGGGAGAGTAGCACAAAACGAAGCTGGAGAGACAGACAGGGTCCCATCGCTGAGCTACACTTCTCATATATTTTTACCTTCAATGTTGTTCCATGTTTTTCCTCTTCCTTATTTACCTTTTGGACTATCCTTTTCTTTTAGCTTCAATTCAAATTATATTTTGTTTTTCCATGATGGCTGAAGAGGTCACCTCTTCTAAGAGCAAACCGTCTCAACAAATCATGGCACTCATGTGTGCCAATCAATGTACGTCCCAACAATATGTTGCCTATTTACCAGGTCAGTTACATGCCTATTTAATAACAAGAGTTTGATGTTAAATAGCCGCCCTATTTGAAACATAATCAGTCAAGATGTTTAGCCCTCATACTGTTCAATGAATGAACACAGTGAAATGTACATATAATAGGAAAAGGCCATTATTATTTGCGCTGAAGAGTTAAATATATGATTCTACTGTACCACAAAATTCTTATTTTCACCATGTCCCTTCTCAGCCCTTTCCTTTGTGCTTTATACTCTTTTAGAGAACAGTGGGGGTAGGTAATTAAGGCTGTTTAGGGAGTGAGTTGGAACTGCTAGCTGGGCATGAATTCTGACCAAATTTTGCATAATTTATTCCCTTTCCTACCACTTCAAACATTATTTGGAGCCATCCAATGGATTTCTAGGTAAAAACAGTATGAACTCTAGTATTGTTAAAGTAAATGAGTTTCATATCACAGTGCATAAAATACATCATAATGTACAGATATTTCCATAAGGTCTATAAAAACAGACCTTATGAAAATCACAGTACAGATCACTAGATACACGATAAAGGTGCTAAAGGTGCTAAATTTATGGTCAAATAGCTATAGGAAAAGGTACAATATAGACTTCAGAAAGTGATCAGAGAATAGTGATACAATAAGACAAAGAATAGCATCTATAAAGAAAAGATTGTTTTCCTTTTGAAAAATGCCTGGAGAAATGAAAAGTGAACTCTCTTTAGTATGCAGAATTTTATCTGGGAAAAAAAATAGTTTAACTGCACAATATGGGTACTAGTTAGAGAAAGAAAAAGAATCATACAATAAGAGCTTCTTAAACTGTGAATTAGGTTACTGAGCGAACGTAATTTACCTGAATTTCTTTAAAACTTCAGAAACAGAAGCTTAAACTGGTAATTTTCTGGCTATAAACCAGAGGAGAAATTTAAGCCTGGATATCATTTCAATAAACACTTTGATAGGATCTATAGTTTTCCAAAGAAAAGTGGTAGCTAATTCACAAGATTCAAAAATGACACATAAGTCCAGACAAAGAAAACTCATTTCTGTCAAGAAGAGAATCACCATAAGAACAGCAGCTGGAATTTCTGTGGCTCATTAATATAAGTGTGTAATGTAAATCTAAAATAAGTATAAAATGTAATGCAAAATATGTAACAGACGTAAGTAATATATACTTTTAACTGTATTGCTAACTTAAAGAACAAAGTAATGTCCTTTATAAAATTCAGTTTTCAAGTGTGTGAAACAGTGATGGAGGTAGGTGAGGCATGGTTATAAAAGATCTTGCATCTGTTAAATGAAATGTGAATAACAATTTTTTATTTCAATTTTTAATAACAGGAATTACTCCCCAAACTTTCAAATAAATTAAAATAAATGTAAACCTGTAATTCTACAGACTTCACTTCCAATATTTTCTGTGAAGGTCACAGGAATAAGAACATATTCAGATACTTTTTTTTCTTAATGTAGGAGTATAAAAGTGCTTTTCACTGATCCTAGAAAATTGGCTCTCAGTGATAGTTTATAGTTCTTAGTTTTCCACAACTTTTTTTTTTTTTACATAACTTTCTTTAAAAGCCAAATTCAAGTGACTTAGGTGGTTTTCACAGGAATATGCTCAAACATTTCAGGCCCTGATGTCCAGTGGACTCTACCGAACAGCGTTCCGTCAGGCATGGCAATTTGAAGCTTATAGCCATTCAATAAAATAAGGAGTGGGTGATATGGAGTGATTTTTCAAAGCCACTTACTTCACAGACTAAAACAATTAAAAATTTGTATGAAATGGTCTAAAAGAAAACCTTTTATTTCACTAATTTCCAATCCTGCCTTGGATATTTAAAAATTTTTAAATGCTAATTTGAAGCAATTTTACAAGTTAAAAAATTAAAGCAGCCTTATTTATTTTATTTTTTTTTAAATTTTGGGAGAAAGCCAAGTGAGCCTTAAATTGCATGGCCAATTGTTTCGCGAACTCCCTGTCTCTTGCCTCAATTCCCCTTAGGATTCCAAATTATAACAACATGAAGCGGTCAGCTTTTAGGAGCTCTGGGACCTAGAGTACTATTTTAATTTCCAATTGATTAACATTTAACATGTGTTTTTAAAGGATTGTTTTAGAAATTCTTTCCACAATTACTTTAAGAGTTCAAAAATGAAGTTGTCAGTGACAGGATTTTATTAGAGGAATTTCTGGGGTCAGATTTCAAAGTTTTGATTACTTATAAACAGAATACTGTTCTCTTTCCTACTTCAACTATCCAGGCCATAACCTCTGAATTTACGAGGATGGCTATGGGTGGCTCTTCATTCTTGCTAATATGACCAATAATTTCCAATTATATCATACTTTATAATATGCACACTATACCCACTATAATGATATGTCATTTCAATGTAGGTAGCCCATGAACTTGTACAGGTTTAATGGGATTTTGTGTATTTAGAATTTCATCATAAAGGGGCCCTTTGGAATCATTATAACATCAATCCTTTCCCATTATAAGACTCAGCTCTCTTACTAGGCAAGAGCTGCAGGGCACAAAAACTTAACTTACCCGTAGACTGTAAGCCAGATCCTAATAAAAGCCATAGACTTGGGAAGAACATTAGTAAATGGCAATGATGATGTAATAAAAACTTTTTAGTGAATCAGGGGATCAATCACAAAGGCAGGCAATGATTATTATTAACAGAAAATTTCTTATGATTTGAAGTAATATTTAGATCTGCACATTTTATTTCCTACTTTGGGGGGAAAGAACTATGTAATTGGGAGCAAATTAAGTACAAAATAACTCATGTTCCATTTAAGTCACAACTTTCTAACTGTAACTGTCAAAGTTGAATTAATTAGGATATTTAATACCAAGGAGAGAGAAGCTTGCTTCTACAATTTTTTTAAAAAAGAAGAAAAGGAATGACATGCAGCTGAAAGAATTGATCCCTGAACCTGGTGATAAAAACTGTCAGCTCTTATGAGTGAAGGGTTTGTTTGTTTGTTTGTTTTTAATAGTGTGTTAATGTTTTCAAGTAAAAAAATCTCCACTGAGCCTCCACAAACCTGATTACATGACTATACCTTGTATACCTTATAGAATGGTCCTTCATTTTTTTCTTGTCCCTTAATAAAATCAGAAGTAAGTATATGAATATTCTTATGATCCATTATGAATGTCATTCTAAACTGTAGGGAGGGAAGGGGGACAAAAGTAACTCCAATGAGCCTCCCACTGTCCTATGGATTTTAATCATCCATAGTTGACATGCAGCTTTGAGAGTATGTGAATATGCACACACAAACACTCACAATTAGTCCTGGGTAGAATTTGAGCTCCACTTGAGACTATATAGGTAATATTTCAAACTGATTGGCATTTCCCCCCTGTGGCCTTATGCATAATAAAGTCTTCACAACAGACTTTGGAAATCATTAAAGTCTGACTGAGGCACACATAAAAGTAGACTGTCAACACTTGGTTATTCAGAAGCTCACTCCCTTGGCTAGTAGATTAAACAGGTTCTTGGTTTTACTTCTTCCTCTTCCTTACATGGCCCACTTTTGGGGGCATGTCTTTCCTCATTTGCAGCAACTCCATCAGGAGGTGGTTAAGGGGAAAAGAGAAAATTTAATCTGCAAACTTGACAGTAAATCTAGGAAGAGACTTGGTAATTGAATCTACTTGCTGAAACCAGATTTGGGGATTATTATTATTAGTGCTGCTGTTCTATTCAATCTTTAGTCACCAAGGCTAGCTGGAAGTTGACTCCACAAACCTTGCTGTATGTAATTTATAGATCAATGAATTAAATGCACGCTAACTATAAAACATCGATTTTAAAGTAACTACTGAAATATGCTACTAGAATGAAACATGTAAATACTTTTATTAAATAAACAAATAAAAAATGAATTCTTTTGTAAGAGAATAATCACCCTTACCCGATTTATGAGCTTTAAAGACTAAATTTTCTTAAAACTGCATTTATTTACATGAGAATTGCACTAAGATAATATTGTAAATGCAAGGCATATTCATTTTTGATAGAACATATGCTTTAAACTCTATCAGATGAGGTGAAGAAGTATTTCAAAATTAAAAGAGAGCAGTGATATAAAAAGTCAGCATCTGGTAGGAAATACCTAAAAGAAAGAAATTATTATATTCCATATACTATATATACTTGTACCTTTGTCCTACAAGTATTCTGCCTTCCCTCTCTCAGCCAGCCAGCCTGAAATCTCATTCTAAATCTATAATCAATCTTTCTCTTTTTTTCCCCACTGTAATCCCTTAAAACTCTGGGCTATCACTCACATTTTGACACTGATGTGTGTTTTCTTCTGGATTGCTGGATTTGCTTAACACATACATCAAGTATCAAACCTCTTTGCATCTCTGACTGGTGGAATAAAAGACCGCATACGCAGATTTGTTCATAAAAAAGGATTAAAAAGGCAGTTTCAAGTCTTAGGAAAAGTCTAAACTAACCAATTTTTAAATGCAAGAGTGAAAGAATGTTAAGGACTAGAGGAATACTTGCTGATTTTTCTACTAATGTGATTGAGCAGGCAAGGCCTTCAAGTTACCATCCCATTCTCTACTAGCTGGCTGTTTGACACACGTAAGTTACCAACAAGTCTAAATATCTTTGAGGCCACTGGCAAAATAATACTATCTTATACCATCACAAATATTTGATGGAGCTCCAACTTTCAGGAAAGAAGTCTCCTGAAATGAGTGAACAAAGAAACCAAAGGAAGACCCTGATTAGCACTTTGCATCCTGGTTAATTTGATGATAATGAACCTAATTTCTAATTAAAAGAAAAGTTCTATTAATTATTACCAACAGACATAAGAAGAAATATTTAAAAATCCAGATTTTAAAGTGTAGTGATTTTTCCTTAGATATTTTACTGTATTTAAAAGCTAGTAATAGAAAACACTTGCCAAGTTCATTTAGTCTCTGACTGAGGCACACATATGTGATTTCCTAATTTACAGCTTGCACGTACAGATGTTCACACTTAGTAAAACAGCTTCTTAATAGATTTTTTTAATTAAAAGTGTGTTGATAATAGGTGTTTTAAACATATCCAAACAACACAGCTGAACTGACAAATGCTTGCCTTCATGCCTCACCATGTCTCACATTGTGGCAAGATTTTTTAAGAGAGAAAAGATTATGATTCAGTCGCATGTATATAGGATAAATGTTACCCCCAAAATCTCCAAATGAAATCTTTCATTAATTTCTCTCTCTATGATCTGTTTCCAAGCAGAAAACGTTAGACTGCTACTAGGTTTATGTAGCTGAAAGCAAAACCAACCACACAGCCTTTGCTTGCTGCCTGCAGTTTTTTTTTTCCTTTGCAAAACTTTGAACCCCATCCAGCTTTGACACACTGCCTCTTCAGTTAATAACTATCAAGTTTCCCCTTGTCTCCTGTCTACTTTTCTTTGAGGCAATTGCGCACTCAGCACCCCGAGATAATAACACACATCTATAAGATAAAAGCAATGGCATTAATGTAATTGTCTGCCTCTCTCTCTTTAGCCTAATCTTTTTTTCCTTCAGTTTTGACTGCCTGTGTGACACCTGTTTTTGTCTCCTCTGATCCTACGACAGGTTTTCCGCTGACAAGGTTTTTGCCTGACAGAGATTCTGCAGACAAGAACATAATAAAATATGAAGAACTGCTTGTCAGAGTTTCTGCCAATGCTCACATGAAACAGAAAAAAAATGACTTTTTTTTTTTTTTTAAATAAGGGGACTTGTGATGGTCGTTTTTGGACTGTCAGGAAAAAGACCTCCCTAGCCAATTTCTCCAAGCCAAACAGGTGTTTTCTTTTAAAGTTAGAGGTTGATGTGTTTTTTAAATTTTTACTGATAGTAGAAAACATAAACAGCCAAAAGTGGGGAGGGGAGAATTTCTTACTCTCAGATTTTTCAGGCAAAGGAGTACTGAAGAACTACTAAATAAAAGTGAAGATATTTCATTCAAGACCATATCTTTTGAATAAAATAAAAATGTCAACATCTGTTAATTATCAAATAAATTTAACTTCTCTAAAATTTACTTCCTGCTTAGTTAGGCTACTAAACCCTCCCACCTACCTTTCACTTGTTTTCTTGTCTGAAGACACAGAAGGAAACAGCAAAGGTGAAAACAGAGGGCTGGAAAAGAGAAATGCAGAAATGGGACTACAGGCAAGGTGTTTGCAGGCTGTGTTTACCACTCAAAATGAGAAGACGCTGCTGGAAAAAGAAACTGGCAATTAGAAATCAGAGACTTTTAGATACACTTTTAAGAGTTGCCATAAACCTTTGTTCCAGATGCTCCCAAGTGAGACAGGCTGTGGTTGGTATCAGCACACAGAGATGAGGAACTGCCCTCCCTGAGCTCCCGAACTAGTGGAGAAATTGGTAGTCCGCAGAAACTACCTTTCTGGTCTAGGTGAAGTTCACTGAGAGCATGGAGAAGGGAACACAATTGCTCTTGATGACCAGGGAAGAGAAAAGACTGGACAGGATCAACAGTGTGGCAAGTGTGAAAGCACAAAGGACTGGGAAAGAGTTTACAGCGATGAGTGAAGGGAGGACAAGATCCTGGATTCTGGGTTTTAGGATTCTCAACACCAATTCGAACTACTCTACTAGCCACCCACTTTATAACCTAGCTTTGGTTCTCCACACTTAGGTCCTAGCACAGCCATACATAATAGAAATATAATTCAAGTCGCATGTATACTTTTCATCTTTCTAGTTTCATTTAAAAAAATGAAAAGTAAAAAATACAATTAAAAAAACATTTTATTTAAAATAAATTTAATATACATTAAAATATTATCAATATGTAGGCAATATAATAATTCTTGAAATATTTTACATATACCTTTATTTTAAAGATTATGTCTCCAAAATCCAGTATATACTTTATACTTACAACCTATCTCAGTTTGGACCTGACACATTTCAGGTGTTCAAATGAGCAACAGTAGCTTCCTTACTGAAAAGCCAGTTCTAGAGTTGCCTTTGCATTCCTTGGCCCCACTTGAATTTAAGGCCTAACGAGTCCATGATTTCAACCAGATGGGCTTGCACTTGCATTTGCAGTGTTCACTTGACCATACAAGCAGGGTGGGAGGCCTAGGAGGCCAAGTGGGGCTTTCCCTGGGTTTCAAAGAGCAGCTCCAAAGAGAGAGGGAACTTACTACACCTCCCCTTAAAAGACACTGCTTATGCACTATCTGTGTAGCAGTAACTCCTTAAAATACTTTCCATTTGATGCTTTGGCTATATGCTCACTAACCAGTAATGCATTAATTAAAAAAGTTTTGGAAGGGTTACAAATTTATACCATGAAAGAAGGCAAAGCCTGGTACACAAGTCAGAATTCTTCTAAAATACCACATTTATTTCATTTAATGATATTACTCTTCGATAAAAGTAGGGACAGGGACATGTCCCCATTGGAAGAAGTCATCACTATGACACAAAAGAAAAGGAAGAAAACTGAGTGTATTAACATGATATTGCTGAGGTATTTTGGGTCCTTATGACCCAGAAGAATCTCCTAGTTTATCTGAACAGGACATCCTGAGTAAAATGAGAGGAGTCCAGTGTATTTCATTTATAAACCCTTTCGATTTGTGCTCTGCTTAACCTGATGAACTCCAGTTAATTAAGATGTTCCTATAAACAATTAAGCTTCCTGTAGGATCGTTAGCAAGATATAAAAATTTATGATGTAATAAAAGCAATAAAATGATGAAGTGGTTAGCCCATCAAAGCACTTCACATGCAAGAACATAGGTGTGAAAATAGGCAAAAGTAACTTTAACCCTGTTTAAAATTCATCTACTTCTGGTTTTTGGACTTTCAACACACAAATATTCTTACAATTCATTTCAACTGGTCTGCACCTCTCATGTGACTTTTGAGATAAAGTGTTTCCTACTTCTGTTCAAATATGGACTCAGATGAAATTTCAAGGGAGCCCTGGCTGGTGTGGATCAGTGGATTGGGCATAAATGCGCAAACCAAAAGCTCACTGGTTCAATTCCCAGTCAATGCACATGCCTGGGTTGTGGGCATGTGGGAGGCAAGTGGTCAATGTTTCCCTCTCACATCAATGTTTCCCTCCCTCTCTCTTTTCCTCCCTTCTCTTCTCTCTAAAAATAAATAAATAAATACAGAAAGAAAAAAGAAAAGAAAAGGAGAAGAAAAAAGAAAAGAAAAGAAAAGAAAGAAAATCTTGAAAAAAAAAAAAAAAAAAGGAAGGTATGGAACTGTCCTGAATTTGCTGAGGAAAACAAATTCACCTGGGAAACACTTGGCCCCACAGCCAAAAGAATCGGTGACCTAAACTCCGCCACTGGGCACTGAAGAAGCCTCACTTGGAAGAGGAAGGAAGCTCACCCATTGCCTTCCACCTTTTCACCTTAGGTGAGGCTCTAAATATTATCATAAATTTATGTCCACTCTTCCATTTAATTTTCTTCAAAATCTCCCTGTAGTAGTTAGGTACAATCCTATTAATATTTGAATTTACAGATAAAAGAACTGGGGACTACTAACTAGAGACTACAATGGGATTTGACTGCTGGCCAGGCTACACCCAACTCTTATCCACTAAACTAAGCTAAACATCGCTATTATATCCTCAAGGTTGAAGTTTCACTTCAGTGAGAGTTTAATAATGAAAACAACTAACACTTATTAAGTGGATGACCTCATTTAATCCTAAAAGTAGGCCTTATCATTATCTACATTTCATAGCTGAGAAAATAGATTATATAATTTGGCCAAGGTTTTACTGATAATAAGTGGGAGAGCCAGGATGTTTAAACAGAGCTGCTCTCTTACCTATTCTATTGTGCCTCCCATTTGTGCACCTGAAGCTTCTTCACAGGCTGGAGCTCCCGCCTTGTATGATTTAATCTTATGATCCTCCCTAGAAACTCCTTAGCAGTGGATTGTTACTGTACACTTTAGAGGCCAGAATTTACCAGGTCTACCTCATGTTCCTGAATAAAACAGAGCCAGAAAAAAAAAATCTGGAGAGCTAAAAGGCAGAGAGCCCAAGATTTTGAAGGGGAGGCATTGTTTGCGTTGTGATTAAAGAAAAAAAAAATTAGGGCATTCAAAGCACCATTTGAAAGGTGGGCAGGCAGAGAAACATCAAAATAAGCTGCTCAGGGACACACTAAGAATATAGTTAATATCATTAATCAGGCACCAAACCTTTTCAGTTGTGGGGATGTCCTCCCTTTAAAACTAATCAGTGGTGACCAGGGAGTACAGGAGAGAAGCAGAAGAGGGTACCATGCCCTCAGGTCAAGCAAATAAAGTCCCTGCGCCAAGCAGGAAAATGGCCTTGTTTTTGCTCTTTAAAATAAAAATAAGTGGAGAAATGTTCAGGGACTTTGTCCATGGAACTGTCAGGGCCCGGTGCCTCACCAGAGATAGGAGGCTGCTAAAAGCTAGTTTCCCTAATTAAAAGAAAATTTTGTAGGTAGGGACAGCTAGGTTTCAGAGCACAAACTGGACGAACTGAGACTACTAGAAAGCATGTTTCCACCTTTTCCAAACCAGTGTACCAGGGAAGAGGACTGTGGTGTTTCTGTCTGTTCCTATGTTTCTAAGCAAAGCCCTAGAAGCATGACCACTTACCTACATCTTCCCAAAGGATCAAGTTCTCACTTTGCCTATATTCACTGAGAAGCCTGCATTTATTTCCCTGTGCTAAGGATTTACATTAATACCTTTCTTACATTTTTCACTAAACCCTAAATAACCCCCTGCAACAATTGTCTCCCAAATCAAAATTCACTCTTCTTGGGACAATCTCCAGGGCAGTCAGAGGGAAGTTAGCACTTTCTTGCAGGTTAATCTCTGGGAGCACCATTTTCCTTTGTCAGAGAAAACCCAATTTTATTCACCTTCCTCTCTTGATCTTGACAAATTTACAAATTATCTTACAGAAACTGCTGCTAGGTTACTGAGAATAAGCATGATGTCATAGAAATGTCATACTTTATTGCTTATGATCTGTTTAGGGTGGGAAAGGGAGAAGACCTGGGAAGAAAAAAGGATAGGGATGGAAAAGTTACTACTACTTTAGTTATACTAGCTCTTGGACTCAAATCAGGGAGAGTATTACTGTGTTGCCAGTTGGGAAAAATCTACTTTCACAGATGTTTAGACAATTCATAAGAGCACAAACTGGGAAAAATAATAAAGATGTGCCCTTTCATGGATTAAAATGAAAAATTACTATTTTTGATTTGCCCTGAAGTCCTTATAAAGTATCATGCCACCAACAAATTTGAGGAATTTGTAAACAGAACACAGAGATCTCGTGAATTCTAAATGTAGGGCTGACCTCATCAAAAGGTTTTGGATTATAGAATGCTCAAAACCAATGGCCCTGATTTATGCAAATTAGGCCTAACTATGATTTTTCTTTTAGGTATATGCTTGCCAGACTTAGCTAGTGAAAACACAGGCACTTGGCTAAATTTGCATGGTACATGCTTATACTAAAAATATATTTATATTTACATATAAATATATATATTTCATTGTTTATCTGAAATTCAAATTTAATGGGATGTCCTATATTTTCTTTTTTCATGTCTTTTTAGTTGAGTTATAATTGACATATAACACTGTATTAGTTTTAAGTGTATACCACATCTGATATTTTTAATTTGTGTGAGGCTTACTTATAGAGATAAATACCCCTGGTTCTTATAAGACATATCAAGTACAGAGCTGAGAACTGAAATTCAGTGATGCTGAAAAAAAAGAAAAGAAAAATTACTTTCAGTGACTTATAAAAAAGAAAGGTTTGAAATTAATGGATTATCTGAATATTAAGTCTTACAGTACATTAAACCATAAAGCTGGGTGCTATATGACAGTAAATTAACTTTATACTGCTCACCATTTCCTGTGACACTGAAATGAAGAACTGAAGGATACCTGGCACAGTACTTCACATACGATGTATGTTTAATAAATATCTATTGATTGATGGTCCAGATGATGCAGGCCAAGCCTGCTTATTTGACATTACAAAAACCTGAATAGTTTGGAAACTTGCAAGGAAGCAGCTAGCTTGATGAGCAAATAATTAAAGTAATAAAGAAGGACTATCTTTTCCTTGAATGAACTACAAATAATAAAGAGAAATCATATTAGTAAAGAGAAATCACATTTATGGAACATAATAAAGAAAAGGTTTCAAGAATTCCAGTGCATCAAGCATTTTCGTAGACAGACCTCAGCCAAAGTAAACAACTAGTGTTAGTTCAGGTTGCTTACAAGTGAATGAAAATTCCAGCATCGCACAGCTTGTTGGAATGGCACATTCTATTGGTTTATAGTCTAAGGATGCTATGAAGAAAATAATTTGCACCAAGAAAGCTGCTGTGGGGTTCATTAAACTCCACAATATATTTCTTATTCATCAAGCCTCATATCCTTGCCAAATGCTTAGTAGCCACACCAAGAAAGAGTGGATTTTTTCTTAAGGTAACAAATGGGCTTTGTCAGAATTAAAACTTACTAGTCTAGTACAGGAAAAAATTACCTTTTTAAAATCTACCCACCACTTTTATCAAATGTACCCCATCATGATTAAAAACAAAGTTTCCAGATGTTTTGGACAATAGTTTACTTTTAAAAATGTTTTACTACTTTATTTATAGTAAGTTAATAGTTTAGAAAGAAAGTCTTTACCAAGACTATGGACATTAAAACTAATTAGCAAGTAATAAATAAAAATTGTTAAGTACAATAGTTCTTACCCTTTCACCATGCCTTCAGTTTTTCAAAAGACAACAAAGTCCTAATGGTAACACTTCTCATTAGAAGCAGATTCCTCAAAGGAAAATGAGGAGTAGGGAGCATTCTTCTCCCTCCCCCACCCCCACCTACCACTGGGGATACACTGGTAATACTTGCTAATTCCTATGACTATGTAAAATATTTGGGTGAAGCTTCAAGTCTGTGAATGGAAGAATTACTAATCTGGTGTGGTGGGAAACAGTCAAAACACAACAAACGGAAATTTCTACCAACATAAACATTTATGCCACCAGAAAAGAAGCCTGATGTCTTCTTTTGGCACTTTTGAACCAAGAACAATTAAAATTTGTAGGATGTTTTTTTCTTCTTCCCCTAAGACTCACTCTGATCACTATAGTGACTGAAGGAAAAGCATGGAAAAGACAATGCAAAAACAGAGGAAGGAAATATATGTACTTGTTAAGTGAATTAAGTGGCAATATGCTGAATTCCTTTATCCAAGAACTCTAAACAGAAATGTGACAAAATTAAAAACTCTGGTCCATTTCTGGCATACCAATTAAGTATGCTATAGTCATAGACATTCTTTACCCAAAAAAGCTGGTTTTAAATAAGGTTAAATGCAATAAAGTCCTGCTTTCTAATATCAAAGTGAAAGAGCTGAAATTCATTAATGGAGGGAAAAAGGCAGGAAAGCCTTTATCAAATTCAATAGAAAATATCTATTTATATTCAAGGAAATTTTTTCTATTTTGCAGGGTGGATTCCCCCTCATTCCCTTAAGTCAATGGTGCTAAGGATTTCAAGGAAGTAATCTGTGAATAGCATCAGGGCCCAGTAACTAATTTTAAAATCCGGGTGTTATAGTATGATAAATTAATCACCCACTCTCTTTAATTTTTTTAAAACATCTTTCTCAAAGTTTCTGTAAAGCTACTAATGTCAACAATTCAAGCAGGTTTGAGAAGCAATTTGTAAAGTAATGAAATGAGCAAGTGAGTACACAGGTACATGTGTGTATATGTGTATGTATAAACAGACATACATATATAAAATGTACAATGACACATGAAATTTAAACATCTTATAAAGAAACTGAAGATGCTGCTAACAAAGGAGATACAGAAAGACATTTATTCAAAAGAGGCCAAAATTTTTCTAAAAAATATTTTTTTCTGTAGAGAACACCTGATTTTGGCATTTGGTTATTTTTCAATAGCAAACATAAGGATTTCTTTTGCAGCATATAATAAAGATGGATGTGTTCAGTGCTACCATGAAAGACTTCTATAAGATCTATCTTGGTAGTCTTATTGCTGTTCCTTCCACTTAAAATTTTTCACTAGAAAAAACAAGTTGCTTCCCTCCTTGTCCTACACATAGGACACTGTACTATGTAAAGCAGCCAGGAAGACTGCTGTGTTTCACCTCTGAGCAGAAATAATTGGAGACATGATTTCATGGTTTCTGTGCAGGGGGAGAGAATGAAGCAATTACCTGAAATGCTAAAGGCAAAGAGAGTGGGTGCTCTCATCCCACTGCCAACTCAGAAGCCGGAAGCTAAACCTTCGCTGTTAATTTGCCCATGAATGGGGGAAGAGTGGGATTTTTATCTCTGTGTGTATATATCTTGAATTGTATATAGATGTATCCATGTTGTGAGAGAAAATACAGGTCAAAATGATAGTGGTGGTGAGGAAAGTAAAATCTGGAAAACTCCAAAATTAATACCCCAGAATCATAGAATTTCTAACGACTCAGTAGGAAAAGCACAGTCTGATGTAACAAAAATACCTTGTTCAAGTTTGGTGAAAAATTACATCCTTTAGAAAGCCTTAGAAACAACCACTGGCCAGGAATAATTTATGTTGTTCAAGAAGGAAGAAATATTGCTTCCCCCTACCCCTTCCACTACTAATGTAATATGCACGTGGAAGTTGGAGAGATAAAATAAACTGGTGACACAGTAAACTTTTATACTCACAAAGCTACCACAGCAGAAAGATGATGGTAACACAAGATGGCTTTGGAAAAAATGAGAGCGCATAAATGAAAAGTCCTTTGTTTAATAGTTGACCCCCTTTATTGTTCATCCATTGTCCCGTTTGTTACTTGTATTATTTATTTTAAAAGCTTCATATACTTTATCTTTAATTCTTATAATAATCCTACAAAGTAAGTACTATTAATCTTTATATGTTTAAAAAAAAAAAAACAATAAGTTGAGATGTTAACCTGTATGCCATCAAAGTTGTAGAGCTAGGACGTAACCCAATACTGCCTCCATGATTCTTGAGGGGCTTGGGACATAAGCTTTGCACCTATTACCTTGCAAAGCCAATGCTTCTTCAGGTTAAGAAGGATATTCAGAAACTGTTATGGGATGAATTGTGTTTCCCCCAAATTCCTAGAGTTAAGCCTTAACCTCTAATATTTCACAATGTGACTGTGTTTGGAGATAGGGCCTTTAAAGGAGAGCAGTCCCTGATCCAACCCGACTGGTGTCCTTTTAAGAAGAGAAAATGTGCATACACAGACACATCAGGGATGCATACCCACAGAGGAAAGATCATTTGAGGACACAGAGAGAGGGCAGCCACCTGCAAGCCAAGAAGAGAGTTCTCAGAATGAAACCAACTTTGAAAACACCCTGATTTTGGACTTGCAGTCTTGAGAAATGTCTGATGTTAAAGCCACCCAGTCTGTGGTATTCTGTTATGGCAGCCCTGGCAAACTAATATAGGGACAGACAAGAAATCATCAAATGTAGTAAGAAACACAGACTGCATAAATAAGGGCAGTTCATCTGTTGTTCAGAACTGGGCTGAGGGTTGTCACAGATCTTGGTTTTCAGTTGAAGCAGGAAAGAGTGCCATCCCAGGGGGGCTCTGAAGGGTTGTGGCCATGTCTGCCAGGCGCAGTCCTTGCAGTATATTCCCCTCCTACTAGTATGACTACCTCCTCTCTTCCTCCCTCACAAAAACATGGCTGAAATGTCCCCACAAGGCCAACATACACACCCTAACAAGCTAGGTACATGATAAATTAAAAGAATTTCAAGGCATGGCCTGGTGGTGTTACCTCAGATCTTGCTATAATAACATGACATTTATAAAAATACAACCTACTGGATATTTGACACTGCTTGGGAATGAAGAATATGTCCACTTAAGAGCCAATGCCCCAGGCTGGCAAAGAAATCTCAAGCCAAAATTTCTTTTAAAAACATTACCTATTTTTAATATTCTATAGTTTAGGAAGTAAAGAAAATATCTCTGCTTATTCATAAGTCTCCTTTTGCCTAAACGTAAAAAGCATAAACCATATACCAGAACAAGTGAAATGCTAAGGACACATAGATGGAAGAGCTCTGCGCATCTGGCAAAAAGCCTCAACACTTTCTAGCCTTGGCCATGGGTCACCCTCACCCCCAGCACACACCTCCACAGAGTTCACATGCCACCAACACTGGGTACCTCTGATCTCAATGCACACGGTTAAGGTTGCATAGATTATTTTCTCAGATACCAGCAAAACAGTGTTTCCATTCACTTTTGCCACCCACCTTAGATCATACAAAATTTAATATCTGGGAGGATAAACTCAGCCTCTAATGCATATGACAAGGGTGGGCAGTCATCACGAAGTTCTCCTCAAGCAAAAAGGATTTGCCAGCTTCCCTCTGAGGTCTAGACCCTGGAAGACGAACCGTGGTGTGTCTGAGTTTCTATCAGGCTGGGTGATCGCTGGCTGCTGCTCTTTTTGGTCAGAATCCCATGGCCCAGCTGTCCTATAAACATCTCACCCTTCCGTTGAGAACTCCTTACCTAAGCCTTATGTCTTGGAGCTGAAAATATGCTATTTGAGAGCTACAGGATGAATGTTAACTGACACTTGGAGCGCAGCTGACCCCTCTCTTCTCCAGACCAGTGACTGCTCTAAAAAAAACATGCACATTCACACGAACATGATGAGAACAGAAAGAAAGGTCCAGATTTTCCTCACCATGTGCCACCCAGCCATGTTTACACTGATCGCAAGTCCTCAGGTTAATCTTCCCCGGCTGAAAACATTCACACGTGCAGTTTACCAGTGTGCAACGGATGGCCTGAAAAATAAACAAGTGAGAAAAGCATCAGCATCTGTTCAAAGGTACTACATTTCTTCTACATTTTACTAAGAAGCATCTACTTCCATTTTTAAAGTCTTCATGTTGGTAAATGCCTGGAGAGTTTTTTGATGCCATCAAAATCTCTTATAAAAAAGTAAAAAAAAAAACAAAAAAAACAAGACTCATTCACTAATAGAATATTTTATGTCACTCATATGTAACCTCTAACCTAGAAATGCAGAGTAGAATAAGAATAAAGGATTACTTATTCTACAACATGCTGGATTTATAACAGGATTCAAAACAGAAAAAATATCGCTGCTAATCCAATTTAAGTTTATCCATTTAGTAATAATACAAAAAATATACATTTGAATATGACAGTGTTCAACTAAAATGTTGATAAAAGTAAATCAAAACATAAAAATATTATTAGGATGTTACTTTTCTCCCACTGAGTTTCACTTAAATACTTTGTTAATCTTTCAGGGACATTTTTAAAGATACTCCATTGGCCCAAAAAGAACCTACTATACTGTATACTTCCAGTATTATTTATCACTTCCCATTTCCTTGTTTTTACCCCTGTGATATTACAATTTCACTTTCATTCCTATTTTGAAAGATACAAAACAACTCTCCTTTTATTTTAATGGTGATGAAAGAAAACAAGCCTAAATTTGTTTAAGATCAGATATAGAATAGGAAGAGCCATTTATCTGATCATTTCATATTTGGAACAATCCAGCTGTGTCCTAGAAAACTGAAAAACATATTGAAAGACCTTTCATTTCTTTAAAAGTACTTTTAAATACCCTCTCACCAGCTTATATTATGAAGCAAATCCATAGAAAATTAGCATAAATGAAGTACAACTTTTTTATGGATAAAATCCTCTACTTAAGAGTTGTGCTAAAGCTGACCTATGCCCTAGACTATAGTTAATAAATTTATCTCATACATTTAGTTCTAATTTGCATGAAAATTCTGAAGACAGAAGGGATTTAGTCCAATCATTCACAGATTAACAATCTACTGTAACTACCTGAACTGCCAGGAAAAGATCTCTCTACAGCTTTATATGCAATCAATGACTGCTGATTTGGGTGAAGGGGGAAGGAGGGCAAATGTATGGGGCTACCTGAAACTGCAACTCTGTGCCTCAAAGCTATGCTTCACTTACATACCTCCAGATGCTCATATTCCTGGAATCATTTGGACTTTTATATAAAGTGTTTCATTTATAACAGACAGTACTTGAGATATCATTAATATCATTGAGCCAAAGATAAAGAGTGAAGAGTAAGAGTGAAGAAGGTCCTACTCTCTTCCCTATGTTTTGGATCAGGCAAGTTTAAAATATTTTTCTTTCATTAATGAACATTAAATCTGTAGGTTCCTATTGGGTTTCTGATGCTACATTCCTCACTGAACACTCCTTTCTTACCTTACCTCCATCCCTGATTTGCTCCTCTATTACCTCTGGGGAAATAGTCAACTGTATAATCTGCTTGATATTTCAGGGTCTCTTCCACTGTCAACAGTCCAATGACATGAATTAGGTTGTAAAAGTTTGCTGTATGTATTAGTAATTAAAGGAACTGGTAATAATAGGGACATAAAAGGAAATAAATGCTGACTAAGCAAGAATAATATATGTATTTGCAGGTTATAAGGGGAAATATTTCTCCCAAAATTTCTTACCTCACCGTCAATAGTTACCAACTAAATATATTAGAACATCCCCAGGTTGGAAATAGTTTCTTAAACTAACATGATCATTAGTTAATGAACTCATGACTAGATTGAATCATGGTCAAAATTGAAAAAAAAGAGAGAACAGTGTTTCTACTAAAAACAAGCACTTTACAGACTATTCAATTATAAATTCAGATATGGCAACCACGTTGACATTCAAATATTTATATAATCTGATATGTGATCATAGAAGCCTTCATAAATCCTTAAAAAACAAAACAGAACAACAACAAAAAAACTCCTGCATTACCAAAATTAAGGGATGGTCAGTAAAAAGAGATGATCCCTCAAGGACTATATGTTAACTCAAGGACTAAAAGACATACACATTTTAAATAATTAATTTGATAATATCTAATTATTTTATAAAAATAGCCTAATTTTTCATGGTGTTTAAAAGCACACTTTTTAAATTTTTATTTATTGATTTGAGAGAGGGGGAGGAAGGGAGAGAGAAAGAGAACGAAAAACAATGATTTATTGTTCCACTTATTTGTACATTCATTGGTTGATTCTTGTATGTGCCTCGACTGGAGATCAATCAAACCCTGGCATATGGAAAGGACACTCTAACCAACTGAGCTACCGGCCAGGGACTAAAAGCACACTTTTAAATTATAGTTTTATTCAGAACCTGAACAATTAAGAGACTGTGGAATTGCTTTATTTTTATGTATATTTATTTATTCACTGATTGAATTGTTGATTCACTTACTCTAAGCTAGTTTATGATTCAAATATTTTCTCTTCCTAAATAACTTTGTACATCTGGCACATTTGGGAATTAAACTTCTCAGATCATCATCTTTCTTTCTAAATTCTACTCTTTCTATTCCTAAACATACAAACACTGGAACACCTCAACTACTTTTGTATATAAACACTTAAGTACTGGAATATCCATTTTGTATTTCTATGAATTCCAGGTCTATTTGTTTTAAATCCAGATTTATATACACTACAATCATTTCTTAAGGGAATTATATATATTTAAAAAATATGGTCTAAATAAATATTTTGAGTAAGAGAATATTGTGGCTTCAAAGGAAGTTTTATTCTAAATAACATTTTTGAAACGATATAAAACTTTGACATACTATTTATTCACAATAAAATAGAACCAATGTGATCATTTGCCAACTCACCCACACTTTAAAAAAATAAATTATCATAAAACTATCAAAGCCAGTTAAGCCTCAAAAATGTACACACTTCACAAGGAGACAGTTGGGAAGAGCAGAAATGGATAGGCTTTCATTTTTATGGGCACGTCCATTTCTTCCTTCATTCAGCTAACGTATGAGTGCTACCCACTCACTGCTGGGCACTATGAACTACAGAAAATCCAGAGACGACAGCAAAGAGGCAGAAAGGGGACACCAAAATAAAGTACAGACAGTTAAGTCAGATTGTTTCCACCTAAATACACAGGGATCCTTATGTTGGTCAGGCTAACTCAGGCTATCAACTCCCCATGCCTCCAGGATCCTGATTCATCAATAGTACCCTGAAATTCTTCCCTCCATTCTTACAGGACCAACGTACCCAACTCCCCTCGAACAATGACAGCAATAATAAACTTTCTTAAGCCTGTAACTCATTAAAAGTAATTATTCCTTCTGCTTACCTTTACCATGGATTTCTTGAAAGAAAGATCCATGCACCCAAGCACCCAACTGCTTCCACTTCTTTACCACCACCTACATTTTATTTTCACAATCTGAATTCTGCTACTGAAACTGCTTTCTCCAAGAGGAAAGTTCTCACCACATCTGGTCCCTTTACTAGTCTCCTCATCCTCCCAGACCTTGGGAGCTTACAGCACTAACTTTCCTTCACAGAGACCAACTATCCTAGTTTTTCTGGCAGCAACTTCTTGTTCTCCACTGTAAATAAATACAGGTGTTTCCCATGACCAGACTCTTCTCTCTTTAATTTGGCAATTCCATCTCCTCCTACAGCTTCAAATATCATCACTACGCAAAAATCATCACTTTAGAGCCAAGTACTGTGTTAAATGGCAGGAAATAGATGGCAGAGCCCTTGTGGTCAAGGACTTTAAAGTCCGAGTTCATGGGCAGTGGGTTTAGAGGAGAGACCCTAAGAACAGAAGGAAGCCCTTAAACAGGCCTGAGAAGCACCATCTCTCCCTTTTTATTCCTGTCTTTTCTTTTACCAAAGGTAGGAATTTATTTATTTATTTATTTATTTATTTATTTGTTTATTTATAATTTTTAACAGTAAACTATTATATGTTATTATTCATAATAGCTACATTTACTAGATAAGTGACATTTTCTAGATCCTGTGCTAAAAACTTTATAAACTTTAATTCTCTTAATCCTCAGAAAATACCACAAGGTTTATCACCTTTATTTCACAAAACAAGGAAACTGAGGTAGAGACAATGAAGTACCTTGCCTAAAGTTGCTCAACTATAATGTCTCAGGAATGAGACCCAGGTCTGTGCGAGCTCTCCATCCCTCTGACTGGAAATCTTGAGCTCCAATCCCATCCCCCGTTAGGCAGTCATGGAGTAGAGCCCCGCTCCATGCCCACCATCCCATCGCCACTGTGCACTGTTAACTCCTGCTCATCTCTCAGGCTTCAATGCAAATAGTGCTTCTGTTCCCCAAGGCAGTTGCCCTCACCTCCAAATCAAGGCAAATTCCCCGTTAGGCACCTGTTTCACAAGGGATCTTTCTGTCATTGAACTTATTACAGTTGTGAACATTATAATTTATCTATAATCTATTATGGATAAATAAAATATTATATTTATACATCTGTATGATTATTTGATTAAGGCCTGTCTTCCCCTCTAAAATTTAAGGCCCATCAAGACAGGGCAACAGGTGTATTGGGTGAATAATAGGTGCTCAAAAGGCACTTAAAGAAACATAATTCTCTGAGCCCCTTTCCTCATCTGTAAAATGACAGTAAAAACATCACAAGAGTGTCAAAAGACTTAAATAAACTCATGGATGTAAAGCATGGTGGCACTGTGCCTAGCAATAGTAAAAGCTCAATAAATAAAAACCATTTATGATCTCAAGAAACTTTCCACATATAATATTTGAAGTATTTTTCATTATGATTCTTCCCAATATATTAAGTTTTTCCAACAGCTTGTAAAATGCTTAACACATATTTAGTCTTAATTAATAAATGAACACTTTGATATACATGAGGCCATACTATGCATACTATAATCGTCTACAATGGGTAAGACAGGGATTATTAGCTTTAATACCAGGGTTCAGAAAAGTTTATATGGGTGTTACATTCCTCTTAAATGATAGGGTGGATTTCCCAATTATTAATCCGTTTATTTCTATTAATCATAGAAAATGGAAGAAAACATACAATTAAAATGAGTATATTATAAACACATTCAAAAGTATATCTTAAATATAGAAAACAGGCCAATTTAATATAAAAACATTCAATTCCGTTTGGTCAGTATCACTTTTATATTTGAATATTAAAGAAGAGTGCTTCTGAAAGTATTTTGGATGAGTTCCAAAGCTCTACTCAATAACAGATTCTGTTATTGCTACAACTAAAGTCTCTTTCACTTTATTATATTGAACTCTGCAAGTATATGTGAACTGAACATCAATCTCCTCACAAATGACATTTCTCAGCAAAGCACAGATTGATGCTTCAGCTAATATTTAAGTGCACCTCACAAAGGAACTATATATACAAGGCTAATTAATAAATCTATTAGCTATTCCTTGTTTGGGAACACACACAATTTACCTGACACAAAATAACAAAAGGCAAAAAATAAGGCAATGGGCAAATAGAAACATAAAATAGGAATCATTACTCCAAAGGAGCAATCACAGAAAGAAAACCACTCCCATAAACAAGCAAACAAACAAACATCTACTAAAAATGAAACTAATTTCTGTTCTGGGTTTTGCCTTATTGGCAGGGAACTCCCTTCAAGTGTTCAAGTATCCCCGGGTAAATCTCCCATATGTAAGTAAAAATCCTTCTTAAATCCATTTGCTTCTTTGTTCGTTTCTCGGGAGAATACCAAGATTTACAACTTGGATTATGAAATTTTATTTAAGTCATTTAAAAATGTTTAACAGTTAAGTACATGACCTGTATTAAAACTAAATTATAGAAAAAGTTAATCATTAATATAGCATCCATTCTGTCCCATCAGTTTCTACTGTAAATGTAGGTGGTATAATCTACATGTATAAATTAATCAGCTATAATAAATATCAGTGACCAGTTTTGCTGTTTTTAGTTTTAAAAAGAACAAATGTCTTAATAAATTAAATTTTCTACTTTGGAAGTCACATGCAGGTATCATAAATATGTAGAACTGGCCAACTGTCCATGCATGGTGTCAAAAGTCAAATGAACATTTTTATTGGGTGGGAAAAATGTCCTTCAAAGACTTCTAAAATGTATATATACAAATAAAAATATGAAAGCTAACTTACCCAGGATTGTCATAGAATACACAGTCGTAATTGCAAAGTACTAACTACCAAGCATTATGAATGAAAAGAATAATCTTGTACATGACCAAAAAGATGCACAGAGATTAACAGGACTTCCACACACATTTATACATCTTGTGCAGGAGAGCCTAAGACATAATTCAAGCATTGTCACAAAGATTCTAAAGAACTCACATGACAGTAATGGTGATTAAGTTAGTAAATAGCTCCCTGTGTAATTTGTAGGACAGGTTTTTTCCCTTCCATTTCACAGGGCTGGTACATAAAACTAATAGAAAAGAAAGAACTTTCAAAAGAAGTAGTCTGAGTGTTGGCTAAGAATTGAAAAACCTACATGATATTGCCCTTGTTGAAGAACTCAGTGTCTTAAATTTGGCCAACATGAACTAGACAACTGCATGAAAAATTTACTTTTACTTGATTATAACATGATGAAAGTAAAGGAATATATACCTATTATGCTACAGGATTTTGCAATCAGGTATGACAGTTACACACAACTATAAATGTACTAAAATCCACTGAATTGTATACTATAAATGGGTAAAATGCATGGTGTATGAACTCCATCTCAATAAAGCTGTTTAAAAGGGGGAGAGCAAAAACTTTCTGAATCACCTAGTTTCTTTCGGTGGTATTAAATCATTTAATTCATAAGATATTATTCCCCCAGGAGACATAATGTGGCATAATATCCATCTTTAACCCAGTAGTTCTTCAATATACAAATGCTGTATCAGTGAATAAACAGAGGCAAACAAAAGAATTTCACTGCTGCTTAAATTTGAAAATCCCTTCTACTTTGAAAATGTTAAAACATAATATATCCCTTTAAAGATTACAATTATTTAAAAAATCTGTTGCTACTTTTCTATCAGGAAAATCTAGGATATCTTTTAAAAATTGGGGGGTGGGGAGGATGATCTCCCGGTTTTAATGCTCATATACTAGTAATTATCATACTAAAAAAACTAATTTGTTTTAAATTGACAATGATGAATTTTATCGTATATACTAGCAAAAATATTTCTCAATTTATTGTGATGAAAAATTACTTCAGCAGAAGAAATGAATTTGGTTTAGGTGGAGGAGGCAAAGAAGGAGAACCATAAACTTTTGAATAGATGTTTACAGATGAGTGTGAATATTTCTATGACTATGTGTGAATACATAAATACAAACAGGGAGAAAGGGACATAAACACAAGCACATAAATCTTCACAGACATGGAGCCAATGAGCATCTGTAGTCATTATCTTATGACCACAACCTGCTATCAATCGACATGAGGAAGACCCCATTTAAATAATTTAGGAGTTCAGAGTAAAAATCAACAGCGGGATATAGCCAATTATATAAGGAAAATACCCATGCTTCTATAGCATCAAAGCATATGCAGGCTTTGGAGTGTGTGTGTTATGTTTTCCTTCCCCCAATTAAATTAGGTCTATGGTAATACAAGCTATTTTGTTAGGCAGTTAGTAATATTAGAGAAACAGGAAATGAAAGGCATTTCAATTTGGGCAGGAACATTTTATTTTCTTACCTAACAGTTAACAATTAAGATATTGCATTTATTGCCTGTAAGTTTACAAATTTTACAGACTATTTAGGCAGCTGTGCTAACTTAACTATAAAGGAAATATTCTTTCCATGAACATGCTTATCATCTAATTGAAAATAAAGGGTTAGCTCACCATAAAAAAATAAATCACCACATTTCAACTAAACTCAGTCTACATTTACCAGAATACACAACTTTATATGAGGAGTCAAAGCACCTCCGATATCATACGAATGTTAAGTAACATTCATCTCATTTCACCTTAATGTTGAATCAGCCATTTTGCATTCCACTGATATGCGTATCCTTTTTATTCATTTTCACTAATGCAATTTGAAAGGTGGTAATGTGATTATATTTCTCTGTGGCATTCATGAAAACAATTACTAATATAATATGATAGGGAAGACATTAATAAGAAAAGGATTTATAATGAGATGCAAGAAGACTTATAAACCTTTCAGCACTTTACAAAGAAAATACTCCCCATTAGGTAAGAAACAAGACAAGATAAAGCTTAAATTCTGGTAGTATTTCAGAAGCAGCCTCAATCCTGGGAAGAACAATCTGCACGATGATACACAGGTTGGTGACCAAGCAGAGATGTGTGGCAGTGACCCGAGATTTATCCCACGTTGTGCCAAATGTAAGACATCACCCTAAATGGATGATGCCTCTCCTTCCCAGACAGATAGCATGGGAAAGACTCCTTGAAGGAAGAAGTCCCTCTAAATCTTTACCCTCTATTAAAGAAGCCAGCCACATTATTTCAAATGCCAAAGTGCAGTAATCAACTTGCTTACCAAGTAAGAACGTAGTAACATGGATGACCTTTTAACTAAATTCACTTCTTTAGATTTGTAAAAAGAATTTACCAACAAACAAGCAAAATATAACCAAAGACAATGAAATTGAGAGCAGGCTGACAGTCACCAGAGGGGAAAGGGGAGGGAATTTCGGGGGAAAGGGGGAAGGGTTTAGAGCAACAAGTATAAAGGACACATGGACAAAAACGAGGGGGGGGTGGAAATGGGAGGGAGGTGGGGAGGGCTGGGGCGGTGGGCTGGGATGGGAGCAGAAGACAGAAAACTGTACAAGAACAACAATTAAAATAAAATTAAATAAAAAAGAATTTACCTCAGTGAAGCAACAACAGACATAAGTTGTTACATTTTAGAATGTATCTTTTCAAATGACAACTTGGGTTTACCTAGGCCAATTGAGGCAGTCTTTGTGAGACTAACAATACCCCATGTTTGCATGGTGCTATGAAGCTTGCATAATACTTCAAATATATTCTTGTATTTAATTATCAAAATCCCCCAAATTAGAGATTTTTCAAACAGCAGAAAATGAGACTCAGAGATGTCCTTAAGTGGCCACAGCCAGTAATCCAGGGCTCTTTCCACCCTGCCTGTGTATGACAGTCAAGGAGCTGAATAATCCCCCTTGCAATCCTCCTGCACAGTGAGATTTCCTCAGATATTTTTTCAGTTCCAATAGGAGTTTAAGACCAAATAAGAGATGTGGATGAAACTATACACAGAGGGAGAGGAGGGGGTAAAGGTTTAAACAACTTGAAAAAACAGGGAAACTGCTAAGTAAGCAGGTAATTTACACCAGGATTTTCTTCTACAAACAAAGATGTACATTTTGGACAGACAAGCAACTCTGAAAAGCTTTCTATGGAGTTTTCAAATGGTTATATTAAGAAAGTCCAAAATCTAAAAAAAGACAGAGTATTCCCAAGAACACTTGTCTTATTTTACATCGTCTTACTTCTACCTTCTTGGGATTGCCCGTTAGTAGCATATCTTAATAAACATCAATAAACATTAATACCTACCATTGTGCATACAACTGTGCATCATAATTATGTCTGATAATGAAAGAATATATTTCTTTGCCCAAGAGCAGACACCACCTTAGGAATCACACCTATTACAAATAATAATAATGATATGATGAACAGTCGACATGCCCTCTTATACGTTATTTATGTTAGGTCATAGATTCCCCAGAGGTCTGTGCTGAGACCTGGACTGGCTTCATTAGAGTGTCATATAAATCACTAAAGGCACATCTTGATTTTACCACTGGCAAGAGTCACTGAGGTTTTTCAAGTGAAGCCTCTCAGGTAATACATTTTTAAAAAACAAATATAATATTATCATTTCTGCTAAAAGGTGGTTTTCTTAAATTCAAAGGGGTACATTCAAATGCTCAGAGAAACCCCACAAAATTTCTATGGAATCTGTAAGCATGTGAGGATAAAATGTGCCTTCATGTGTTGAACAAACATTATTCTCTTTTTTCTTTTAAGGATTAGTAGGTTTAAAAGACAAAGAGAGATATATATTTATTTTAAAAAAGACAGCAAGGAGCAGACCTTCTAGCTGCTAACAAATGCTTCAACATAACTGGAAAATCAAGAGACCTATGGCTGTCAGGAACTTGGAGCCAACTCTTGAAAATTAAGAAATAAATAGAAAGCCTTGTGGAAAAAGAGGGTGTCTTCCAGAACAATGTTAATGTCATCTTGGGCATGTGGACTGGGTTCACATGTGTGTCAGCTGAATCAACATAATGGGCTATAACAGCTTCGAAGCAGATAATATGGTCCATTGGGTCAATAATCCGTGAACTAAGAAGGATTTACTTGATAGACTATAAATGGTTCGTAAGAACTCAGGAATCACTCCATCAGAACAAAAATCCAATTTTCATATGGTGCCTTTCTATGAATTAGCCAAAAGAAAGTAATAGCTCTGAAGGACTTCAAGGTCTATCAGTTAAAAATTTACTTTTTAAAGAACAGTATAGAGGAGGAAGTAAGAATTAAATGTCTTTCTCTCTTGCTCTCCTACCCCCAACCTATTTTAAGGGGAAAAATATATTTTATGATGGAAAGCTAATATAACACAGGAAATATTCTAGGAGCTTTTCACATTTCCCTATGGGTGCTTGAATGTATGGATCCAAACAAATAAAATATTACACACATGTTCTCTCTCATATGTCTCAACATGCCTACACATACTATGACTAAGTAAATTACAAATCTATTTCTAGGATAGCAATTAAAAATAAAGACATTTTATTTTTGCTTCTTTACATGATTTGTATTCTGGGACAGCATATAGATATTGGCAAACTCTTTCATCTTCACATATGAAAAAGTGGGTAAAAGAAACTACAAAAGGTAGTTTCTACAAGACATTTTCAACACATAAAGAGAAAGAGAGAGAGAAGGATCAATTCCTTGGATGGCTAAAGCTTATAGGGCCAGTGTTTTAGATAACTGCAAATTCTGCCCACTCTGGAAAGCAAAGAAACAGTAGCCTTTATCTCCTATTTGTGAATTTCAATGCATATTCACACTACTAGGTTATAGGGGGTGTAGATCAACTTTTTAAAAAATATAAGCTAATTTATGTGAATAATTGTATTTACTAACTTTGTGGCAATGAAGAAAAGCAGAGGAAAATGCTCCAAAATTATAACAGGCTGTAATTAGAATCCTTAACAAGAAAGAATTCATTTAGTAGGGAAGAAAGTGTGATCTATCACCTCTCTCTCAAAATGCTATTAGCTTCTCTTCATCATGAGGACAAGAAGGACTCTTTTTCTTCTTATGGCAGTAACACTGTATAAAATAATAGACTTTTTACATCAAATTGTACTAGCTATTGACATAAGCTTGGTCCTCTTAACTTTTACACAAGGGAAAGAAAAATTCCAATAACTCTGAAATAGATAGATAAAACTTTTCTCTGTGGCTACAGCCATGTACTATTATATGTAACTGCTTTTTTTTTTTTTAAGAGCCCTATTGGTGCTCTTGGAAGGATTTTCTTTTATACATAGCTTTATCCTATAATTTTGTCCCTGTTGGGCACGCTGCCTAAATTTAAACACAAACAGTCAAGCAATGAAGAAACATTAACACATTTACTGTGAACAAAAACTCCCAGTTGTACAGTGAAATTTTAATACATTTCAACTTATCTCTTTTACTAATGGGGAGAGTACAAACCCTGCAGGAATTCGCTCTGCAAACTGGTAATTACAGTAGACTCACTTTTTTTATAATGCATATGTATAGTCAGGCACAAAAAACCCTGGCTGCCCTTTTGATGTAAGTTACAATAGGAATGTTTTAAAAATTATGAAAATCTACAGCAATTCTAAAGGAATACATTATTTCTTGGAAAACTGTCCTTTATTTCTATATATGAACACAAATAGACATATATTTAGATATCTGCTTTACACACCAGAAGGCACAAGCTTTATCAGCATGTGCTTTTATGTAAATTTTCCCATAATCTAAGAGTACAGAATAAATTCATTCCTTTTTGTACAAAGCTAGATGTGATTTTTGACTATCATAATATCTATCGCATAAAGATGATATTCTTTATTCTATGCCTGGTTTTTCGTACACTGTCCCCTCTAATATCAGGTATTTAAATCTATATATTGAGATCTTATGGAATCTCTTCATTAAATAATTAAGGATTTCAAATCAATAATTTTTTTCTTAGTATAGGTATATGTGACCCTGATGAAAAAGACCTCACGTACATCCTTGCAGAGAACAAGATCCATAACTGTAATATTAATAACAATAGTACAGGTAGTTGACAGACATGAAGTAAAATCTCTATTGCTCTTTACATCACTTGCTAGAGTTTTTGTTTATCTACCAAATTTTTGGTCCCATAACAACTTTCTAACAAACTGAAACCTGATAGACTGCTGAGAGACTATCAATATATATAATTCACATTAAATTCATGATTCTAAGTACTGGTATCCTGGGGGGGAAATGAAAGCAGAGACAGCTTTTTAGGTATACATTATTTTTGTAATAGTTTGTGAATTTATAAAAAAAGAAGAAAGAAAAAGGAAAGAAAAAGTGAAGTTGCTAAAATGTCCATCTGTGACTAAGTAGCAGCTACAAATTCCAGGGGTATCTAAGTGAAAATGGAAATTATGGCATCACGTAAGTCATATAGCACATAAACTACCAAAATGTGCAAGTGGCTGTATCCAGGCCATCTAACGCCAGGTGAGAGAGTGATGAGAGGTAACATTCTCAGAGGCTTGGCTGTGGCAGAATCCACTCACCATTACAAGGAAAAGACATTTTAGATATACTCAAAACAAGTGTCTTATTCTAAGCATATTCACCTAGCTAGCTCTTTTTCTAGGTAACACTAGGAACATTCTAACCTGGGGTCTCCCTGTCATTATAGGAAAAAAAAACAACAAACCTCTTCCCCACCATTACCATCTCTCTGCTCCCAAAGGCTACTTTAATAACAGCGTACCTTAAACAAAAAGAAAAGAAGAGAGTAGGAGAGGGAAATGAGGAAAAGGAGGAGGGGAGGGGGGGAGGAGAGAGGGAGGAGAGAGGGAGGAGAGAAAGAAAAAGAAAACCAAGCTCATCACACTTTAAGAACTATGCATTAGATGCTGGCTCTGTTGCAGGCAATGTGTATGTATCCTTGGGCAACACCTACTGCTTCTGTCTGGCAATGAAATGATACACTTCCCATTTTTTTAAATGCCAAATACCAATGTATATATTTTATATATATATATATAATTATATATAATGTTCTTTGCTTAAAGTCAGTTTTTATAGCTGTCCATTTTATTCCTTAAAAAACAAAGAACAAACAAACAAAAGACACAGCACAATTTGGTTTTCTACTTAGCACGTCACGGTTTTTGTGAGATGAATGTTTCCTACACTATTTACACAAGTAGCATGTTCCACTTTGGTGAACCATAGTAGGTCAGGAAAGTACAATTCAACGATTTTGCTTAAACATTATCTGAATATCCATACAGCTGACAGTGAGTGTTTTAACAGTTTATGTTTGATCATATCCAGTAAATGTGAAGCTATCATTTTAATTATAAAATATATTACCTGTGGTTCAAGTTAACACTGAGGCGTAACTGCCAGATGGCATGCCTTAGATATAAGTATGAGTGATAGAATTTTAGAAGTGGGTGTGTATTTATACAGCATTATTTTTTTTTTCAGACTACTAAGTCTAGACAGATTTGGCTTTTTACCTCTTAATCAGAGACAAATAAATTTTAAAGTTATACTACATGATGTATCTAGCCAAATGCTAATTATCAAACATCATTGCAATATTTATCTCTAAGAAAAAATATTTTAGATTCTGTGTATCAATTCACTGAAATAGAATCCCCCTCTAATTAATTTACTTGCTTAATTTTAAAATATCAATGAGGAGGAGGAAAAATCCTACAGTGCTGAAGTTAGTATAAAGTGGTAGTGTTCTGTCAGCTACGAAAGCTTGTTTGTGTGAGGGGCTATTATACCTGAGTTAATAACACAAGGCTCTCTGCACACAGGTGTCAGGTATGTTCCTTTCCTTTGAGAAAACAACATATAAAGAACAGGGGTGAGAAATGTAAAACCTGTGCTAATGATGCCTCCAATGTGAAACTGCTTCTCACTTTAATTTGGAATCACAGAAAGCAGTGCTGGTGCACCTTTTCTTTTATTATTTAGACATCAGAGGGAGTTTGTACACTGAAGGTGCAATTTACCAACGTGCTGAGAAACTGAAGCTTCTTAGCACAATCTCATCTTTTTCTGTGAGCCACATGTTTGCATTTCTTTAAAAAATATAATAAAACAAAAGCCTTATCTATTACATATAAAAGAGAACATGTCTGTATCAGAATCATCTGTGGCACTTCATAGAAGTACAGTGGTCCAGAAGCACACTCCAAAATTAATGAATTAGACTCTCAAGGGCACTTACTCAACCCCAAGAGGGACTGCAACTCATCAAATTTTGCACCCCAGACACCTGAGAAGCCTCACCCTAGTCTCAGCCCTGTAATTATTAATATCATTTTGGTGCTTGTAAAAGGCATGGAATTGCGCTGAGAACTAAACAAATGGTCCGAAATGCAAGAAGATGCTTTGTTTGAAGGATTTTCATGGGTGAAGGGAAATCCCAAACTTGTTTCTCATCCCTTTGGACACTGCGAGGGAAGTAAGCAGTTTCCTGAGAAGCCCTCAGGAGCTTTTCCAATGTTAGAAAGCAGAGCCTCTCACAGGGAACTGTGGTCCAAGACAACTGTTGAAGCAAGTTCCCACTATGTCCTCCTGAGCCTGATAAGGATGGAGAGGAAAAGAGTAAGCTAGGGAGGGCTAGGGTCTGAGTACCTAAATGGCTATCGTTTTCATTTTAAATGGATGCAGGGAAGAGGCATAAATGATTAATAATGACTAATCAATTCCCTCAGTAATTCCCTTCCTTCCTACTGCCACTACTCAACAATTTTTCAATATGCATTTAAAAAAGTAGAGTTTGCCTACAACTGGCAATGACTGCAGTCATACTTTTCTATAAATGGAAGGCAGATAATACCTGTAAATTAAAAAAATAACATGTAGGAAAGTGCCTAAATGTTACCAGCACAGTCCCTCCAATATATCTCTGCTCGGTAATGTTTCTCCTCCCTTCCCACTTCCATCCTTTGTGTACAATCATTGAAGTATGGAAGCCATCAAGTTTTGACATACATAAAAGTTGCTAAGGACAGGGTGCTAATCTGTTTCATATATATTTTTTGCTATTTCAAACCCCTTATAGCAACTAAATCCATTACCCAAGACCTTTTGAATACAAAGCAAGTTCTCCTCCTAATTTATGATCATTGTAAGTGAATTGGGGCAAATGGCTCCCAAACTGATTTTTGAAAGACTAATATGCCCTCTTCTGGCTTTTTATTTAAGAAAGAAAAAAAAAAACCCAAAAAGTATTAGTTTATTAGATGCATTAAAATGTGAGGTAAAGAGTTATCTAATTTATTATATTTACTAATATTAATTATATAATAGAGATTTTTCACAGCTAAGTGATAATATTTGGAAGTCTCAATATTGTCTAAGGTGAGGATACCCCCCAGTGACATGGTCCTCAGCAAAGGGCCTTCCAATGAATTTTTTCCCCAAGTTGAAGATGATATACATTGCAGAAACACAGGTCAGAAAAAGGGAAAATCAAAATATGTGTAGCCACTAGCAAAATCTGAGAGAAAGTCCTCCCCTCAGTGCCACATGCCCCATCCCCGCGCCCGCCCACGGTATGCCCACGCAGGCCTGCTTTCACAGTTCCAGCCGACAGCTATGCCAATTAGTGTCAGCTGTGATGGGGTTTTAGCGACGTGGCCCTTTGTCTTAGAGGAAGTAGGCTGCAATCACCAACCTACTGTACAGAGGCAACCTAACAACCCATTAGGTGGAAATGACTTTTCAGCCACTTCCTCCAGGGACTACATCAGAAACTGATGGCTTACACAGATGGGAACATTTTTACGTTTCTGTATTAACTACAGCCAGGAAGCCTCTACATGATTCCTTGCTCCCTATAATATTGATATACAACATTACCTAATAAAATGATGAACTAAATACTGTAGAAATAGAGGGAACTGTCTCACTATTTGCACTAAGAGCATTCTGTGGGTGTTTTAGAGCATCCACTAAAACTTTTGGGAATTGCTGAAAACAAGAAATGTAGTTACTGGCATACGGTTCTGGAGTAGTAGTCTGTGTTTTGAAAACATGCTGATGGTTACCCTTTTATGTCTCCAGTTGTCAAACTGGCATTAGATTTGATTAAACCTATGAAAAACCAAAGTAATCCTAACTCCTTAGTCCAGAAAAGAATGGAGTCAAGCACTGCAAACAGGAGTGTTCACCCTTTTAGTTGCAAAGTCAAGGCTGGGGAGCTAACCCAGCATTATACTCATGGACATGTGCTGTTACAGTGCTAAAAACAAAATTTACCTCCATTCATAGCATCACATAGAATGCTGATGTTCTGCAAGAAAACATGCAATCAGTTAAAATTTAAAATTCTTTAAAATGTGTATTCAAAAATAAACATAGGTTTATTAAATACAACCCATGTAAATATGTTTTAACAACCAGGTTTGTCCTAGCTAATCCACTCAAAAGAAGTGCATGTGCAAAATTGCTCATTTGAAGAATATCACTTTAAAACATTTTATATCCACATACATAAACTTTATCAGCAATAAGCACATCTCAAGCACTTTCATAATAGAGACATCCAACAATCAAAACATACTTTTTGGTCCAAGAGGCTTCAGTTTGGATAGAACCAAAAAGAGGTAAGAGGATGAAAGTACTATGAAATATGGCAATAACAGGAGGTTTTTCAATAATATTTTAATTTTAGGTGAGATTCAACACCTCAAATCTGCTGTAAATGTTTCTGTTCATAATCTCAGCTGAGTTTATTAATGCAGCAAGAGATGTAAATTTTTGTTTAGGTTTTGTTAAAAAAAAAAAAAAGCCAAAGGGGGTAGGTTCAAGGGTAGAGGTGGGGATAGGTGGGGTGGGGGGCATGGTGGGGTGCAAATGGAGATGGTTGCACTTGAACAACAATAAAAAAAATGAAAAATAAAATACTCATTAAAAAAACCCTCCTCTCAAACTCCCTCTTACAAATTTAATCCCTTGTAAACATCAAATTCTTAGTCTTGACTGAAACATGTTTAGAGATGTCATATAAATTGACAATACCTTTCCTTGCTCAAATCAAATATAAAAAAGATAGAAAGGTATATTTACTGTGTTTACTCAAGCAAAGCAAAACTTTGTATGGATTTGTATATTAAACAAAATCTTATATAAATAATATTAAAGGTTGCGAGTTTTATTTGATTTTGATGTTGGCAAGATAGTCAATTCTTTCTATCCTGTTCAAATTAGCTTACTGTTTTAAAAACACTAACAATTTTTCTGCTTATTCAACAGAAATGTAACTTATTATATATAAAGCAGATATTTCAGCACTATCTTAATTAGAACATCACTCTCTCAGTCTCTCTCCCCACTCTCTGAGAGTGTAAGTACATGGAGATTTTTTAAAAGTTTGTTGTAAAAGAGAAGCAATGCTCTGTTAATACCATTATAACCCAACACTTTTTGATTTTATAAAAGCAACACTGAACTACTACACTTGTTACTTAAAAGCTACATGACATAATTTGAATTCAAAGCAAAATTCCTAAAACTTTCTTTAGAAATAAATTATTTTCAGTGAGAAAGACCTTGTGAGATCGTGGTGATGGCTGCACAACACTGTGACTCTACTAAAAGCCACTGTGTTGTACACACTTTAAATGGTGAATTTTACGTTATGTGGATTTTACCTCAATAAAAAAATAGACCTTGTAAAACAAAAGACAAAAATATTTCTGAGTGGTGGTCTGTTTTTATGTGTTTTTGGTGCAGTGACCTTATTAGTGTGTTTTACTTAAACTAATAAGGTCACCATACCAAACAAATCCCCCTATTGTTAGGAATTATAAAAATAGAGTATTTTTAATGGACACATCTCCTTCAACAGAGACTTCACATAATGTCCTCTCACACACATCAAAGAAAAAGTCACTATTTTACAAACAGCACATTTAACACTGCAATTGCTTCCTTGAAAACACACTGAATAGGCAGTGTCAATACAAGAAGGGCCTAATACACCAGAAATAAATTGTTAAGGAGAAAAAAGAGGTGAACTATCCTGCTATGAGATACATTATTTTTAAGAATATATTCTTATTTTCCTTTCATAGTTCATATTCTGTCTAGAGAGTTAAGATACTAATACTGGCCAACGCTTCTTATGCACTTACAATAATCAAGCACTGTTCTAAATATGCTACAGAGAAAAATTCATTTAATCTCAACAGTTATCTTCTCAGGGAATATCACAGTATCATTACCTCCATTTTATAGGTAAGAGAACCGAAGCACAGAGACATAAACGAACTTTCCCAAGGCTGAGCGAGGATTCTAGCTTCTGCAAGTCCAGTGCAGTGTCCAGGATCTAAACCACTAGACTTTACTACCTCAAAGTTCTTAAACCTTTATTTATGTCCCACAAGTACCATGAAGTAACAAGTGCTATTTCCCTTACTTAACAAAAGAGTTAGTCCAATCTCTCAAGAACTTCTTTTTTAAACCAGTCATTTAGAAGACCCGCTTCATTGAAGGGAAGAAAGGGCTTACAACTTCAATGACAAGCATGTTTTGGGTCCTACATAAGAGAAATGATTTTTTAAAACCAGCCCAGAAGTGCTACTTAGAGCAGTGAATGAAGAAATGTGTAGAAGACACAACTGAAGATAATTGAGGAAAATATTTTTTAGAGGCATTCACTTTAAAAGATCATTCTATAGCAGAGACTGTGAAGAATGGATTAGAGGAGAAAATAAATAGGTACTCATTTTTTTAAAAAAGGGATTCACTTTGATAAAAGTAATGTGAAACCTCAGAGAAAGAAAAAAAATGAGGAAACAAGGAAAGAGAGAGACAATCATACAGCAATGCAGAGGAAAGGGGAGGATGTTCTTATGAGCTGCCATTTAGAGCAACACAGGGTTCAGGCCACACTTGTAAAGCTGGTCATAACCATTTCAACTTTGTTAGGTGCTTCAGGTACAAACACAAAGGGCTATGATAAAGATTACACTTAGGGGTGAATAAACTATTTTATTATATTTTTATGGAATACATTTCAAAGGCAAAAAACATAAAATGGTGCTTTTTATTTTTTCTATCTTATTTTGTTAAAAATAATACACTGAGAAGCTAGTAACTCTACTTGAACACAGCACAATGTGCTAATGTGTTCATATACGCTACACAGACACTGTTATTATCAGAGGAGATCCTTTTTTAAGACTTCTTGAAATTGTAGGCCATGTTTCCCTACTCTTTTGAGGCATTTCAGATTTCTAGATGGAAAGACCCTTAGTATTCTAGTCACAAGCTCTAATAATCTAATTTGTAAATTAGCAAAAATTGACACCTTTTTAAAAAAAACACAAAACAAGGACAAGAAACTTGGCCCCCACGAAAGGTTAGTGTGTAGGCACAACTTCAATCAGTCAGATAGGGTTGGTGGGACCTCCAGCCTACTCTTATTACCATTATCTACCCCCTGGTTTCCAAAGTCCCCGTGGTGGAATTCGTGGCCACACTGCCAGGAGTGACCACACAGCACTGTTTACAGTGAGCAAAAAGTTTCAAGAAACTTTCAGCAAATAATTCACGCCAGGGAGAAGCAGGTGAGAGAGGAGTGGGAAACCCGTAATTAACTAAGTCTACCCTTATCCTCCATTTTTCAAGAACGGAGGAAGATTCCTTGAGGGTACTACCCTCTTACTGTGTGGCCTTGTAGAACATACTGATCTACTTTGAGCCCCAATACTTCACTTGTAATAATGGAATGATACTATTTTTTAAATAGGTTCTTATATAGCACGTTAGTGATCATTTGTTTAAGGAGCTTCCATGCAGTGCCAGACATACATTAAATGATAAATGAAAACTATTATTACGAGTATGAATCCCATCTTACACAAAATAAGCATTAAAATACATTTCTGATATAAATAATGTACAGCTTCCAGACAAACAGTTTATAAACATTTAAATACACCCTTACCACTTACTACATAAGCACATGTGGTAAAAAGAGAATCTGACAGGAAGAGGTTGCCAGAGACACCTAAAAACCTTAGGTGCTACTTCCAATCTGTCATCACTGGCATGTGAACTTGAAAGAGGAGAACATCAACCTCTACACTTCAACTTCCTCTTCCATGACATGTATAAGTTGGATTATGCTCCAAATTTCCTCCAAGCTCTGGGTTTTACATTTTATAATAATTTACTTGTTTTTATTATGTGCTTACACTTATTAAATATCATACCTCTCCAACCTAAATTTAGTGTCCTGAACAGAAGAACACACTGGGTTTTGGGAGGCTTAGAACACTACCGTGTAGAAGATGCTCAACACAGGTGTTTGAATGAAAGGCTGCTTGATGTAGAAGGCTGGCTAACTCTGATCACTGACTGAGCTGGAGAAAATGGCACCCAGGGGCCTCTCAGAGACACTATTTATGGGCTCAAAGAGCTTCTCTAGCAAAGTTGCAAAAATGAAATAATTAGTGCAACAAATATTTTTTGAGTGCCTACTCTGTGCCAGGAACTATGGATGAAGATACTGTACTGTAAGACAATATCCTCAAGAAACTTAGTTGGCAAGGTAAGTAAATAAGCAATTTAAACTAGAGTAGGTATAAACACAGGATGCTTTGATGCACAGAGATGGTGTATCCCTAACCCATCTTCTGGAGAGACAGCTTCACTGGGGAGAACTGAAGTAGGAGCCTAAAGGTGAAAGGAAGATTTTGTTCCTCCGAGGGAAAAGTCTGGAACTCACCTGGAAGACAAGCTAAATATAAGGATACAGAAATGAGTGCAAATCTAAAGAAAAGTCTTTTCTGTAGGACTCTCAGAAAGACCGAGGTTCTTTTTCTTTGTAGCAGCAGTGTTCCCTCTTCCCCTCCACTCATTTTGCCATTAAGTCTTGAATCCCTTACTGGACCTTCCTTCTAGTCTGAACATTTCCCTGGGACTCATTGTCCTCAGTCTTGAGTTAAGAGGTAGAAAAAAATAGATTTGACTTTGCTTTGTTCTTATTGTTCTCTGTTTCCCACTCAATTGTCTTTTGTCTGACGATTACAAACTTGTAAGAAGGTGAGTCACCTCTATTTTATCCCTAAATAACAAATCATTTATATCTCACACATGTTATGGGTAAACATAATATATATCCCCAGCCACTCTACAGGAAAGGCCTTGCAACATAATACAGATATCACACAGAGCAGCGGAGAAGGAGGAGAAAGGGTGGCAAAGGATTCAACACACCATGTAACCACAGCCAGAGGGATTACAGTACAAGGGAATGTACCTAATAACGCAAGTGCAGACAGATATGCTGAATCTGAGACATTTTAAATTATACTCATGGAGTGGCATTTGGGAGCCCTCTTTGCTCATTTAATGGCTTTCATGCCTGCCAGACACACGACTGTAATTAGATTCACTAAAACTTGAAAAGAATGACCAATGAGTAACACTTTTCCTAAATATCCCCAGAAGGAATCTGAAGTTCCCAACAACTTATGTATGAGAAGAAAAAGTACACTATGGATATGAGGTTGAAGGGGTAAGAGTCCTATATGAAACCAACATGATACTTAAATGGCTGTAATTTATCAGGGTTATATGGATCTGTGAACTGAAGCAGCATTAGGTATGTATGAGTAGTTTACCCAACAAAATTTAAATGCAATCAATGAGGAGGATACAACATACACCTGAAAAATGTTTGTTTTTAAATAGTCATCTACTCTTTCACAAGCTTACTTCTTATTCTAATTCAAAGTATTTCACCTTTTCATGCCTCAGAGTTCAAGAACGCCAGCATTTACAAAACCCTAAGTACACGGCACCTTCCTCAAGGCACCCTGTCATGTACATACTTAAAAATAATTAGTTGTGACTATATACCCATTTCCAAGATGATGTATACAGAGCAGACACTGTTGCTCACCAGCACTTAAGAGAGATATTTAATTTGTTATGATAAGGCAAGGAGAAAGTAGCTGTCAGTTAGGTTGCCATTTCTGTCACACTTTTTAATAATACAGCTCCTGTAATTACACTGTGGTTCTTTATGTTAACTCAGTGAAGGCTTGCTTGCTTTTAGCATGAAAACAATTTATGAAATTATAGAAACAGACTGAACACAGCAGTTCATTTGTTGAAGCAATTATCCAGATCCTTGTCAAAAAAAAAAAAAGTACAAGCAAGAGAAAACTGTGATGTGCAAAAAAATGGTTCTAATTCTATGCTCTAATACGTACAATATGTCTGTGGTTGTGCTGAATTATGTTAATAAACTGCAGCCGAAATATATTTGTCACAACACAAAAGAGAGTCGCTATCAATCGTCCTGCCACATACTTTAAATTAGCCACCAAAGGGTCTGGCCAGAGTTTCCTCTACAACTTGCAGATGAAGAGAAAGGCTCGTTGGACAGTTTTTCCAGCAGGGCTAGAAGGATTTTTCTATTATTGTGAATTAACTGGAAAATGACTGTAAAGTGAACTGTGGCACAAATGCTATTTTTAAGTGACATTTAAAAATACAACCTGGACACAAATCTGATGTTATTTTTGACTTGTTATTCAACAAAGCCCAGGTTTCTGAGAAGCTTCAAAGAAGGGGATTTGGGACACTTATTGCAGGGAAAGTAAGGGAATCTAGCAATCAAGTGACACCAGGGTTATTGTTTAAATAATTGCATGAGACCAAAAAACTTTCAAGGTAGAAAGAAGTCTCACTTCATACTCTGTTAAGGCAAGAATTCTATAATTTATTAGCATTTAGTCAATAAATAAGTGTTAAGAGCAGCATTGTGAAGCTGTGTCACCCAAGTTTCATTAAACATGTTCTCCAAGCTCTCTGAATAACGACTGTTGTGTTAAATTTTTAAATGTTCTACCTGCAGAGTAAAGAAGCTATTGTTGATTTAAGTCAACTATATATCTCTTTTCAAAATTCTTATGCATGTAAATTTATCAAATAAATATTTCCTAATGAAAATGGCTGAAGGGAGAAAAATTACTCCTCCATACTAAAAATAACCTAGACTCTTTCTTCCAACAACACCACAGAACTTCAATAAAAGCACATTAGTAAATGTTTCCTTTTAATTATTTTAATAGTTAATTCGCAGGAGGTGAAAAGGAGAATGGAGATCTAACACTAAAATAAAATGAAGTGCTAGAAAACAGAAGCAAAAAAAAAAAAATCTCCAAGCTCAGATTGTGAATTGTGCGAAGTGCTGTATGCAATAAAATGTGGACGTCGTTCTTTCTCCCCACATCTGGACATAGTTTAGCATACTGATTTCCAGAAACTAAGCAATTGTCCAGTCTGACTAGCCCCTTTCATTCACAAATAAACAATTAATGGAATGGGCAACTAATTTTCCAAGTGTTCATATTCATTAGGCTGTTTCCTGAAATTAAGTATCTGCCTCATGATATAATACTGTACACATTAAGCAGTCTCCTACCCCCACCCCTTCCCCAGCCACCTTTCTCATATCAAACTTAGAGAACTAAGCATTTGTATTTCTATTTTCCTTCCTTATAACAGACTAAGATGGGAAAATTAAATTTCCTCAACTATACTGAATAAGTACAAAATATTAAAATATGATGAGATACCCTCACCAATTCTTAGCAAGATTTCTATTCTCATGAACCCATTGATTCATTAAATATTTATCAAAGAACTACTATGTAGTAATAACAATTATAAACTTTGACTTGTAAACATAAACATGTCCTTGAGAAATCTATAACTGAGTAGGGAGATAAACCTGACCACAAATAACAGTAGTATAAAGTAGAATGTGATCAATGTGACAAAAGACAGAAACAAAATGCTTTCGGGTTCAGGGGACAGAGACTACTTCTTCTGAGGTAATGAGAAAAGGCTTAAGTGAGGGAAGTGGTTGGGAATATGGATAGGCTTTCAAGAGGCACTGGACTGGAAGGTCCTCAAGGTCAGAGACCATGTCTTGTTTATTTGGCATCCCCCTGTCCTGCCCACCACCCCCAAGACACATGCACGCACCCTCTAGCACTGTGCTGGGCTGTTGGCACTATGAGAAAACAACTTAACAGATTTCGACAAGCCAAGATGGGGGAAAAATGGACAAGTACTGCGGTGATTGCAAAAAGGCATGAGCTTCTTCAAAGAACGGGAAGTTTTATAAAAAAAGAATACCTAGAGACAAAAGATTAGAAAGGTAGCCTGAAAAAATAAATTGGACCAATATAAAGGATAGACAGCAAGTTTTATTTTAAATTTGAAAACCTCAAAGAACACTGAGAATTTCTAAGCATATGAATAATATATTTAGTAGAGCTGTACATCTATTGTACCAGTTTAAGTAAGACTATATCCTGTGTACTTTGCCAATTTCAAAATGCAGAACACACAAGGAAGAAAAATGTGGTAAGTTAAAGAACTAATTAGAAATCTGCAACTTCTCTCACCACTAAGTTAATATTGTGCCTTTAAATCCAAAAAAGGATTCCATTATGTGTGTAGAACCCAGAAAAACATTTAACAAATTTTAGGTTAAAAAGAAAAGGAAAATAAAAAAGAAAGGCAGCCCCAAATACCATATGTTATTCGAAATCAGTGGTGGCAGCAGGGTGGGGAGCATTCCACTCCTGCTACTCAGGCTCTTTAGAACAGACGCTTAGAACAAAAACTCCTGCTCCTCTGGAAAAGCAGATGAGCTGTTACCTTGTGTTTTATAATTCCTTGGAGTATGTTCAAACAGTACCGCTTACTACCTTTCATTTTAGTGACAATAGGCAAATAAAAAAGGGAGGCACCATGATTTAGGGTCCCCTATACCCCTGTATATACAACTGCCAAGTCAACTGCAAGTGAGAAATTCTTTTTAACCAGAGCAGACTGTGACAATTCCTTAGGATTTCCAAGAAGAGACGGTGACAAGCATGCTTGTCATCTGGACATGTCATACAGGATTGCAAAATTTTCTGAGTTGTCTGAGATTCTAGACAAACTGTACATTTTAAATTGTCTAGATGTTATCATGAGACATTTGGCTTAACAAAAAAGTAAAAGCCACAAGAGAGAGAAAAATAGTACCCTTATGGAAAATCACCACCAAAGAGAGAAAGACAAATTGAAGATAAATCCAGATCCCTGGTTCATGTGCTCCAAAGCCAAACCTAATGGAATAAAGTGCAAAACCAAATTACACATCCTACAAAATATCAGAAATTAATAATTGGGACTGAAACCAAAACATGTTAAATTTGACTATCACAAACTTCAGAGAAAAATACAAAAAATATGAGGGTACAGCCTGAGATTTCAAAGTATATACTTATAGAAAAAGTTAGCTGTTGGCCAAAACTTGAAAATATTTGCAGAATACTAATGCATTATTTTATTTTTGGCAAGGATGGTGTCTTACTCATGTCAGGACACCAAACTCTAACACAGAACCTAACACAGAGTAGGCAATCAATATATATACGCTTCAGGACTAAATGCAGTTCACTGTGATGCTTTTCTTTTAAAAAGCTACCAAAACCACTTTGAAAACTTTACTTTTTTCATGAAGGAAAAATCCAAAGAACTCAACCTCATTAATGTAAACAGCTTTATTATCATAAACTATGGAGTTAAAAACATGTTTTTCACACCTGCAAAAAAACCTCTGTAGATACATCAGGATGCCCCTAGCCGGGCAACGTTTGCTCCTGAGCACAGTGAGGATGCTTGTAAGAGCAAGGATGCAACACAATGAATCCATCATTACTGATACAATGAACGAATGGCAAGACAACTTGTACGCAATACAGCAAGTAAGATAACCATTCTGCTTCACATATTCTTATAGCTCACCATCTCAGAGTTAACATTTCTCAAGCTCTTGCTATGTGCCAGGCACTAGACTAAATATTTGCATTCACGTAAATACTTCACACTCATTAATTTAATTTTCATGACAACTGAGCAAGATGGATAGATACTATTATCATTTCCATTTTACAGATTAGGAAACTACTCTGTAGGAAACAAGAGATTGAATGACTCAACCAAAATTTTATAGCTGGACAACAGAAAAAGTGGAATTCAAAACCAAGTCCGATCAGCTCAATAAGTCACATTTGTCCATTACATTAAGATAACTCCAATTAAGTTGGCAAATGTGGAAACCATGACCAGTTAATTATGTTTCCACAACCATACTGAAAAGACTGAACACATGTGAAAATTTTCTTAAGTAGCCCTCCCTAGTATCCATAGTATGCTCTTTCCCTGATTTGAACCACTCTGTTCTTGTTGACATTTGTGCAAATATTATTACATCTTTGAGAAATGATTATGTGTTGCCACACATAGTACAAATACCAGTTACATGAGTTACAACAGGTAACCGTGACCAGCTTACAGTGTTGGCAAATCTGTAGTACCTATTAAGACAACCATACAGTAAATTTAAGAATATAAAAATTAATATGGGGGCATGATAATCACTGATAAATGTAAATTTCATGGTCTATCTTCAAGTCCATTTAGATGGCACTGCAATCTAAATGAGGCACTTATTTGTAACTAAAAAAGAAAGAAGGTATAACACATCCACCCAGATGTTTTGAGGATTAATAAGGAAAACCTTCCAAAAACACTTAAAGAGTAAAAAAGAGTTACCCACTTTTGGACTAAAATTGATAGTCAGATACAGCTTCTTAGTAAGATGTAAATTGAAAGTTAACCAGTTTAGTTTTTAAAAAATGCAACTAAAAACATCATTCTATGACAAACAGTATTATGCTTCAGAAAGAATGCACCACTCAAAGAGAACAAAGCAGTACAATAAAGAAAGGATTATGAAAATAGCCCTATTTCTAAATCAAAGTGGAGTTCACTTAGGCCATACTCTCACCCAAGGGAATCCTCACAAAATCCTTTAGAGCCAGCCCCCCACCCCCAAGTTTGACCAATGAATTAAGGGGGGGGGATGTGAGGTTCTCTAACGGAGCATCTAAGTACACAGTATATATGTCATGGTGTTTGTGACAGGCACAAAGATTATACTAAAACCTTTCAGTCTTAATAAAGGGTCAGGTTCCAGGGCCTAGGTTTCATTTATGATTCTCTGGAGCATCAGCAGTTCTCAGCACCCAGTGTTATTTTATAACTCAAACTCATATAGTACTTATTTATTTCAGGTACTGTTTTAAGCACTATAAATTCATTTAATCCCCACAATTTATTTAAACTATGCAGGATTTTGCAGATGAGGCACTTGGGGTGCAGAGACTTCAGTATCCTCTCCAATGCCACAAAGGTACTACAAAGGGTCAGAACAGGATTCAACGGCAAACAGCCTGGCTCTGGAATCCATGCTGTCAGTGTGCCATGCTGCCCCTTCCCATTAACACTCCTGAAACCAATGCTAGACTAATCTCTAAAGTGAAGTATCATATACAGTGACCAAAAGCAATTTTCAGGGAGACCTACTCTAAAATATGTACACTTCTAGACCGGCTTTTTTGATGGAATTTGTATCAATAACTCCCAACCCCATATTCAGTGCAGTGCTACACTGTTAGTGAGGCCAGTGCCTTGGGGACTGTCATGACCAACCCCTCCCTGCCATGTGACCTCTGAGATGGCAGGGGTCTGCCGGCTTGCTGCATTGTCTCTGTGATTTAAACCAGACCATCTGGCTGCCTTGTTCTCTGAGCTGGGGCATGCCTAAAAACACTCAGATTGCATTTAACAACTTCTCTTCTCTCTGGCCAAATATAAGCTCTAGAGTTATTTTACAGAGATTTCAGTTCATTCTATAACAGCACAGAAAAAGCTTTCTTTGATATGGACTCCTTCATTACCAAACAAAGTCTGTTCATGGAATGACCCAGCAGGAAGACTTGAGGCAGGACAGCCAACGTAAGGTCTGGGGCTGTCTCCTTATTTACAAAATGCAATCAGTAGGAAGGGTCTATAAATTTCAATCTCAAACAAAGGAGTAGAATTTTACATTAAAATACTTAATAAACACCAGGGTTAAAGCAACAACAAATTCTTCAAAACTACAAATCAAAGTTCAGATTGAAGCAAGGAGTGAGAACAGGAGATGGAAACAGAATTGGTATTACTTTCTTCTACACAAGCCTTGACTGTTCAATTATTTTAGTCACAAAGATCACTAAAACAAAGAATCTCTTCAAAGGCTGATCAATAATGGGGGGGAAGGAGGGACTTAGAATAAGAGAGGGAAAGAGAATAATTCAAGTAATTACAAAAATTCAAAGGAAACGGTGGCTCTGGTTGGGGGGCATGGCTGGAGATGAAATGAAACCCCCAGTAAAATTCTCATGGATAACTAGATACATGTACCACCAATACTTATCCTAAGAATGTGAGGGGAAAGAGAGAAACAAGGAGAAAATTCAACCCCAACTCAATGCTTTAGAAAAACTCAAATAGTTTTCTTTAAAAAACAAAGACAAACAAACAAAAAAACAAAACAAATAGAGAAACCTTCTGGCACACCAAGCCCCCTGTGATTGCAGGGTAAAAACTGTAACATAAGTGCCAGAAGAAAAGAAACTTTCCCCAAATAACAAAATAAAAATAAACCTTCAGTTAAAATAATATATTACACACTGATATAAACTAAAATGCTCTTGTCCATGGGTTGATCTTATGAAACCCTTAAACATGAGCATGTAACACTAACAAACTATTTGACATTATTATTTGGGTTCAAAGACTCCCTTTCTCTAAATGTTTATAGCACCATACCAGTTATTTCAACTGAGCTGACACAATGAATTTCAAATGATCTAATACTTCTGACTTACCAGAGGATTAGCACATGATTATCCTGAGTAAAAGGATTATTATTACTGCTGCTCTAAGATATTAACACTTTCTGTAACATACTCTAAGGACGCTGTATAGATCACACACGAAAAAGTGACAAATACATGAGGCAAAGGGGATTTTCATAAAGGAAGGTGGCTGATAAGTGTTCTTCTCTTTTAGGACTCCTTAAAATAAGGTGGGCCTCCCATTGACAGAATCAGCCTTTTGCAGGAAGTGTTCAGTGGTGTACAAGTCACAAATAAACAAGTCCAGTGTTCACTGCACACAGGAAATTATGCCGAGTGTGGCCTTCTTCTTCTTCCCTTGCAGATCAGTCTCCAAACAAAAAACCTCCACTTTGTAATAGACAACTAATTCTCATGTAATGAATGACAGAACACAGCGTTAATGTACTTAACAAGACAGAGCTAAATTCAATGAAGCTTGACGCCATTTATATGAAAAAGGGTTACATTTGTAGACAGAGCCAAAGAGAGAGAAGATAATTCTGAATTAAATAATGCAGCTTCTGCTTTGGTTCAGTCCTCTCCCTGGAAATAGAGATCATAGCTTAAAAGGGACAAAGCTAAACACCACTGTATTAAACTCTAACTACCCCATGAAGGAGTAACAGCTACTCAGAGCTTCTACTGGCAAAAGTGCCATTTCTTTATAGCTATATATCTGGCCCATTAAAAGTACATCCTTTCCCTACCGGACTCCATGACATGCAATTGAACTCACACATAACATTGTCATGGAAAGTTCAGATAACCCAAATGATGCCTTAGTATCTGCTGAATCTTGTGGATACATCATGAAAACAAAAGACATGGAAATAAGCCACATGACACAAAATGAGTATATTGAAAAGATAAACTCTGGTAGCTTTTTTGAGAATTTTTGCATTATGTTACCTTACTTTAAAAAAAAAAGTCCTAGGTACACAAGTCATGTGGAAATGAGTATGTGTGTGGAAATCTTAAAAAACAAATTTAAGGCTAGGAATAACAAAATGCCGCCTCTCCTTTTTCAGTGTAAGTTTAGAAAGCAGATCTTAAGGTACACTTAAAAACAGCAAATGAACTATGCCAATCAAGCACCTATACCCTGAAAATAGTTATGAATTATTATAAGCTAGGTGAGAGAATATTTTAACTCCTCTAGCCAGTTTATAGTAAGAACACTGATTAAACAGCATACTTAATGTATCTGGTGATACGACTTATTTCCATAGGATGAGCCTACATACATAGAGGTAACACCACCTGGAACTGCTATACCTTAAGTTAGGGAAGCCTTGGCCTTCCTCTTCTCTCTCCTATCCACAGTGTTATCTGGTTCTGCTGTTGTCACAGAGCCAGGGAATGAAGCTCTTCCAGAAAACTTACCCAAGATCAAACTGTGCCTGGTGACAGCAATGTCCAGGCCATAAGTAATGTTCAAAGGATTCAACAACGCCTGTGACTGATCATTCTCTTTCCCTTGCCATCACCTGCTGATTTTGTCCAGGTGTTTTATGGCTATCTTGAGGATCTGGAGAACAGACAGAGGGAAGACTTTGCCAATTTCTTTTGTCTGGGATTGTGAATGAATTCCTTACACAGATGGCGCACAGCCTCAGCTCAGGGCAGCGCCAGGCTATATTGCCTCCAACCTCCAAAAGGAGAAACGAAGGGAGACATTATCTTCTCCCATAACACTGCCTGTAATGTGTCTGTGGTTAGCAAACCGAGACAGCACGGCTTCACAGAGGGAAAAAATGAGGAAGGAAGAAATTCAACAAATAAATGGAAAATATTTACTTGTTTGGGGTTATTACTAAGCATTTACTATGGAATCAAAAATGCTGATCAGAAAGATGATTCCTGAACAAATGTGCTTCTATTGAAGACTTTTTAACCTGAGGTTCAGTCATGTTTTCACTTGTATATCAGAGTCACCAGCTCTCCTATATTAACCCAAATCTGGACTTTAAAAATCTAAGTCAGCCCTTTGAAAACTATTTCATTGCTGTGTTAGAAAAGAAAACTGGACAATTGTCTAAACCTGTGCCATTGAATATGGTAGCCACTAGCCATGTATGGATACAGAGGACTTGAAATGTGGCTAGTCCAAATTGAGATGTGCTATTTGTACAACAGACAATAAATTCTGAAGACTCGGTATGAAAAGAAAAATATTAAACATCTTGATAAATATTCATAATTAAATACATATTTTTTATATGTGGAAATGATCATTTTTGACACACTGGGTTAAATAATATATGTTAAAATTAACTTCACCTGCTTCTTTTTCCTTTTGCAGTGTGGCTACTAGAAAATTCTAAATTGCATGTAACGATGCATGTATTTCCACCGGATAGTGCTGGTCTAGGCACTAGAACACTTTCCCATTGCAGTCTGTTGTTGGTTATTTGATCATGGCCTTTTTCTTAACTTTCTGAGCCTCATTTCAGGTGAGAGTGATGAAAATCAAGGATACAGACTCCAAATTTCATAGCTCCTAAAATCATAAAATTTTATTCAGGTATTTTTCAGAATTTCCTTCCTAAACTCTATGGTCCATTTTCATTTGTACCTGCTCTAAAGAAGCAGTAATGAGCAAACAACAGCAAAACAGTATTCACTCATCATTCAATTAATTTAAGAACCAACCTACAGCTCCCTCTGATGATATGTTTAACTAAAGTTTTTCAGAAGAATTGACATAATGTAGGCAAACTTAGTAGCCATGTGAGTTCCATCAGTGACTGACAACTCCAGTGGATTTATATATATATAAATCCACCTATACCCTGGATGAATAAAGCAATGAACTGAGTCGTTCGTTTTGTGGATTCAAGCTCACCATCAGAAGTACATTTGATTTTAATCCATTTTGGTAAGAAGGCTACAAAACAGATATCCCCTAAAAAAGCTTTCATGATTTTTTCCCACTAAATAAGAGGAAATATATTTTAAATTACAAGGTGTGGTTGACTCCTTTTAGAGGCCCAATTTTTGAAGCAATAGCTGCACAGATCATATCAGTCATTGCTAACTTTGTGATAATTTATGAAACACCTCCTCACATAGCTCTTGGGTGGCCAGGCCCAGAAGAGGATATTTTTAGGAGCCTGTTGCTCCCACAAGTTGGACTGTCCATGTTATGTGATTATAACAGGACTAAGGATGAAGCAACTAAAGAAAAATAACTTCAGGTGACACTTTAAAATATGTAGATCCATGCTATTATTTCCCTACTGTTTAGGAATGATGAACAACAAGTTCTTTGACAGAAATAAACATTTTATTTTACAAGTTGTGTTGAGGATTTGAATCAGTCTGCTGCCTGAGTTGGAGAAAGGAAATGGAAAACAGGAGAAGGAGATTAAATGCAGGGCAGAAACTTGGTATCAGTTTAACACGTGTATTTTTACCAAAATGATGGTAAAACTAAACCTCACATCCTGGCTCACTGAAAGCCTTGTTGGAGTATGTTATTGTGTAATGTAAAACACACAGACACACCCCTTATTAATGGATATATTCCAGTCAATGAGATAGAAATAGTAGTCAGGTCAGCCATAATAAATTGAAAGTGCAGCATACAAGATTCAGGAGTTAGAAACTGGGAAAGGGAGCAGCATATTTTACCAAATAGAATTATTCCCTGGCATGATGAGTTTTAAATTCTAACATAGTTAGAAGAAACATAGAAGAAAGGAGCTATCAGTGAATTGTTATATTTTATGTACCCAACAGGAGGAAAGCATATAATCTAGGAACTTTTGAAAGAAAATATAAAAGTAAAGAGCACTGACAGATAGGTATAAGTGAAGGGAAAGAAAGGTATGGCCAAAGCTAAGGAGGCTGCCAAGGAAGCAAGCCATCCGAATGGCTTACTTAAGCAACTATATGCTGCGAAGCAATTAAGAGGACTATTTTAAAATTTCAGTGTTACGGTCTAAATGCATAATTGATTTTAAGAACCTAACTTATATGCAAGTAAAATATTAGTTTAAGTTATTTGTTTTTATAAATATTCCTAATGCCTAACAGATAAATATTAGAGTGAGGCTGAATCGATTCATAGCTGTTATACTCTTGGCTAATACCAGATGTGTGCGGGTCGTAACAGGAATGGCTCTTACAAAAAGTCTTTGAGAAAATCAAAATAAGGCTAGTTTTGAACTCGGTCAGTAGTACGCAAGGCAAAAAGAATTCAATAAAGAGCAAAGCAAAAAACAAGAAGGAATATTACCTTAAGGAATGGTTTACCGGATATTTTGGTACCTTTGTTTAATGTAACTTTAAGCAAAACATAATTTGCTTAAATGTTCAACTTGGAAATCACATGGATTTCAAAAGATCATCTGTTCATTTCATTCAATATTAAGTCTTACTAGCTCAAAAGATAATTTCTTGAGATATACCAAATATCTTTTTAAAAATATCTTTTAAATGCTACTTAAAACTCTTAACTATCATGTTTTTAAAAATCTTATTTCTTCACAGCAAAGAGCTTCCAGAAACCACTAAAACATTCTTGCCCTCTGAATGTTTGGTAATGGTCTCTTCATGTGTTATTAATAATCCAGACAAAGTATTCATATTAATGGGCATATAATGAATATTCAGTTGCATGTGGACTCATACCACAGAAATATCAAAACCAAAACCCACCTTTACATGTGCTCGCTAGACATGAACTAGTATAGCTACCTGACTATACCAAACTCTATGGTTTTAGTTATATAAATGCTCACTATGGAAAGCGAGCTAGATATATGCACCTAGAAATACCTGTAATTTTAAACAAGGAGGCAAGAAAAAGTGCTCACGTAACATAAAAGTTAATTTTACATTAGTATCATTAATATTATACTCACACTGTGACAGCCAAATAAACCTTGTGCTTTAAAAACATATCAGGTCACTAGAGCTGCCTGTTGTATTCTGCTAAGAAAGCAAAACCTCCCATGCATGGTTTGTGTTGACACTCTTCCTCAATGACTTTTATTGTCTCTGGGCAAGTTTTAAATCTTCCTTTTTCATGTTTTTAATTCAGAATACTTCACTTGTAGAAAGGTACATTAGTGGTATTAAAAACACATAAGAACTCTAAGGAATGGTTCCAAATAGAAGTTATACTTTTTCTTCAAAAGCAATAGTTGTTTCCCTAGTTTATTTGGGCATTTATATTTTTTCTTTAAATTCAACAAATATTTCTTTAAAAATGGTTTTTATGTGGCTGAAATTAGAATGTACACAAGATAGTTTTTCAAGGCCAGCAAGCACTTCCTAACTAAATCCCCCACTTCCTTTGCTAGCTGAACATAACTCCTTTAAATGTGTATATCCTTTAAAAAGTTAGAAGGGAGCACCCCGCTTGTAATAGCAGGCAGCTGGGAAGCCAATTGGTATAGTCCAAGTGCACATTTTAGAAAGCAGCTCTTTAACATTCAATAACTAAGTGGTAATTGGGCACAGAAACATAAACTGTCAAACTGAATCAAAACCCCCTTGCTTTTCAGAGTATTATTTGTAAGATTATACTAGAATTAAATTTGAACATGCATCCACCCTATGCATTCAGTCAAATTATACAACAAGAAAAAAAATGCTGTGCTTTCTTTGGATAAAATTAATGTCAGCTTTGTGTCCTTAAACCAGACCCGATCGGGAAATGAAATATGTTTAGTCCTGAAATAGTTGTGGTAATTCAATCCCTGCACTCTCCTTATTTTCTTGATGACAAAGAAAAACTCCCAACTGGCAGGGCCACCTGCACTGATTACTCCTCCATCCACACCCACAGAATATGAAAATGAGCCAATGATCATTAACCTTAATTTCTTCTAACATAAACCTCGGCTCTTTTTCAGTCTTGCTACTCAGGGAACTCCCCTGAGATAAAGAAAGGGGGAGGGGGTACAAAATAAGGAAATAGAGACTGAAAGCTCAGAGCAAAGGGGTGGAAAGCAAATGAAAAATAGAATCCACTGGCTTTTAAAAAGCTGCACAGCTGGTTTATTAAACTTCATACAGCAACAATGTTACAAAGATGAAGAGATTCTGAGGCATCACCACTCTCTAGATAGTGGAATACTTTCCTGTCCAATCCTCTACTTGTAGCAAACAGTAAGAAATGATGCTTCCTCTCCACCCTCTCATTCCCTTTGCACATCACTCCTCCACCCAGACATCACTGTAGAAAGACAGCAAGCAATAAAAAATGAGACTGGACAGCAGGAATGCAGGTGTGGCGCTAAGATCTGCAGTATGAGGACCAAAGGGCCTCTGTAACCAGGAGAAAGATTAGAGATTTCTAAGGTGAACATTTCAAATACAGTGTTGAATGCATCACACCTTCTGGTCATTCACATTCAAGTATCACCAACTGGAATCATTTTAATTCAAGCTATGTGGGGCTAGATCCCATTGGCATTACATCATCTTCTAATTGATGAGGAGCTAGTTGGGGCCCTAAAAAGAAACACAACCAGGAGGGAAACAGGAAAATTTCAGAAATAACAGTCTGTTTTTGCACAGATGTGTCTACTGAAAATTACCTTGTTATATTTGCCAACAGACCCAAACAGTTTGCCTCAAAAGACTCTAAGACCATGAAAATGAAGAAAATATCAATGAATCAATATATGCAACTACACATAACCCCCTGCAAAGCATTCCTGAAACTGGAAGGAAAATAGACTTTAAAAATTATTAAAGTGCTAAGTGAAAGCAAAAAAGTGTGTTTTTTTCATAAAGACAAATAAATGCTTAAATAACATAACTTAAGTATAATAGTATCTGCAAGTGTAATATGTTTGTTGTCTACCCAAGATAGGCAGAGAGTAACTTTTGCTCACATAGTAACCCCTCATAATTTCAGATCTCAAATCAGTAGGAGGCATAGGAGGGTGAGGGAGAAAGGCAGGCAAAACAAACACAAACAAAAACCTGGTTACAATTTGGTACTAGATTCCACGAGCAATTTAAACTAAAACCTGGCTCTAGGTTGGCTCAGTGTTCACTGCCTTCTTGCTTAGCTACTGACTGTAAAAGGCAAACACATGCATAACCTACACTCTGCCTTCTGTTTTCTCTCTCCTTCCTCTCCCCACCCTCCATCAGACCGTCAAAGGTCAATGGTCCTCTCTGGAAGTGAGGACAGAGTGCTGAAGTACTCTATGCCATGAGTCATCTTAATAGATACTCTAGCGACTGCTTGTGACCCAGCAGCGAGCTGAGATAGCAGGGCTTTTAATAAAGCAGCACTTTTACACACTCACAGAGTGGTTAATTTAATACCTGCCGCTTGTTTACCAAACAGCGCAGGCATGTCTCCATGTCGATAACTTCCTGGTGACAGTGAGGGGACTGGATCCGGGCATGGAACAGATGCACCTTTTTACGCTCTGTTAAACCGTGTCACAGACTACAGCCCCTGAGCGCATTCCTTTATTTATGCTGTAGCCAGTTGAGCTAATTGTCAGAGACAGACCTGGTTCTAATTCTGCAGAGTCCAGCAACTGCAGGAGTATATGTGCTGAGGCATGAATGGCACAAAACGCTTTTAAAAGGGAACAGCTGAAAAACAGACTTCAAAAATGTCACATATCTTAACAGTAGGTTATGGGGGTAGGGACAAAGGAAAAGCATCACTACAATTTGAATCAAGAAGAGGAAAGCAAATACTTATGTAAAGAGAATACAATAGAGCAGAGATGGCATTCATTTTCTAAAAAACATGGTTAGGCCTGTGCAGTTGTAAAATATTCACAAGTTCAAAAACTACCTGATCATAGGCCAATATTCAATGCAGCTCACACCAACAATTCTGCACAATGTCAGGACTGATCATTTCAGGTATCATGATGCAAGACCATTATAAGCAGCACCAAAATGACAAGAAAAGCAAGTCCCTCATTCTTCCAACACACAACTTCAGTCTGCTTGATCATGTGTAGACAAAGGAACTCCCATTTACTGTTCTTCTCACACCCTCTAGTATTGGAAGTGTTTCTTATTAGCTGTAACACCATACTCATATTTTATCAGTAGCAAGAGTTCATTCCAGTTAAAGTTCTTCACCCGTCATAAGCATTTTTCAGCAAATTAATGTCTTTTAACTTGCATGACTTCTCTTCATATTAAAATTTGGGGTTTAAACAGATCATAATACTTTACAGAAAAGAGAAAGAGAGAAAGAGCTCAGTGTTGATAATTTTTACTACTTACGACTAAATGACCTCAACTGAGGAATAAAAAATTAAGTCATTTGTCTTATGAGGTATAGAGGACATTTTATGGTGTACAATTTAGCTAATAATGGGCTGGGGCCAATCCTTAACAAGTCACATGTTTCCATTGTCCCTTCACCCCCTGCTTATGTTTTTACCACATCCTAACAAAAACATGACCAGAACTGGTGAAAAACATACGGTTCCAACTAATGAATCACATACTTTCCCGCAAGTACAGTAAGTACTACCAGCTGTGTGACAGTCTTACTTTGGCAGTGGAACCAGCATAGAACAAGCCGGCCCATCTGAAAGCAGCTGTATTGAAAAACCACAAGCAATATAAGTGTGTCTGCCTTGCCTTCTCAGGGCAGCTTTGTCTCTGTTCTGCATCTCTGCTCTGTCCCCAGAACATGCCAGCCATCTTGTTTGAAGAAAGTTTCACAAGTTACAGAGGTAGAGAGAAAACACACAAATTCCAGAACAGAAGTTTACAGAAAGGTTGTCAGTTTGTCAAGTAGAATCAAAAGAATACACCTCTGTCCCTCATCTACCCTGCCATTTGCATCTTTCGGGCCTTGCCTAGACTAAAGACTGCATATCCATGTATCTAAATAAGGGAGGGGGAGGCAGGAGCAGGAGGAATAGCAGAAGAACCAGCGACTTCCAGACAGGCCCACAAAAGCACACATACACACAAAACACACACAGAACAATTTGCACATTATCAACTCATGCCACGGGTGCTACCATAAAAATGTAAACTTGCTATTTATACAATAGGCTTCATTTGCAACCACAGAACATTCTGAAAAATCTCTGGCAAGCCCTAGATATTTTTATACAAATGCACTTTTCCTTTCTTTGAAACACATTCAAATGGATAAACATTACTGTTACAGGGGAAAAAAGTCCAGCAGCATTAGTCTAGAAATGTAAGTGGAAATGGTGGGATTTTGTAACCTTTATAGTGTGTGAAGGCAATAGCTAATAAAATTTTACCAACATCATTAAGTGATCAGTAGCTTTTATTAGTGCCTAAGTACCATCTCAGACTTGCTCTGCAAAAAAGAAATACCTAGAGTTATCATTCAGACTTTTCCAAAGTCTTAATCAGATTAAAACTATCTTTTTTTATTGTCAAGTGTTTTAAATATGAGGAAGGCATATGTAAGAACTTAACAGAAAAGTTTTTGCTTTTAACGTTTGCCTTTATCACCTAATTTAGTCAAACACACTATTCTAACATTATGTTGTAAAGATGCTTCATTCAACAAAACTCTAATCCAAAAGTCACAGGAACACATCTTTCCTTTGTGTTTATGCCACAGTTCTATGAATAATTTTGTTTTTAATGATGTTATCTCCAATGTAACACTTCAAAAATGGTCAGGAGATTCACTACAATAATAGAGAAAACCTTGGCTCCTGTGGTGTTGTGTGTGAATTCAAAGAAGTTCAGGCCTTGGCTGGTCAAGGCAAGTAAGTGTTTTGAGTGAGTCCAGAAGTCATCCATCCATATGGCTGGATCAAGTCACACAGAAGAGTACCATTGAGAATGCCAATAGTAATGGGAAAATAGCAAATGATGAACATGAAGCACAAGACTTTTCAAACATTCAATTAAACATGGGCTTGAAAAATAATACACTGATGAAGAAATAAGACATGCAGAGGTGTCCAACCTTTTGGCATCTCTGGGACACACTGGAACAAGAGTTGTCTTGGGCCATGCATTAAATGCACTGTGACATGTAATCACAAAAAAATCTCAAAATGTTTTAAGTAAATTTACAATTTTGTGTTGGGCCGCATTCATAGCCATCCTGGGTCACATGTAGCCTGCAGGCCACGGGTTGGACATCCTTGGCAAATGGCTAGTTTGTAGAACTCTTAGTTCATATTAAATTTAATACAGAATGCTAATCTAGGGAGAAAAATATCCAAAATTAGATAATGAAATTACATAGTGAAATCTATCAAGAAAGAGCTAATACGGTTGAGCCAATCTTATAATCAAATTACTGTGAAATCATTAAAACTCACAGTAATTAATTTAATGACAGGGAAAGACAGTAACAATATATTGATATTCATAAAGCAGCTTGTGAAGCAGTATACACAGTATAATCTTATTTCGATTTTTAAAACGAATACAAGAAAAAGAACAGAAAAAATACCCTAAAATGATTAACACCTGTGTGAATACAGCTATTGGCAATGGTTTTATGGTTGTTAAACTCCATTGCCTACATTTTATTTATTATGTATAAATCACACATAAGAAAAATAAGTTCAGAGGGGATTTTTTCCCAATGCAATAAATTTGCTTACTAAGAAATCTAGTTACTACATTTCTGGCCTTGACTAGTAATTACACTCAAAAATGCTAAATACCATGTAAAATTTTTCTCGAAATTCTTTAAAACCTACTTTTTTCATTTGTATATATATTTTCTTTGTAAAATCTGAAGACAAGTACTGAATTTACTGATGCCCTTTCCCATTCTCCAAGATTACACTTCCATCATTTGAGCTACAAACAAGGCTTTGTTAATTCAAACATTAAAAAATTAATGAAGCACAGATCCAAATCTTCACCTTTCTAGTAAAAATAATACCTTTAAATAGCACTTCTAATTGCCAAAGAACTCCCATAAAATAAAAGCTGTGCCTACTGCTGAAACACCCTCCTTCATGCCCGAACACAGCAGCTGCTTGGCAGAACACAATCCAAGGGCTTTGGTAGTATGTGATACCATAACAGGATAAATACAACAGCACAAATCTGTAAAATGCTTATCCACGTTTAAGCACAGAAGAAATAACTAGAATAACAACTATACTCTTGTAATAAAGGACTTAGAATCATACACAGTAATTGGGAGGATTTACTGTTAAACATGGCCTAGCACTGTGTCCAGGTTTGGGTTTTAATGCCTGTACAGAGAGACTATTTGAGCTTCTTGACATCAAAAACCATCTACTGCAGGAGAAAATACAGGTATTTTAACATACTTTCTAGATGAGTAGACATGTACAGAGAACATTTCAGGGAAATTGTAGAGGGTCACTAACTCATCTTGGGCTCTGAAAAGACTTCAGAAAAAGGGCAGAACTAATGAAACTTGAAAACAACATGTTTAGCAGTCAAAAAGGCAGGATTAGTAGAGACAACATGGGAGAATGCTCAATGATGGGAAACAGCACAGAATTAGCAGAGAACTACAATGTGATCTGTGTTGGCATCAAGGTTGAGGCAAGAAAAGATAAGAGTGGAAGCTAGAGGAGGAGGCAGGGTCCAGTCACAGAGGATGTTCTCTGTCCCTTTGAAGAGCTTTCAAGCTTCCTTTCATCTAATTAAACAGTAAGAACTACTCAAGCTCCACAGCTCCATTCTCTTAAAGAGCCAGGACCATTCTTGTCATTTCTGGCAAGGGAAAGGTGCAAGGGCATACAACTAATCCCTCCTTCTTCTTTTTCTTTCAAAAAAGCATTTATCAAACACTCTCTATGTGCCAGGCACCACTTTAGGCACGTTCCAGAACAAACAGTAGTGGCTCCTTACACCTTGATTATTTCTGTGGATCCTTCATTTAGTAGTAATTTCTTTAAAGCAAAAGCAAAAAAAGAAACTGGCATGGCCCTCTATGTCTTGTGGAGCCTGAAAGCAAAGAAAGACAAAGATAAAAAGATTCTGCATAAGTAAAAGCACAATGTTCCCAAATCATTTTATCTATCACATTTTGCCAAACTGATAAAGTCATAATCAAAGAAAACAATATGTCCAGGCCATTGTTAATTGCAGTTATTAACTTATGGGACCAACCAAACCTTGGAAAAATTATTCTCTTGACAAGAAAACAGCTACAACCACTTCATGTTATGCTGCAGCACAGATAATGTACACAATAAGGAAGGACTAAGCCATACCTTTGCTCAGTGATTATACTGGGTATGTATCTTTGCCACAATCTGAGGGCCTAATTTCATGCATTTAATTCATAAGATACCAGATAAAACATTGTGATACAAGTTTTGACACAAGTCAAATTTTAGTACCAATTTTTATGCAAAAGTCTATATCCCATAAAAGCTACTTTCTCAATAATTCCTAATGTAATACCTTTGGGGAAAAATATAATCAAGTTTTATAGAAGGGCAGGTTTCTTAATACCAGCTGGTAATATCTGGGCCCTAAAACATGAGAACTGATCATATTAAAATCCAGATACCAGCTATTATATCTAAAATTGTTGCTTCATTCATATTTAGCATGAAGAGGAGTCTATCTAAAGCAGGCTCTACTTAATACAATGTGGTTTTAATTGGAGTCTGTTTTAGATGAGCCACCTGTATTTCATCTTTTTAAAATTATCCATAATTTTCTGCACAATTTGCCTGTGCAACATAACGAATAGCAGTTAGTTATAGGTTATTGCCATTGTTTAGATGTCTAAGAGAAGGAAAAACTCTTTATTTACTGAAACACAATGGCCCTGTACCAAAAAAAAAAGTAGAAAACCAGGGTTCTGGTTCTGTTCCAGTGCACGAATGAACAGGGCATGTGTAAAATTATTATTGAGCCTTAACTAGAAAGACAACAGATTAAAAGCCCTATTATCTTGCTTCATTATGGCTACACTGAAGACTAGTGCCACGATAACCAAAATCTCACTTTATTTTCCTCTCAAGAAGAGCCTCTTTTGTTTTAAACATCTCTAACTGGAAATTCCATTGCCACCCACTACCTCAAATAACTTTTTCTTCATAGTGCTATGGCTCTATTTTCCAATTATTTTTACTTCAATATATTCATGGTTCATTCTCAACTAAAACTATTCACAAGTTTTATACAATGTCACTATTTTCTAGGACAATTTTCATCTCCATTGTTATTCGCTTAGTAATTATTAAAATATTCTGAAATAAGCGCTGACTGGTGTGGCTCAGTTGAAAAGGTCACCAGTTCGATTCCCAGTGGGATCACATGCCTGGGCTGCAGGGTTCAGTCTCTGGCGAGGCATGCAAGAAAGGCAACTGATTGCTGTTTCTCTTTCACACCCATGTTTTTCTCCCTCTCTTTCTCCTTCCCTCCCTGTCTCTTGAAAAAAATTAAAATATTCTGAAATATGGTATCTCAAACATCATTATAACAATGATTCCAATACAGATCCAAGTAAACAGCAGTTTGCAAACTAAAAGGTATTTATTTATGTGATGTCTATAACAAGAACCACATAACAAAGAAAACACCTAATATACAAATGTAAAAATGATTTATTTGATCTGTTGTGAATGACCAAAAATATATCCCAAAGTCAGTAACCAGAGTCAGAATCTCACTGGATATCAAATATATTAAAACTGCTTTTTATCACATGCTGAACTTAGGCCTGCTATAGGCTATTTAGCAAGAAATAATGTGTCCTAGCCCACTTAAATTTGCTGGCATTATTTATTAAACTATGCTACTCAAATTTTCCCTCTATGCTTCTTACAGAGGTGATTTCTGATTAGTATCTCTCCCCTAAACAGAGTTGATTCCATAACAGGACTCTACTCACACTGTGTATTGGTAGGACTATTTACATAAATTATATCCTTCAATCCAATTTATCTACCATGCACATTCAAAAGACTTAAGTACACTACAGAAATAGCACCTTTCTCTTTTGCAAATATTAATGTTCTTTTTTCCTCCAATATATCTAATTCTCTATTAAGCTCTAACCTTGCTTTGCCTTCTTCCCTACTTAACACATTTATCTTTGAGGGTATCATCATCTTCTATTATTTAACCAGTTTCTCCAAATACAGTTTTTATAATTAGTCACATGAAATCCAAATATCTGTCTAGTGATAAATAGGTAAACTCACTCAATGTGACAACTGTATTAAGAGTAATAGGGCCAAAAATCTAACTTCAGAAAATCATTGCCACTTAGGTACCAAAACTATCCTATAAACAGTCCTTCAAATATCTCACTCTTAAACACCAAAGTCTGAATGAGCCCAAGAACCCTCCTACAGAAGTGGCATGCACTACAGCAGGGGAAAAATCACCTAACTAATAAAGGTCTTTTCGTTTTAATCCAACCCAATAACATCAGCAATTCCCTCACATATTTCATTATGGAAATTGTAGTTTGAGTTTAGTGACACGTGACAGAATCCAGTACTAACAGGGTTTGTATAAATTACATATAGCATACCCCATATGGAAACCATATTTTCACAGTAACTGATGTTTAATAACAAACGCTGTAACTTGGAGCATCTGTAGCATTTTCTCTTGTTCTCTTATTCTGCTGCACTATTTAGGCAATTTGTCTGCTTAGAAATTAAGTCTATGAAACCAAGGCTCTTGAATTTTCTCACTGTAGTCAAGAAGGGATTAATTTTATCCCATGTTGTATTAGTTACAAGATAATTGGGCTCTCTGAAAGGCACCACCACAAATTATCTTGATCCAGAAATTATTCTGCACATTGATAAGTAACAATGCTCTTGCATAAACATACTTGTTTGTTGAAGTTACTAATTGTTTATTTAGTTTACAATTGTATGTCTTTTTCCCTTGGCCTCTGTCATGTAAAATTTATTAGACAAAGTGCCACAAGCTTTAACTAGTTTCATTTAATATTTTATAATGCCTTTGAGTACTTTGATAACAGCAAGTATTTTTCTATTTTAATAAGCATGGTCTTTATGTTGGAACGTTATGAGAATATATAATTTTACCAAGAAGTTAAAAAATAAAATTAGTGATTAGGTTAGAGTCTGAATTACTGGTGTTGATTTTTTGCATGAGGTAACAAGAGATCATTTTGAGTCATGTATCCGAAAATGGGAAGGATGATTTTACTGCGTGGATTTCTTAGCCAATTCTTATTGGAGACTACAACAAGCTAAATACATTTTTGGATAGAATTTCATAATAAACAAAATCAATAGGTAAGTCATAGGACTTCTTCACATGTGGTACCTAAATGACACAATCTGGTTTTTAATGGGTTTCTGCAATACAAATGAGATGGAAAAATTGCTTATTTAAAAGATCACTACAAAACATGCAGTCCACATGAAGGGAAGGGTAGGAGAATGAGGTGGAAGGCAATAAAAGGAATAAAAGGACTCCAAGCAAGTGGGGGTTAGAGTACTAGAACAGGAATATTATTGGGGGTGACTGATATTTTTAAAAGTTGAGAGACTGAGAGCAATATAAACTTAAGATAAAAAAGGATACTAAAATTTGTACAAAGCAAACAGCAAAAATAATTTTTAGGAAAGATCCTTGGACTACTCAAGAATATTAGAACTGAAGACTAAGGATAAGTGAGCTAGCTACCAAAGGCTAAATTAAAAATTGAAATTATATTGGCATGTTGGTCATAAAAATCATAATGCTGCAGCAGTATCTACAGAAAAAACCCTTACTAATGCAAATATAAGAATGTCTGACCACCTTCCTACTGCTCAGGAAGGTGCATGTTTTAGACTAAGCCTTTTGTTGTTTAATGTCTAGCATATATTTCTATGAGCTATGCAACTCATCTGAAAGAGGCATGCAGTAACAGATTCCACATTTAAGGCATATCCTCCCAAAAATTTGAAGGAAAGTGAGGAATTTCTGGATTCATTGATTTTTCTGTCTTTCTTGTTGTAACCAAGCTACTGGAATTCTGTATCTCACCAGATCCGTACAACAAGCCAAACAGATGGGATGCTATTTGAAGCCACAGTCTTTATTTAATTAGCAAACTAAAGAGTGTTGATGTGAAATCTGGATACAATTTTAAATAATTTGCTCTATAATTATTCCATGGTCAAAAATAAATTTAAAAAAAAATTTAAAGCCCAATTGGAGGATCTTAAGAATAAGGTCCTGCTGTGGTTCAAAGACAACTACTCTGAGTGTTTTTTCTTCTTACCATCTAGGAAGGTGCCATTTTTCCACCTCCATGTTATTTTCTTATCATACCTTTATGGCTTTCATTGGGCACATGAAAAGCTGTAGAATTAGTTTTGCGTTCCAAATTTCTCAGTGCCAAGCTCTGCGAATGAACGCTTACAGAAAAGGATGCAAAGGAATAAGCTTCTTAAGGTGTCTAACGGACAAGCGAGCTTTCAAAGGAAAATGTCCTTTCAGTCCATGTATTCAGACCTAAAGTGAATTTGGAATTATATGACAGATGCAGCAAGAGATTCAGCAAACTCTCACACAGTATACAAACCATAAATAGTTCAAGTTGTGATATTCACCGACATCAAAGTCATCTACCTAGAACGTGCTGGGGCAAGCCTCTGCCAGGCAAGATGGCCTGTGTCAAATGGATTGCTCTAACTACCCCAAAGTAACCCAGGGTGTGATTTAAATCACAAAATAACAAAATAAACGTGGGCTTTATCATGTTAATTTGAAATGTTAAAATTTCTGTGGCTACCCTCAAATGTGTGTGTGTGTGTGTGTGTGTGTGTGTGTGTGTGTGTATCATAGAAGTTTAAACAAACAGGCAGCAGCCCCATGTATTTCAAAGGCATGCACATGAAATTAAGCATCTAAAACACCTGCAGAGTGGAACAGGCAGGAGACTTTCCTACCTACTAGAAATTTTAAGACACAAATGGAGTGAGATTTTCTTTTAAAAAGAGCTATCCCATTATATCAAAGGTTAGCAATATATATTAGGCAAGGAAAAAAATACATAGGTTCAAAATGTTAAAGATATTGTGATATAATTTAGATACGGTGAAATGAACTTAAGTGCCAAGCAAGAACATGTTGGGGGGGCACAAATAAAATTCAGAGACTGATTTTTTTACATGGATTTTTACACTGGGGTGTGGCTGATAACAAAATCACTAGGACATAATTGTAAGTATAATTAGCAATGGATGACCCCGAGCAGGACTGGATCTCCTCCTAAGTTTTAAATGATCGCTTCAAGCTAAATTTCTGGGAACTTCTTTGGCCTAGTAATCAGTCTGGGAGTCTTGTAGGAACAAGCCTTCTTGTGATATTTCCACTGCCTCGTGGTTTCTGGCAAGGCTGGACCATCTACAGAGACAAGATTTTCTAAGTCTCTTGTTATTTCCATTTCCTATCTCAAATGAAACCAAGTACATGTGGATAAAAATGTTAAAAATCTACACATATGCAAACTTTTCATCAAGGGTGTTTCTAAATTTAGTCAAATAAAATCTGTCAATACTATTTTTTGAAGATTCAAGGCAGCTCTCGTTGTACTGGTTATTGAATGAAGCAGAAAACTTGAAAGTAAAAGGAAAACCAAATAATTCTGTATTTTTAAGAAGTAGATTTATTCTCATAACTATGCTAGCACTAAAAACGTCAAAACTTAAGATATATTAATAAACTAAGCAACCAAAAGTCTTACAAATGCAGGACCTTTCCAACACATGTTCTTTACATTCAGATTCTTACCTGCACTTAAGTGGCCTGTAGGTCACTAATTACAGCCATACCTGGTTTTATCGCACTTTGCTTTAGTGTGCTTCACAAATGTTGTAGGCTTTTTTTTTTTTTTAACTGAAGGCAAGACCCCTCCACCAGCAAAAAGATTATAATGGTCTTCACTGTAATACTCACTTTATTGAGGTGGTCTGGAACCAAACCCACACTATCTCTGGGGTATGTCTATATGTTTAAAACCCTTATACAGGGGACATTGTTACACACTACACCAAATTACACTCATAAATGTATAGTCCTAGAACAAGATACCCTTCAAAAGAAAGAAAAAGAATCAACTTTTTCATCCATTAAAAAATATGTCAATGTTAAACTCATTGTTTAACATTGAACATATTTAACATTGAAAAGAATGGAGTAAATCAATTTTTAATATTTCCTTTTCTCCATGTATTTTAAATAAACAAAAATAAGTCTATTTCTAGATGACCATAAAATGCCTAACCTAAGACCACTGGACAGGACTTATAGCTGTCAGAAGGGAATTTAGTATCTAAACAAATGTTAATATAAATCTCAAAAGTTAAAGATACTAATTAGACATGACATCAAGGGTAGCAATGTAACTTCAGGATGATGATTCAGTTATTACTGATTTGAAAGTGTAAGATATTTAGAAAGTCTGCGTCTAAAGGAACTCTCATAAGGAAGAAGTAAAAAGTAAGTCATAGGCTATTTTCCCTCAAAGGAAATTTTTCTTCAACGCTGACTTAAAAAGTATTAATGTTATAAAAAAAGTATTATATTTATTTTTACAAAATTAGAAGTTAAAGTATTCTGGATGACCTATCAGAAGTCATTTCATCAAAAACAAAATTTAGTTCAAGTAACAGAAATTATGAAAATTCATATTCCTGGCAATGCTATTATTAGTCTCTATTAAGTATTAGAACAAATCACAGCCATTTTATTCTAATATTAAAGTATAGTAGTAGATTGCTAATTATCATCATCATCTAGAAAAGAACAAAAGCTCACCCTCTGGCCTGTTTAATTCTGTAGGCATAGGTCTAACATATATTTCAACAATGATTTCAAATGGTAAGAAGAAATTATAATCTCAATGCACCATTGTTGAATGCTATTATTGTATTCTTTTTCAAATTATGTTTATCTGTTAATGTTTCTTATTTAATTCTGCATAAAAAAATTTTATTTCACCATAACAATATAATAAACCTTACAGCATCACATGTTAAAAGACAGGAGAAAATCTCCAAAGTGGGTTACATTTTGCCCCCACTAGTAATAGTTTGACTGTTTTTTTAAGACCAATTTTCACTTTCAAAGATACATGAACTCTATAGAGGAAATAAAAAATTTATTATTTTTTATATAATAAAAATAGCAATATAAATATCTTCCTCATAAAAAAAAGAGACCAGTGAAGTACTTGATACACCACTGTCCTTGATCTTGCAAAACCACATTTCTGGTTAATAAAATTAACCAAAAGAAGAACACTACGTCAACAGGCTACACACACCAAGAGTAACGGCTGCGTGTAAAATTAAGTGCATCAGTTACATCAGATTAAATCAGGAAACCAAATATCCAAAGATAGATGAATACACACTCATGCTCTCTGTCTCTCTCTCTAAACTGCAATCACCACTGCCAACAGATTTAGATTGCCAGACAACCTAAATACACTGTATTTAATACAAATACATTAGAGTTCATCTAATTTTAACACCTTTACAATGTGTAATAAAACATAAGAGGAAAAGAATTTCTTGTTAGAAAATGACAATTATTAACTAGTTTTCAACTAAACTTTTATTTACAGAATAACAGTTTCCTCAGAAAGCAGAGCCCTGCTGTTCTTTTTATGTGTTTAACATTTAAAATTATACAACCCCATCAAAAGGTCATCCCATTGGACTACACAAACTTGTAGAAAAGATCCACGTTCATGCAGGAAACTATGAGGGCTGGCTTGCTGTAAATCAAGCATGAGCTTGGGCATGCATTTAAAAAGTTTTTAGAAGCCCTTCAAGAAGATCCAACAGTAGCCATCACATATGCAAACTTTATCTCAAACTCTAACAATCCAGTGAGTGAAGAGCCCAAAAGGGTCATCAGAACACCTGGAACCAAGACCTGGGCTATGTCAATCCCTTGTGATCATATGACATCAAGCCTCTGGATTTCAGGAACTTCTGTTCTCACAAGGAAACTTGCTTTAAAAAGGTGCTATAAGGAGTAGTTCACAGCTCTAGAAAAAGTTAAGATACAATCATCGTGAAGAGATGTTGCCAGGATGGGAATACAGAACATTGGGCCTTCGGAACAAGACCTGGAAATGCTCATGGAGAAACACTTGAGAACTGCTGAATAAAAGTAACTACAGGAAAGGTACAGAGAATGAAGGCTCTGGTCTGTGTTGCAAAAATCAATTCCCAGAAATACTCATTTTCAAAGTCCACTGATTACTTCTTACACTTTCATATAATAATGCAATCATACATATAGTCATACTACATATAACATTTCTGTATTTTTCAAAATACTTTAGTTTGAACTTATTTTTTAATCAACTGAAATATTAAAATAAAATATTTCAGAAGATCTTCAGAAACTGTGAAAGAAAAGTACTGGTCAGATGGGTGAGAAGTCACTTCCTCCTTTTAAGAATGTTCCCTTTCCTGGGAAAATTTGAAATCCACATTAATTAAATTTGCTAAGGTCCTGTCCCAGATACTTTAAAGTCAATCCTGGCTACTAACAGGAAAACTGCTTACTTTCCCAAACTGTTGCCTCTACTGAATTTCCTGACTTTTTGGACTAATTACTACACAGCTTCAAAATGTAATAACAATGCCATCATTAAAAGTTTCTACATTAAAAAAGTATTAAGGTGCCAGTTAAATAAGTTGTTGAACTAAAGACACCTAATATCACATAAATATCTGAAAACAGTGGGTCTCTAGTTAAGATTTCTAAAACTTGTGTCATCCAGCAATTATACAGCAGTTCTAGTACAAATAGACACTATATTTCAACGGAGGTGCAAGTACTAAATGAAATAATGCATACAAAACATACAACTCCTTTAGGCTCTTTTTGGGAACAAGCCAAGACATAATAGGAACACTTATGTAAGGTGGTGTTACTTAATGGAATGATCATTTTGGTGTTTGCTGTTAAAATTTAATAGTCACCAACTAATATATACCAACTTACTGGTTTAAAGATTGGTCTCCACAGTAAGTAAACACCCAATGTAGCCATCACTATGCAGCACTGGTCACCTGATTTCCCCCTACCTGTCCTAGTTAAAACTTACTGTCGTGTTCATTAGCCAAAATAAACATTGACTCTACCTTTTAAACACTCATTTTACACATTACTAAGATATGACCTTGTCAACATTCTCTTTACACCTCCCTACCATGAACTTAAAATTATATTTAATACAAATTTTATTTTTTCTTCGATACTTTAAAATGAGGCACAAGTGATTTTTTTTTAATGAACAGGAGAAATAAACAATACCTGTAAACATTGAACAAGTCTGAATGGCGTTCCGTTTTGTAAGTGCTATTTTAGGTAATACTATAATGGCTTCCTATTCTAGCCCAAGAAACATCTCTGAGGTCCTTTTAGGTAACATTTCTAAGTATTGACACCTGCACCTGAACTCTTCTTTGAAAGGTACAAGGTATAGTTTAACTTATTCCTCTTTACCATATGGCTTTCTTTATATTTTTCCTCCATGATAAAACAACAGAAACCATCCTATAAAACCACCCCTCCTACAGCATCCACCTCACTAAAATTGTTCTTTCACTTCTGTAGACAAAAATCTCTGAGGCAAACCTACAGCCTCACAGTTGCCAAGGGTCTGTTTGGCAGTACAAAGATTGTCATCACTAATATCCTGTGCTCTCTTAGGATTCAAGAAACAGGAAAGAAAAGTATTGAATGCCTTGGGGCCACATCTTTTTTTGTTTTCTTAATATTGTCTTTCAAAATGTGGTCTAGAGTTCCCATAGCTTAAACTGTCTACACAAAAGTTTTGTTTTGGAATATGAAATAGTAATCAAACCATTCTAGAGGAAGGTACAGCTAAGAAGTTCAGGAGCCATGATTGTGGAATCAAACTGCCAGGCTCCAATCCCTCCACCTACTCTTCCTCCCAAAGTGTAGGCCTGTTACTTAATCTCTCTGGTCCTTTTTCTTTATCTGTGAATAGGAATATTGGTATACCTAACTAAGGAAGGAAGTCCTATAAAGTTTTGTCACAGTGCCTAGACCACAGTAAGTGCTCACTAAATTGAGCCATTATTACCATAGTGGAAAGAGGACTACACAAATGAATAAAGATCACAGAACTGTCTTTTCCAGATAGGGGGCAAAGATTAATTTGGGATTAACATGTATGGATTGGTGAGGAAAAACTAAGGTCCAAACCTGGGAGACCAGAATTCCAATACGAGGTCTCAAGTAATTACTTAATCTCATAGAATAATTTTACTTTATATAAATAACATCGACCACATGTGTACATTAATGGATTTCAACCATTATAGTTTTCAACCATGTATACATGGTTTCAACCATGTATAGTTTAAAATATCTGTGGGAATTGATAGAAGTATTGACACATACCCCTCTCCATCAAAAATGCAACTTTAATTATACTGGTTATAGTGTTTAGTAACATCAACTTAGGCCCCTCCTATCTTTTAAAAATTCTGGAAGTTTTAGCTTTATCTATCTTTTCTTGCATGAAAAAATATGGTGACTTACTATTCTAAGCACATTAAGGGCAGCAATCACTTGGTATTTGTGAGGACAGAAGATAGTCAAACACCATTTTGGTCTCTTCTGGGTTACAATGGACAAGCACCTGGCTCTTTTTCTACCCCCAATTTGATCTACCCCAGCATGGTTTAAGATTAAATATTTTACATTTAGGAAATCTTTAAACAGCTTTCTTTAGCATATATTCCTCAAGAACAATGGTAACAAGTAGCCAGTTATTGTAACATTCCAGGGATACCCATGAATGAGGATGCACCTAATATCTGAAAAAGTACTCCAAGAAAAACTTAAAGAACTTTCTGATAACTAACCTTCAGATAAGTCAAAGATTCATAGATTTACAAATGGTAACCCGCATCAAAAGTCTTTGAAATACCTTTTATTTCTTATCTGCCTTTCCTTAATGACATTCAAGTTTCTTACACATATTAAGTCAAAAGCTATTCCAGAGAAATATTTTCATTCCCAATTTACCAATGGAGTCAGGGGCAGAAATGGGAAGAGAATCCAGGTCTCTGGAATAACCTTTAGAGGCCCATCAGGTCAGCACAGCATGAGCAGAGAAATGAGGAGCTGTACTAAATTATTCAAGGTTAAGGTTCCATGAACCTTAAATATATTTTGATTGTAAGATTATTTTTAAGCAAAATTCTCTTTTTTGACAGTATCAAGAGTTTAACAGAGACTTTCACAGGCAACAAAAATTAAAACAAAAGCTGAAAAGTTCTTTCACTATTTAAACATATGGCTATTAACAGAAGGAAAAAGGAATAGATTCCTAATGCAGTCTAGATATGCTAAGTCATTTAGGGTCACTGGGATTCTGAATAATCTGTAATTCTCTAAAACATTCTTCATTTCTTTAAACTTGTGCCTTGTGTTTATAGAAAATCACAATTTATCCTTTAATAATAACAAACACGAAAGGAAATGTGTAATTAGTGACATAAGACAGTTAACAAAGTATCAGACTAAGTATTGAGGGAGAGACAAAGAGAAAGGAAATAAATGATACACATCAAATATCAACAGCAAAACCAAGGATTGGGAAGGAGGGAATCCACTTCCGAAACACGGGCTATTGCTGTTTTCAGCAGATTTCTTTTATTAGCACTTTCCTCTTTCTTTTAATTTGGCTAATATTATGCAGAGATTTTATTTTGCTTGTTCTCTTTGTCTTAAAAGTTTGAAGGAAACTATACCCTATTCTAGAAGCAGACTTTATAAATCAGCACCTAACTCCTGAACTTCCTATGCTTTACAAAGTCTTCAACACTGTCAGTCTAAGTCATAAAAAGGGAAGCTGAGTTCATCTATTTAAAAGAAATCATTACTGACTACTGTCATAATATTCTCTGAGGTAAACTCTAAACAATGCCAGAGTGTCTCTAGTCCCTGTCTATGGATCAGAGTTTAAATAAAAAGATAATTAATAATGTTCTTTACACCCTGGCTTGGATAAGAGGAGAGAATATTTGAGAGAGTGGGGTAGGAGACATGAGGAGACAGTCTAGGTTTCTTCAAGATTTCAAGATTCCTTGGCAAAGTCAAGGAATCTTATCTTAGATTTTTTTTCTTCAAAACAAGTGGAATTTTCTGAACTACTTTCATTCTTTACAAAACATTATTATTTTGTTATTTTCACATGTTTTGAGACCCTTCAATGAAGGGTATCCAATGTGGTTTGGGGCTCCTATTTGGGTTACATTTTCATATTTTCTACAATATTGAGTAGTTTAACAACTATATTAAAATATCCAATGTTAAATACCCCTATATTTCTATATTGCCTATTTAATACTTAGAAGAAGATGTCCAAAAAGTGTTTGTGGGATATTAAGGTAAAAAATTTGAGAAGCTGGACAGCAGATCTGGAGTCATATCCTTGTCCCATCACTTACCAGCCGTGTTAACAGTGGTGGGTAAGTTATTCAAAGTCTAGTTTCTTCAGCTAGCAAGTGCAAATAATAATGGAACTTAAATACATAGGGTGTTATAGGGAGATTATATGAGACAACATACATTAAGTCTTAGCCCATTGCCTGTAACAGTTAAGTAGCTTAATAAAGAGTAACTATTATTAACCTAATCATCCAGCACTTTTGTCCTGATAGTATCCAGGCCACTGGGGCTGCAGGAATTTTTCAGATGCCCACTCATGTCCACGACTACTCTGGGCTTCTAAGTCCTTCAAAACCTACATAGGAAAACAGTGAGGACAGACATCTAATCTAAAACACACTTCCAGAGATTTTCAAAGACAAAGTTCCTTTCTGACCATCCCAAGAGCTCTGAAAAGGCCCTCAGACCATTTCAGAACCCCCACATGTACACAGAATACCTTGCCTTCTAGTAGTATAATAGCCTTACAAGATAAGCAAGGATACCCAGAGTGGAAGATGCTGGGGGACAACTGACACATCCAAGCCCTGCCTCTGTTGCCTTTGAAACCATCCCAGTACATATGGAGGTTACTATTCCCTCTGAAGTTCAGGAGTATGAACTAAGAACACACAGAAACCTGAGACTTTGAGATGGGCAGTTAGCCCACTGCTGGGGAAATCTTACAGCCTTGGGTGGTAGGTAGCAGAGCAGTGCAAAATCCTTGTAATTAGAGTAGACATATGACAGTCAACTATCTGTCAAACTCAAGAGGAGTTGTTGATATTAGGATGCTTCCACTACATAGAGACCATTCATAAAATACATCCAAATGTTCTTTTTTTTAATGGATGTTGTTTACAATGTAATATTACTTGGTAGTAAGAAGGAATAAACTATACAAACAATATGGATAAGCTCTCAAAAAACTGTGTTCAAAAACAATGAAAAGCCTGACATACAACATAGTACCTCTTATATGATCCAATGTATATGAAGTTATAGATAGGCAAAATTCATCCATTTTGACAGAAATAAAAATAATGTTTACCTCTAGAAAGAGACTGACAAGGAACATGAAGGAGCATTATGGGATGAAGAAAATGATATGGATTTTGATTGGGGTGATAATTTAACATGGGTGTATACTTGTATCACATAACTCATGAAAACTACAGTTAGCCCTGGCTGGTGTGGCTCAGTGGATGGAGCACCAGCCTACAAACAGAAAGGTCATCAGAGCAACTCCCAGTCAGGGTACATGCCTGTGTAGTGGGCCAGGTCCCCAACTGGGACCCTGCGAGAGGCAGCCTAGCTAAACAGATTGATCGATGTGTCTCTCAGCATTGATGTTTCTCTCACTCTCACTCTTCCTCCCTTGCCCTCTCTCTAAAAGTAATTAAGACCTTTAAAAAGTAAAAAGGTGGGGGGGGGGGAGAAACTACAGTTAAAATCTATGTATTTTATTTTATGTAAATTGTACCTAAGCTAAAAAAATTAGGGGTCAAGCAAAAGATATGCTAAAATTCTAGAATGGATACAAAAATAGGGATGGAGATCAATGAAAGATAGAGGCGATATTGCAACAATTGGGAATGGATAGAAGGTCCGCTGGGATGTGTTGATCTGTACCTGAGTCCCAAGTATAAGTAACATGAGATTCCTTGTGGGAAGTACCACAGACAGTTCTATTTCTTCAGTTTCATCAGGCTGTGCCCACCCATGAGGAGGCATGAGTGAGCCAGTTCCAAGTATAACATATGGGGAGGTAGGGAGGTGAACAGCCGGAAGAAGAGGAGAATGGTAGTTGATTTTATTTAAATGCAACCTGTTTGTAGAAGATATTTCCCATGTACACATATTCCCAAGCAAACATCTACATATGGTTTTATTTTCCTGATGTCTATCAGCCCTTTTTGTTCCAGACTTGAGCATAGCACATGTTCCAATTAACTCCACTCCTTGTTGCAACTTGCTGAGGTTGGGTGTCCCTTGCCAAAAAGGAATAGGTGGTGGGTTACATAATAAGGATTGGGGTGGAATCTGCTGCCAAGTCTACACAGAGAGCTGGTGGAATGTGTGTGGTATGGGTGGGAGCTAATGGAGGTGGGAAGAAAAGGGAAGACCACAGGAAGAATAACATCCTTAGAGGCAGATCTTGACAGAAGCAGGCCTCATCAGTTGTGTGACTGTGAGGAAAGAAGGTCAAAGGATAGCTGAACTGGAGATGATGAGGAGTTAATATATAGGATGTAAATTAGGTTGCTCTATTACACAAGAATTTTTCCCCTGGGGTAATGTTTCTGGGAACAGTCTAGATGACAATAACTTTAGGAAGAGCCTTGTTCCAAGTGCAACCATGATGGGACTTTTTATAATAAGAAAGAGAAAGGAAGGTCATAAGGTTAAAAAATAAAGTGGCCTTCAACAAAGTTTTTCAAGTAAAATATAAAAGATCCAACAATAAGTGATTTCCATCATTTAGTGAGTAAACTACTACTCACTAGAAAGCAAACTTTAGATCTGATTTTCTTAGGCTGGCTTAAAGGTATTTTAGACATTTATACCAATATGCTCTTCAAACTCACTTGCAGGCCAGCTGGTTCTATTCCACAGCTATGGACTATATTGCCAACCCTGTGCAACTATCTCCCAATATGAGAAAGAGTTTATGCTCTATGAACAGGAATTTATTCCTATCACTGAACAAAATTAAGCGACAGAAACTAAATACTAAAATGTAGTCACCATAAAGTGTCCCTGGGGCTTGTCCCTTTCAAGAAAGGATTATAGGAAGTCACTAATGCACTCAAAAATTGTTATTTTTTAAAGACAATGATCTTTTAAATTTCCAGCAACAGGTAACAAATACTATGGGACAAATTTTAAGTTATTCACTGAAGAGATAAATACTATGCTTCTAAAGCAAAAACTTCGTAGACAAGATATATAACATAACAATGGTGGGAAAATCTTCCACTATTACAATTTCTATCATAACTACTGCCATATGCTTAGCTTTTTAACTGAAACTATATGATTCTGAGATGTTCTAGGCTTTCTACATAAAGCATTAGTAGAATATCAGGACATCAAACTATAAGGAAGGAGATGACAGAGTTGGCCAAAATAAAGCCAAATAAGGACTGTAGGGTGAAAAGTGTTCACCATGAGAGCAATGATAAATACACACTCAGGTTTTATTAGCCAACATCGGATTACATGTGTGTAATGTGGGAAAGCAAATTAGAAACATGTTCTGAACATGGAACTCCCTTGGCTTCCCTGAAGACTAAGGACTAGGGGACAGGTGTCAAACACACACACACACACACACACACACACACACACACACACTGACCACCGCTATTCACTGGGATGAATACAGAGTCATGAGGACAGAACCTATCACGATATGTTTAAAAACATGGTTTTGCTAAGAAAAACTAAGGGGTGGTTAATGAGGTTCCATCAGATAAGTGAATTGTGTCATTTGCAATCCATGAAATATCACATTAGTTAAGGGAAACATTTGACAAGCAGCCTCTAGTCTCCTGACCAACTCCACATTAGGCAATCCTGCAAATGGCACAATTAACACAACTTACTTAACTCATCTCTATTTGCAATATATTAGAACAGTTTTCCAGCAGAATTGTTCCCTCGAAAGGTGACCAGGCACATAAGGGAAGTAAACGGATATGAGGTACTCAACCTATGTAAAAATGCAGTTTGAGTCAAACACCTTGGCTTAAAACCAGTAATGTCTTTATGTCAAAAAGAGTATAGCTACTTAGTTCCCTTACACTCTATGACAAAAAAATGGAAGAAAACATGGAGGCATATAAGTGCATGTATATACTAATAAATTTATCCAAGCTTTGCACACAACTGGAATGTTAAATTATGAGCTCTACAAAAAACAATCTGTTTGCACTTTCAGTGAAAGAGAGAGAAAGAGCCTGACTAATAGAGAAATTCCAAAGGTATTCCAGGTCTGACAGCATCAGAAAAGCTCATAGTCCTCAACACACTGCCGAGACTTAGAGCTGAAAAGCACCATGTGCTGAGCACCTTAACCAGATAATGATTTGAGAGGCTAGTGGTCTGCAGCTGAGCAATTCTTTAGGAACCATTAGTTTTGAACACGACTTTTTCAGAGAGCCTGGGAAAAGGAGACCTGGAGGAGTGCTTTCTTAAAACTCTCATAAATCAAAAGGGAGAATTGAGTCCATTGGCAACACATCTTTCTTTCCATAAGCCTAATGTTTTTCTTATGAAAAGTATCATTTAACTCAAGAAAAAAACAAGAGAACTGGCACAAATTAGAGACCGAGGAAAGGAGAGAGGCAGGGAGGAACACATTCTGCCTGCCCTTGATTTTGTTTTTTAAGAATTTTCAATAAGAAGTCAATTACTGTATCTTTGAAAAGCCATTTCTATAGGTCTCTGTTTCTAACTCTTAGTTTACAATCTTTATGAGTATATGTTCAGGTAGCAAAATCTGTAAAAGACATTTGACTTATTTCTGACATTTGATTGATGAATTAACCAACATTTTCTTTTCAGATAATGTACTGTCATAAACTTCATTTATTTGAGAGGTCAATGCTATAGAATAATAAATGATATGGCCATAAGTGTTGGTTCAGCCTACACTAAAATGTCAGAATCATTCACTCAGCTGTAAACTTCCGGCATATCCCAAAGACTAGAACTAAATGTGAGTAACAAGTCCTATGGGGACATAGAGACCTTTCAAATCCATTCTATAATATTCTTCCAAATACTCCCTCAAGGAAAGTTAAGTTATAGCCTAGTTTTAGAAATGGAGAAACTGAGGACCAAGTAGTTTATCTAATCCTATCTAGTTTAGGACTTGTAGTCTACACTCAACCCGAGATGTTCAGAGGAGGAAGGTAAGCACAGAGAAGAAAGGAAAAGCGAAGATGAATGCACAAATGGCTACAAAAGTACTTTGCCCTGAATACTGAATATAAAGGTATACTGTCATTCACATGACACAGGATCTCTCTTTTATTAAAAACCTCACCAGAGGACATACGTATTGTTTTAGAGAATGCAGGGAGGGGGAGACAGAGGGAGCGAAACATTGATTAGTTGCCTCTCCCGTATGCCCTGAGTGGGGATGAAACCCACGACCCAGGTACGTGCCCTGACTGGGAATTGAACCCTCAATCTTTGGGTTTACAGGACAATACTGTGTCCAACTGAAGTACACTGGCCAGGGTGACACAGGAACTCTAAATTCAAAACAGTATCAACTGTCTACAGATATATCTTTCAATGGAATTTTACTTGTCTACCATTTTTAATAAGGAACAGAGTACATAAATGGGTCCATTCCATTTCAATCATTATTATTTTTTAATTGTAGCTGTACTGTGTCCGAGTGTAGGCAGGACCAGGCCCAATGGGTTAGGTCACCACTGATGTGTTTCTGTCTTAGAATAAGTAAAATCAGAATGTTTTACTGCTATGAAGACTACTTAAAGCATTTTCAGTTTTTCATTCACTCAAGATACATCACATCTGGAGTATAAAAAACAGAGTCTTTATCTAGCTACTTTCATAGTGGAAATTATATTTGAAAAACAATTGTAAAGTTTTTTTTACAATAGGCTAATTACTCACCTATTTATATTTATGAGCATTGCCACTTCAGACCAAAGCCTAACTTCTAAAAATGTAAAATACGGTTTCAACTTGATTATGGCAAAGGTAGTATTATGCAGCATGATGTCATTATGTAATCAACTGCATTCAGGGAAGTAAAATATCCTCTAAAACCTCCCACTTCAAAATATGTTGCAGCCTCTAGGTAGCAAAAATTCATTCACAAAACTGTGCCTTTTCAGTTCTGAGCGTGGTCTATCTTCCAAACTACTAGAAAATTATAGGTCCACAAATATTTATGTTAGTTTTCTAAATGTGCACATCCATTATTACTAAACAATATTTTTTACTTTTAATAATTCACTTATCTTCTTTCTATTCAAGTAGCTCTTAAAAACATCCATCTTTATATGCCTCAGTTTCCTCACAAGAAAGATGAAGATAATAACTGTTTAGGCTCAGATGCCACCCACTTATCCCACTTCACAGGTATATTATAAGGATTAATTAGATACTAAAGGCAAAGAGTTGTAAACTGCACAAAAGAGAAGGCTTGAATACAGAAACAATGATCATCTTGAGCTGTATTTCAACAGAGAGCCTTGTGATGTTGTAACCATATCTATCTGTTTCTCTCCCAAGCTGTCAGGTAAATGTTAGGTCATGTATATTTCAAAATGATAATATGCTGATCCAATTTTGCTGATGACTTAATCAGCAAAAAGAAAAAATTCAAGGAACTTAAAAGCCAAAATCACCTTACATTTCCAGTTCCAAGCAAAATCAGACCCATGCATATTTTGCTTTTTTACTCTGACAATTCTAAACGATTCTAAAGCTTGACTTTACTATTGTTTCAAATGATTCATATTACAAAGGTTTTGCCACTGAGCTGAGGAAAATATTACAGGGTTTAGGTTTCTTATCCTCTACCAGTCACTTGTCCTAGAAGCCAAACAGAACTCTCAGCTCTGTCAGATCATGACTGGGAGCTCATTAGGCTGTTCCTCACGTTAAATTACTGAAAAGGGTGATGTATTTATAATACAGCTTGCGATGCTATAAAATGGCTCATCAATCTGTTTTATTCATGGAAAGTCCACATAAGGCCACTAGTCTGTTACTGGCAATAAACCTTGGGTGCATCTTCAAAAGACCTGCATATTAGATACTGATTTATGTCTCTGTCCAAGAAATCAAACATGATACTAACAAGGCAAGGGATAACTCAACTGACACTTTCAAAAGCAATATAATTTCAGTAGTAAATCAAGTGGGCATAACATATACAGGGAAGAGAGAAAGACAGATGATTAGCATGTATGTATTTTTAAAGAAAAGTAGAGCATTAAAAAATACCAATCCTGAGTGTTCAGATCTCTTCTCTGCATTCTTTTTCTTACATGGTATTTTTTACATAGCATAGTCATTCCTTATCTCCAATTCTCTAACTAGAGTAGTCAATTGTAAGGACATTAATATACCCTAAATACACAAAGATAAGAGTTGCTCATCTCTCCCTACCCTTAAAATTGTAAGACTCTTTTGGATGAGAAAGACCCAACAAAAAGAATGAGAAATATTTAGAATGAGAAGCCAAAATAATTAGTTAAGTCATACTGTTTTCAGAGAATATTATATTCATCTGAAAAATTTTCCTGTTAGGAATCTAGAAATCCTAATACTTGGAAGAGATCTCTCACTTTAAGATCAAGTAAAACAATAACTATAAAACAAATAATATTTTTTAACCATGAAGTTTCCTTTAGGTTCTCAAATAGTCAATTAAACAGTATAAACATGAAAGTATATATGTAGAAAAAAAGGTTTCTCATAAAAGTGGGTAATGAGTTTAAGATGCCTTACATGTGCTTGAAATTTTTATCTTTAACCGTCCACTTAAAAAACTCATTTTAATAAAAGATGAAAGCAAGTTATGCAAATACATACCAGTATATCCTGCCATATATACTGAACCTGTTTGCATTATTTTACTTGGAAAAAAGAAACTTTATTTTTAAAAGACAGGGTTTTTGAATATCCCTAAATACACATGACTTTACCACTTCTCCATCAGTGTCTTATATTCTTGCTCAAGCAAAACTAAAAAGCTACTTGAGTTTTCCCCATGGATTGCTCAATCTTACATGAAATCATGCATGGGACCAACATTCCTAAAAATGAAAGAGAGAAAGGTATCTTCCCTGTTATAAAACATGCAGCTTCTGCAAGCAGTGACTCTTGAAATACCCTCCATTTCACTGGAAGTAAGCCCTCTTGATGCTCTGAAGTTGGCTGCTCAGATGGACAGAGAATATCAGCTATGCTTGCTAAAAGGCCCTTTGGGGTCATTTATTTCTAACGGTTTATAGATTCAAGTTCTAAAATCTTCATTTCAAATGTTGGGGCTGTTCGTGTTTACATTTGGCGAGGACAAATATAAATTCTACAGTATAAACTGATTTTCGTGGATGAAAATTACTTGATTTTCAAAATAAATGCATTTTTTAAATTCTGCAAAATGCTTTAAGACTACTACAAAGTTTAAGACCAAAAGGAGAACAGTGGGTTCTTAGAGTAAGTAGAGCTATTAAATATCTTTCGAAATAATCATATGAATTAAGTGTTAGAGCTGATTTTTCCCATATCTTCACCTGTCACTAAAGCTTTTTGAACAGAAAGAGAAAACACACCCATTCCCCCCTAAAATCAAAACATATTTAAGTGCCCACATGCAGAGATTATGCCTTTGATATGAACAAACAGAAAGTAAACTCTCTTCTCTTGCCTCTTGAACACGAACTGCACACATATACACACCATCGGCCAGACATCCTTCAGATTATCTCACAGTTAAATAAAATAAAAGGGCTTCTTTCTGTTCCCTCTCTCTCACACACAGGCCAAGAAACCTGCCTCCAATTTTCTGTCACAAGGAGCACTCCGGGGGCCAGGGAGGGGGAAAAGTGTTTGAGAAACAGAAGGAGCCATTTCAGCGGGCATCAGTTTCTCTCTGTGCCTGTGAAGTGGACATTGGCATATCTTGCCTAGGCTTTTCCTGAGGGGTTCATCTGGTCGGCAGGGTGGGGAATAGTTGTCTGCACCATACCAAGGTCAGCCTGCTAGGGCTGACAGTCTCTGTCTCTGTACAAAGAAAAGAATCAATACTTTTGGACTACGGCTGTGCCCTCAGTGTAAAACAACAAACATGCAGCGTCTGACATGTTTCTAGGTGATTTGTGGCAGAACCTCTTGTCTGATCTGTATCCAGGAGCTGCTGTGTTACTAGTCTTTGCTTTCACCCCCCCCCACCTTTTGGAGGCCCCCTCCTGCCTGCCCTAGCTCTGTGATGTCTAATACTTTACTCAGGTACAGAAGCGGGTGTTCTACCCTACAGCTCCTTGTCACTCAATAAATCACACCTACGAATGCAGTCTGCACAGAGTGATCTGGGCTTTAACAAAGGATCAGAGGGACAAAGTGCAGGCAAGATACTATAATTATAACAAAACTAAAATATCAGAGAGAGGGACAAATGCACAGACAGGTTCTGAGCCATGGATAAATGTCACTAGAAATGGTAGCTGCTGTCCTCTCTTCTTTGGTTTTATTCTTTTAATGCACCCCTCTCATCCTTCCTCTGTCACTACTCTGCTCAGTTATTTTTTGTTGTTCTTGTTCTTTGTTCTAACTAGAATTGAAGGCATACCATAAGCTTTAATTAAAGTGTTTACTAAGACAAACAATGCTCACCTCAGAGTTTAAAATATATTTTAAGGTGTACTAAATGAAAGAGAGGCAGTTTTAACAAGTACCTTTAGTATCTTCATGTTGTATCCTTACCTAAAATATTTGTGTATACAGGCCCCAAATCCTCCTGAAACTGTCCAAATGTAAAACTGTACCAAAAGACCACTATTAATTATGGCTTGAAGTTATTTGAACAGCCATTAAATGATTTTACTTATACAAAAACATGATTCTTTTGTCTGGACAGTTTGTGTAGAAATATAATGCTAACATACATTATATAATCTTCAATTTGCTTAGGAACAATTTTATACTAAATCTGTTCTTTCTCATCCATCCAAACCCCCACCCCCAATTTATTTTCCAGAGTCTGAACCATTAGACAAGTCAGATAAGAAGGTTTTGGACAGTTTCTTCTGTTCTAAATATTTTAAATGCAGCAGTTTGAGTTATCCTGGCAATTTCAGTCACATCAGACACCTCATAATGCAGGAAAAGTGATGTTCCATCATGGAGGTCTTGCACAAGTCTCTACTGTAACTGTTGCTGATGAAAATAAAAGTGAGTTAGAATAGCTCTACACTTCCTTCCTAGTCAATCAATGCCTGACAGCACCAGTTCCTTCAGCCATGTACTTCAGCGATAATGGATCAATAACTGTGGTTTAACAACAGGGAGCCACCAATCATTATATGAATGATTAAAAGGGGTCTCACTCACATACACCTCTGCAGACAGAGTAGACCATAAGATCAGAATACTTGCCACATTACCCTTCATACTACAGAAATTCAGGTAAGGGAGGGAAAAATGGGAGGGGGAATCATTAATACACAGCATAAAGAAAATATAAAATGCTTATGACAGGGCCGATTTTCAGCCAGTGTTGTCTTAAACAATAATTCTCCATATTCATCATAATGAAGTTGAATGAAAGCAAAGAATGGAAAAGACTGCTTATTAGTAAAGTATACAAAGCATTAACCTATTAAGAATACTTGGGACGTCACATAAACATGTCCTTTGCCTTCCGCATAGCCGCAAGGTCTGCCTGCCTGGACTGTCAGTCTTAGTTCACTATCTTGGAAATCCTTCTTGTCGTGACTTATTTTTTATCTCACTACATTAAAATTACTCCCTGAATATCTATCTAAAAAGCCTAAAAGATCCTAAAATGTTAGGACTGCTTCATCCAGAAATAAATAAAGTCTCTGGCAGAAAGCAGATGTTCAACTATGATTGACAAATTAACAAAATAAGTGAATCACCTTGAAAAAAAAACTAGTTTCTTTTTAAGAAAAACTCTAGCAAAAAGAATTGCACAACTTCACTCATGTACCTATAGAATAGTACATTGAATTCAATTATTACAAAAGCAAAGCACCATCAATTATCAAATTAAACTATCAAAACACATCTCTTGTATAATGACTAAATTCTCCATAGCTGACTCATGCTTCTCAGTTGTGTGGGAACAGCAACAGGAGGTCCACCCCCTCACACATACTGACTCTGGGTCTGGTCTCAACACTACTCAAGATGCAGAGGTGCACTGGCTCTGACCTCTCACAGCAGAGAAGATAAACAAGTAATGGCATAATCACAGGACATTACTATAAGTACTTCAGAAAAAAATATAGAAGGACAATATTCTTAACAAGGGGAGATCTTGCTGTTTAGGAAACACTTTGCAATGTCTGCAGATATTCTGGGTTGCCACACTGGGGCAAGGGACAGAGGGGAGATTTTTATTGGTACCTAATAGATAAAGGTCAAAGATGCTGCTAAACATCCTACGATATACAACAGGGCACCACCCCCACAACAAAAAATTAGTCAACCCAAAATGTCAATAGTTCCAAGTCTGAGAAATCCTGTTATGAGATGTCCATACAGCACAGAGGAAGAGTGTGCCTAACTATGGAAAAGAAGAATAGCAGGAGAACAGAACCCAGTGGGGGGACGGGAAACCCAACTCTTCCCTAACAGTGGTAGAGAACAAAAGTGGTTAGAGGAAAGGATAATAGATGACAATGGGCCAGGTCATGCTAAACAGTTTATACTCATCTATTTTTTATCCTCACTCAAGGACATGCATATTGATTTTAGAGAGAGGGGAAGGCAAGGAGAGAGAGAAAGACAGAGAGAGACAGAGACAGAGAAGCATTGATGTGAGAAACATTGATCAGCTGCCTCCTGTATGCACCACCCCCTACTAGAGACCTCTCCTACATACCCCAATGCTCCAAACAGGGACTGAAACCACAATTCAGACATGCTCCCTGACCAGAGATCAAACCCATGACCCTTTGGTTTACTACTAGCCAACACTCCAACCAAATGAGCCACACCAGCCAGGGCTATACTCATCTTACACACCAGCAGAGTTGATGGCAGGATTTAGGAATGGGAAGTGTGGAAGTGAAAGGTTTAGATCAGCATGTTAGATTATTCTGTTCACAACAGGAAGGACAACCAAGAGAAAGCCAAAAATGGATTTCAAAATCAAGAAATAATGGGAGTCTTTACAAGACTAAGAGACACTGAGACTGCAGAGAAATGAAGAGAGAAATAGCAGTTAGCTGCCATGTGCATTTGGGAAAGGAGTCAGGGTCAGGGCAGAGTCTAGGATAACTTTTTGCTGGTTCCACCTTGCAGGACTGGAGAAAAATACTGATGCCACTTAATGTATAGCAAAGGCTGGCTGGATAACAGCAAACAAAGACACTAAAACATTTAGGTTCTGACTGGCTGAGTGTTGAAGTGAAGAATCCAAGAGGGCTAAACTTACAACTAATGGAGATCTGCAGAGAAGTCTGGGATGGAGAAAGAGTTGGGTAGTTATCAGTAAATCAGCAGAAATTTAAAATAAGGGGAATGAGTGCAACAGTCCAAAGTACTTCAGAAGAAAACTAGGAAAGACTTAGTATTTAAAATAATCCAAAAAGATGAACTAAAAAAACAAAGAGCTAGAAAAGTAAGGAAAGAAGTGAAAGATTGAAGAGCCAGAAAATCCAAAGACTGGGGGAAGTGCACAAGTGGTCAGAAGCATCAAATATCATGGAAGAGATAAGTGGAAAGCAGAAAAGTGCAGCTCTCCATAGCTGCTGCTGTTGTGGGGAAGAGAAACAGAGCTAGATTGAAGGAGGCTAAGGTGGGAATAGGCTGAGTAAGAATGGAAGGTGACAGAAAGGGGATGCTAGATGGGAACAGAGGTGTGACCTGGCTGTCCAGAGGCAAACAGGAACAAACCTGGACAAGAAAGAGACTAATTTTATCTTTGTAATAGGAAAGAACTGGAAATAAATTACAGGAGAACCATTCTATCTATATAATAGAATAAGGTATACTCCCTAAAGATGATAGAAGATGTTTGTAATATTATTCACTAACACATATACAAATATATGTCAATGATATTGTATACCAGACTGTGAACATAATCACCTGAAGCCTAATTTGGGGGCTACAATAGCTATGTCATTATGTTTATCTTAGGGTGACTGGGTTACAGATAATCATAGGCTTGTTGTTTTCTAATCTCTTATTTTCCAAAAGTAATCAGTAATATGAGCAATAACTTTACTTTAAAAAGGAACTGACCTCCATTAGAAAATAGAGGCTCAATAATACACCAGGATCCCTGGGGCAAGAGAGGGGTGGAGGCACTAGTACGAGAGGGAAGTGAGCATTTCTGTATTACAATGCCAACTGCCTGAAAGCTAGAAATTCTCCAAACCAATAATATTTACAAAATGAGTAGAAATTCTCATTGTTAAGTTGTCTATCTAGAATTTAAAAAATTTTAAGTATGAGTATTATTAAGTGTTTTTGCAATAATTTCAAAGCACGGAAAGGAGAAAACTAGCCATAAAAGGGTGATAGAAAGGGTAAGGAAGAAGAAAAAACGAAACAGAACTTTGAGCAGTTGGTGTATTCTATTACTCTTCCTAAATGTCACTGTGAAACAAGGCCACCTCAGTACTAAAACACACATTAACTTGGCCAAACACTTGTTTTTACCTCGAATAGCTCCCATATTGTTCAGCATATCACCTTCTGAATACCTTAACTATTTTTTTTCCTTCAAATGGCAAAGCCACAATTAAAGGGATTGGTTCCAATGTCAAATTCTTAATAATTCCTTTGTTCTTCCAAATTCTGAGAAAGATCACAGGTCTTGCAAGTATGTGTACAACCAACCCTCTTCCTCCTCAGTATCAGTAAATAATTTGTCTGTCTCTTAGGAAAAGGCAGCATTTTGCCACACAGATGATTCACTAAGTTGCCCAGAACAAACAGTCCAATTATGAAATATTTGGTGTCAGTGTTCTCTTTATCCAAATGTGATGGGTATTCTTTTTCTTGTCTCTTTTTTCAACTCTAAGATGCTGGCAATGGCTAAAGTACCTATGACCTAATGACCTGAAAGGTGACAATTTACATTGTCTTAAAATTATTAACTATGTTAAGAAAAACAGATGAGGCTAATACATAAGCCACTACTACTATAATATTCTGTTTCTTGGAATGTGATTAAACTTCAGCATGGGTGCAACTGAGAGCTACGGCCTAGAATGGTACCTGAGTCATAGGAAGCACTAAAAAAATATTGGTTGAATGGTCGGCTGCATAGATACATGGATGGGTGGATGGGCAAATGACAGATGAATGAAAAAGGGGATATACGGGGGACCCCCCCAAAACTGGAATTATTTTCTGGAAGGCAGGCAGGCGCCTTGTAGTACAGGCTTCCCCTACTAGGTGAGTGTTCCAGGAACCCATCTGCATCAGTGCACAGCTGCTGTTGTGAGAGGCTGTGTTGACTTCAGTGAATTTTTTCTGAAGACTCTTTCAGTGCATTTGCCCATTTTGTGATGGGTGATTTACCAGTGCACCTGCCCACACTTCACTGAGTGTTCAGCAGTTTTTGACCCAAAACAGCATGACCTTGATGCCCCATCCACTCTATTCACCAGATCCTGCCCTAAGCAACTTTTTTTGCTTCCCATGGTGAAAAAAGTCCTCAAAGGGAAACATTTTTCTGATGTGGAACAGGTGAAACAAAAAATGGCAGAAGCATTAAAAGGAATCAAAATCAACAAGTTCAAAAACTGTTTTGAGAAGAGTGAAAATGTCTTGATAGGTGTATTGCATCAAATGGAGAGTACTTTGAAGGTGACTGAAGTTTAAACATGCAAGAATACACGATTTTTTATAAATAAATTCCAGGGGGGGTTGGGTTTCGTACACATGCATGCAGATATACTTGATGCAGAAGGCCCTAACAATAGTATCACAGTCAAATACCATCGCACTCTCATGTAAAAAGACTATCCTCTTCGTTGTGCCTTTCTGAAATTTCAAGATCCTATAAGTTGAATTTCACTGATAACCACAATGCTTCTCAAAATCACCAAGTGTGCTCTCACATCAGGGTCTTTGTAACTTTTGTTTCCTCTCTCTGCTGGAACGGTCTTCCCCGAAATCTGTGCAGGTCTCACTTCTAACTTTACTCAGGTCTCTTACTCAAATATCCTCTCCTCAAAGCTGTCTTTTCTGATCGTCCCATACGGACAGTAGGCCCTTTCCCACCCTACCCCCCATCCGCTTGCTCTGCTCTGATTTTCTCCATAGACCTTATTATGCTCCATAGCTATTTAGTTTATTGTTTGTCTTCTCTACTAGAATATAATCTCCAGATTAAAAGGACTTTGTTATATTCACCACTGTACTCTCTGCAATCAAATCAGTGCCTGAAACAGAACTAGATGCTTACTTAGAATGTTAAATGAAAACAGCTGAATTACTGCCAGCAAATAATTTTATAAATCTATCACCTCCTCTCCCAAGAAGTTTCATCCACACCAAGGACCCCTTGATTAGCTGTTCCCCAAATGTGCCACACACTTAGCACTGTGCTCACGATACTCCCCTGGTATTCCATGCCTTGCTCCTTCTGAAAACTCCACATCTTTTAACCAAGGAACAGCTCAATACAGGACTTCCTCTCCTAAACTTACTCCATGGGAAAACATTACTGCTTTCTTATCTGTACTCTCCCTGGTTCCTAATATTAATACATAGCACAACTGTACTACATAACAACACTCTGTATTAGTTACGGTTTATGAAGCTGATTAAAGTATCTACTAGCATGGGCTATACTCTGCCTGCACATATAAAACCAATCTTCTTGCACAAGGAAAAAAGGGAAAGGAAAAAAATAATAATAAATAAAGAAATGACCCTCAGCTAAAGTGATACCTAATCCCATTTAATCCAAAATAATGGTAAAATGTAAATACCACTGTTCCATTTTGATGGTAAAGAAATTTAACACTCAAAACAAGTGATTAACCTTTCCAAGGTCACATGGTAAAATGGGGATTACAACCTAGGACTTCCTTCCACTGCTGTTTAAGAAAAGGTGTGGTGAGTCCATGCTTCCTCTCTGTGTCACCAGAAGCAGGATGCTAAATGGACAGCATGCTCAACGTTTCATGAGAAACCTGGGGTTTTACTCCTACTAAAGTCAGTCCTTGATAACTGTGATCTGACCTGGACAAACCACATAACCTTTCAAAACCGATCTCCTCACTTGTAAACCAGCAGGTACCAGCTGCTCTTCCTAAATCACATTTATTTGGAAACCAACTACAGTGGTACATGGGAAAGTGATTACAGAAAACTCTAGAGTCCTCTGCCTCGTAATTTCAGAGGCTGTTATGGTTTAGTGTTATCAGTTGCTCCCCACTCAGGCATTCCCTCAGTCACAAGCACCACAATCACCACACATTTCTGTTGCTTTGGAGACTTTTACTAAAGTGACCATGAACTTCTACTCATCAGATTGTCTTAACTTTCTTTACAGACTAAATATAGATATAAATATATGCAATTGTTGTGATAGAATTACCTGAATTTTTTAAAAATCAATCAATAAATTAGTTTCTAGAAATGTTTCAAATGTCTATATAAATACACATAAAATTATTTTGTAAATGCCTACTACAGAATTAAATATTAGCAGAATCTTTTGAAAAAAATATTTAATCAATAAGTGTAATCTGAAAGTCTTTAACTCAACTCCATAACCAACTTCTTAACTTCAAAGACCAGTAACAGAACAGAGTTGAAGTTTGGGGTGTGTAGAAAACCACATTAACAATCATCTTCAAACCACCGGTTATTTGAAACAGCTGCAAATATGTTTCCTTAGAAAAACAGATTGGGATTTAGGGGCTTACAAGGTGATAGCAATTTAGTTAACCATTCAAAAGGTAATTTCTATTCAACCCATTCATTAAACTCCTAATATTTCTCCTTCAGTGTGTGTGTCGGGGGGGGGGCATTAGCTCAGGAGTTTATTTTGTATACTTGAAATAGACAATAGACACCCTGGTTCTCTAATGGGTGATGTTGTGATACTACATATCTACAACACTTTAGAACATATGTCTCAAAGAAGTAAACAAAACAAACCTACAGTGTGTATACAGGGCCAGATTCCATTATATTTGACACTAATCAGGCCACATTTCCAATGTTTTCTTTAAATTTCCAGCAGTCGTGCTTTAAGAGAAACACTGGTCATACAACAGGGGACACAGCCAGACATAACTGGCCAGATTTAACTCATCATGAGAGGAAATATACAACTTAAAAAATGAATGAGCATTTCATGGCATATGTCAGGGAGAACTTTCCACTAGGTCCTTTCTTTGAAACACCATTCTTAAAATAAGGCTACTGAATCTATGGTATTTATTCAAACATTAAACTAATACTTGTAAGGTCCTACTATTCTCCATTAGTGCCCTAAACAGGAAGGATATAGAGATAAATAGTTTGTCCTCAAGGAGGTCACAGTCTGTTCTGTTTACACGCCATCTGATCACCTCATTTATTTCATTATAAAATTCAGTGATTCCATCAACAATATCCCTACCATCTCTTCCCACCCTGAACTATCTTAGTGGTCTGCAGGAAACCAAACCACGGTAGTTCTGTATGAACATAAACAGGTTCAGTCTCCTTTACAAACTAGAATACAAGTATTTACTCCCGCTGTGTAACTCTGGACCACACAACAATTGGGCTGAACTAGACAATCTCTGATATCTGATAATCTTGGTAATATTAGTTGAGTTCTTAGAACACTTGCTCTAAAATTGTGTCTTCCTGTCACTACACAAAGATTCCAGCTATCCTCTGATATCACACAGGAAAACACACACAAAAAACCCAGCAGATATTCAAAAATCTCAAAAAGAAGGATCATATCCTTCCACCCTCAATTCAAATATGCCTGCTGGGATAGTGAATACACTGAACGAAATCTTTAAGTGTGAGGTGTGAATATTATTTCTTTACTTAGTAAAATATATAGGCATGCTTATAAAAACAGATTATTCTAAAAATCTTTGCCTTAATAAGCAATTTCCTGTTTGAGTAAATGCACTATTAAACATATAGAAACTTGCCTAGAAACTAGCTATAAAGTCCTTACTATTAAGGTCCAAAACAGGGAAGGAGGTAATCTCCACACAAGGAAAGATCTAAGTAGCCATTCTTACCCGAGATCTGCCGTGCAACGTGAACCTTCCATTAGTGTTCAAATCCCTCTATCCTGATTCTCTAACATTCATTCTTCCTGTTTCTTAATGGAAAGGGAAATACTATCACAAGAAAAGGACCAACTGTTAGACTCAGGAAGGCTGTGCTCATTTCATCTCAAACACTGGACTCAATGGGGAGTGCTCCAAATCACTGACCTCTTTCATCTCCAGGGTTCCAAGGGTGTCTGTCTACCTTTCCAGGCTAGTCAGTGGCTCCTACTGCCTATGTTGTTGCATATCAGCATGCTAAATTCTTCCCCAGTGGGTGCCCTTTGCCCAGAATTCCCACAATTCTTACAAGCCCTCTGACTCACAATTCATGAGGCCAAAACTTCCATATCCAATAATGTTCCCCTACAAGTGTACCAAATGGTGGACATGACTCAAGAAGCTACACCAAGTTTCTGCTCAGGACCTCTGTCCTTTATGGTGGGATTGATTTGGGGCACCAAAGGGAATCTGGCTTTGTAGTAAGCAAATGTACCATCAGAAATTGTTAGTAAATATCTAGTATTTCTGAAAACTGCCTGTATTCAAATCTGCTCTGGTGTTGGGTATGGTTCCTAGGTGCTCATTAATGACAAACTAATGAAAATGATGAAAAAAATAATAGCAGGGGCAGTAACAGAACTTTAAAAAAAAGGCAAATAAGAAAAATGTGGTTATCTTTGTCTGAGAATGCTCTTTTGCTCTGGTGGTAAATTCTCCCCACTTCAAATTTGTCCTCAGTCAGTGTCATTAACATTGACTGTGAGACTATAATAAAGAATCAGCAATTCAGAGTGAAAAAAAAAATCCAAAACAGGTAGTTGGGGACTAGGTCTAAAATCTAACACCATCTGTTGACTCTGGTTAAATGATTTGGCTTTTCTTCATCTGTAAATTAAATAGCATTGCCCCATGCCTACTTTTCTGAATATAGGTGAAGGTATATGAAGAAAAATGTACCATAAGTCTAAGATAATATTGCCATCACACAGTACTTTTTTGAGTTCTTCTTTCCTTCTGTTCATTCAATTATGTGTGCGCTTAAGCCCTACTCAGCACCTGATATACATTTGCCAAACGCTATACCATAGGCTGGATGCATCCACAAGAATGAGACATGGCCACAAATAAAGGCACCACGATAGCCTAAATGAGGTTAAGAATAACTAAGAAAGCAACTATAACACAATGTGGCAGGAATAATGGTGTGGTAGGAATAGGGATGGGGAATAACAGGAAGCTCTGTGAACAAGAGGACAAGAAAACCAGAGCTAGTGGATGAGGTGGTAAGGGAACTCTTACAGAAGAAACACCTGAGGTAAGTCATGAGAAAGATGTCTATGGCTGTACCATTTGCAAATCCTGTATTTGACTAATCATAATTCAATGACTTTTTTCTATTAACATATCAACATGAAATGTGTGCACTGGAATGTTTCACTTATACCAATGAAGTATTATGTTTAATGTGGCAGATACCCAGTCTATTTATTCTGAATCTAAGAAATTCTTTATATATCAGAGAGGTGCCTTAGAAATCATAGGAACTATCTCATACTAGACCTATAACTTCTTTTAGGTTGAGTGTTCTTTATTCTCTCATTTTACTGGTTGAAACTATCTTATGTTACCAAGCACAAAAGTGTGTTTGATATTTGACTAGCGTCATGAATGTGTATCTAAGACTAATTGCAAAACACGAGTTCATATTGCCAGTTAATTCTCTAATCAGCAGAAAATTTACTGCTTCTTAAAATCAAGCCATCAAACACCATAAATCTGGACACATGCAAGTAAGGATCATTCACAAATATGATTACATTTGCATTCTAAGCATAGTAACAAAAGGCCCTCTATCTATTCTTTTCTGTCTGTCCTCTAACTTCTTTTTAAAAGTCAAAGGTGGATATTCCTATATTTTTTCCTTTATAATTAAGCATTTGATTAAAAAATAAGCCTAAAAAATCTGTAATATACACTTCCTACCTGTTTAACTCTTCCTAGGAAAATATCACTAATTTAAAACCACACACTAGTGTGATTAATTTTTAGTTATACTTACAACTAAAAACTTCCAGAGTTAAAAATAGTAAAGAAACTGCCCTGGCCAGTATAGCTCAGTAGGTTGAGCACTATCCCACAAACTGAAAAGCCGCCAGTTCAATTCCTGGTCAGGGCACATGCCTGGGCTGCAGGTTCAGTTCCCTGGGGCATGTGCAGAAGACAGCCAGGCAATGTTTCTCTCTCACATTGATGTTTCTCACCCTCTCTTTCTCCTTCTCTTCCCCTCTTGCTAAATAAAAAAAATACTTTTAAAAAAATAGTAAACTGTTTAATTATCATTTTATTTGAAAATCTATCACTTTGTTAGTATGTTTCTGTGATATTTCGATTATTATCTTTATTTTTAAAAACAGTAATTTAACAATTACTTCATTGACAATCCCCTTAAATAGGTTGTATCTTGTATAAAATCTGAATTTCACTTTCAATATATAGGAGGAGGTCATGTGGCTTTTAGTATATTATTCCCATAAAGTACATTTTTTTCTTTCCAATTCTACCTTCTAACGTACTTTCCCCCAGAGCTATATTTTGCCAGGGGGGCTTTTCTGTCTCTCTGGTTTTGGTCTCATCTTCAATTCTGTTTTCTTCACTCTGGTAATTTTGGCATTCCCTTAATCTCTGCCATCTCTGTTGCAAATGTTTTCTCATATAATTCTACAAAGATGTTACATTTTGTTTTTTTTCTCAACAGCATGAATCCTTCAATAAAATAAGCAGGTGGTATTATATATATTTAATATGCTTCATTAAAAGAAACAACAACTAAAAACATATGCACTAAAGGTTACTGACCAATTCTTTCAATGTTTGAATACCACAATGCAACTGACAACCAGTAAACAATATCTAAGGTATCTTGACAATTAAGTAAAAACATCTTTCAAGAAACCATAGGTCAGCTTTCATTACTGAAACTTGTGGGATGGTTCTGCAGCTAATAGTTTACTACACATCCAGCTGACCTGGTATGTTTTCTTGGTTCAAATGTGGTATCTAAACAGCATGTTTATATGTTCTGCTGCCTACATAAAATATAACCTACACTAATCTATTCAAAGTAAGATTGACATGTTTTTTGAAGTAATATATCCTTTTTAAAAGTGGTGATGTTTTGAGAAACTAGTATCTATTTCACTTTAAAAAAACAGTATCATTCAACACTTTACTTGACATTTTTAAGATATATTTTTTTTGCTTAGGTGAATAGTGTTTTAAAATTTGTGTACAAATGCAAGCATTTATGAACTAGTATTAGAATGGTATTTTACTCTGAAAAAATTTAAGCCAAAAATGAACATTTTACATTTCCTATTTCCATTAAAGAGGAATGCAGTAATTTCAGAGAGAAACATATTTCTCTCCCTTTCTTCCTTTCTCTTTCACACACACACACATTAATGTTATGAAACTACTATCACTAGAATACATGCGTTAGTTGTTTATCCAAGAAGGGTAATGAGCTAGGAAGATTTACCTTCTTTGGCCAAGTCCTCCTTTGTAATAATAGCATCCATTTATTTAACAGCTAACCAACATTTGGAGTGCTATGTTTATTCAAGGAGTTTTTCCCTTTGCAAATCTAACCCACCTGTACAAGAATAAAATCCGTATCAGGCTCTTGTTGATTCCGCTCTACTCAACTGAGATAGGCAGTACAAAAACTGAAGTATTGTTACTGAACGAGATTATCAGCAATGTGGTTAATTGAAAATTAACAGTGGGACTTTCCACTTAGTGCCAAATGTAGTTATTTGAAGTAGTTGCCTTCAACAGCCCAAGAAAGAAAGTCAATTCCCAATTATCTGAAAGTAAGAATTATCTAAGCAAATAGTACTTTCCACTTTTATTGACATAATTAAATCAAATGAGATTTTTTTATTCTTTTCATAACATTTCATTTTTGCTAGTATATCACTTAGATGTAATCAAACAAGAAATGCTTTTAAACCCAAAACATTTACTAGATTCTTAATATAGAAAGTAAAGAAAGATGTACTCCAAGTTTATATACAGAAAGAGCTACACAGTATAGTTTTGAGAACCTACTACATGCTGGGCACTATGCTGGACACTCAAGGACAGCATCTTTCAATTGAGCTTGCTGATTTTCACTGTTATGTGCTACAGAAAAATACTGTCTATTTAAATACTTGACTAAAACTTTGCCCTGTGTGAATTCTTCCTCGGTTTACCTGTCCTCTGTAACTCCATGGCACACATATCAGCATGTATCACATTTATTCATTCATTCACCAAGCAATTTTTAGGTACCTCCCTACTGAGTGCCAGGCATGATGGCCAAAGCTGAGATTACAAGGACAAACAGGACAAAACCTATCCCTTGGGAAGATCCCAGTATGAATCTAACAAGATGAGCTTACCTCCCACTGCATATAGCTGAGTTCCCTTGAAAATGATGGCTTATGCATCTTTTATCACCAGCATCTGGCATCTTGAAGGAGCTAACTATGTTAATTCTGTACCCGATGAAAAGATCTTTAGATGGGAAACCAGAAAACCATGCTTTAACCAGAGTATGTCACTGTGATACTCTGGGCTTCACTTTCTTCTTCAAAACAGTGAGGCGGCTGTCATTCCCCCATGTTTTTTCATGGTCTACTAGTATAGGAGAGAATATTCTCATGTTAAGTGGGAAGGGTAAACATATTTAACCACCTTGGGATGTGCTTTAAACAATTTAAAACCCATCTAAGACATGATTAGTTCAATGACTAGGCCTATGCTGAAATCACATCTTGAAACATTATTGTAACCATTATTGTGGAATTTACTTTCTGAGGTTGATATATTGAGTTCTTTTCTTGTCTCCCCTTACCCGGAGATGTATAATTTGGGTCTGCTGTATTCGTTCAAAGGAAGAATTGGCAGGGTGGTTGCTGTTACTTAGGATAAGTGTATAATCTCTTTGACTTTCTCTTGTTGGGCAAACTGCCCAGTGAATATCAATTTTTTTAGAGCTACAAATATGGTTTTAATAGATTCACAGATTTCAAATGATTAAAATTCAGAGCATGTCTCTCCCAGGGTGAGCAGATAATTCACAACAATCCACGCAGATTCAAAGGAGATGACAATGGATCAATCTGTATGTGAATAAGTTGACACAGTGGTTTACTGCTCCTCCTATCCCTACAGCCCACTCCCACTTCCACAACACACACACTTTTCACATGAAAAAAAAATGCTTCAGTCCACAGGAGTTCAAATTAGTCATAATATCCACGTTAGGGACTGAGGAAGGCTTACTGTAAATCAGCCACTCAGAAACCACATTTGACATATTTTGGTTACAGTATAACTATAAGTTGCATAATATTGTACCTATTGATTGGAGCTTGAGATTATAATGGAAAGTAATTGCCATACATTGAAAGTGACCAACCACAAGATGGAAAATTGCTCCTGAATAGACCACAAAGGAAATCATTTTTCTTATCATCTAAAACTCTTATCCTCTAGATAGTATATTCTATCACACCCTTAAGGCTGTATTTTGCCCTAAAAGTGCTAAGGTATCTTAACCTCTAATCAACAAACTATTCAACTTTCTCTGACCAAGAGAAAAGTTCTAACAGTTAACTGAAATCTTTCTTTATTCAAACAGTAGTGTCTATTCAAAAGTGAAACAAAAGAACAAATCCAAAGAACATCTCACTGGATGATAATTTCCAAATGATTAGAAGATACGGTAACAGCTATGAATTCATATTAGAATCTGCCTCTCTGTTGTTTTTCTGTCCCTGTCTTTTACCTTTTAAAATATAATAATTTACTGAGGGAATTATTGTATGTCAGATACTGTGCAACGCATTTCCTTTGCAAGGTGTACCTTCCCTCTCCCTGTACACATAGAGAACTTATTCTTCTCTACCACTCTTAAATATCATTCCTAGATATATTTATCTAGAAACAGGAACATCCAGGAAGGAAAGAAATAAGACACCACAAAGAAATAATTAAGATCAGTTCATCCACTTCTAAGAAGCAAAAGGTGACAGCGACTTGAACTGCAGCTTAGAGTTGATGGTCAACACTTTGGTATTTCGTCCCCTCTGCATGACCCACACTAGCAGTTAACCTGATCATTTTTGGACCATGATGCTAATAAAAATACATACCTACAATATAATGAACACATATGATAATTGTGTAACTCAATTGTTTTTGTTAAAAGCTGGTTTCTGAAACAGATTCTTCTGTCATATAAATACTGAAGACATGAATAATGTTTAGATCCCACTGGGGAGTACATTTTAGTTTTTCCTTACATTCAGCTCTATATATTCACTAATCTTTCAGATTTCACAACTTAACAGAAACATTAACTGTAATAATTGGGGTTCCTGGGTCCATCTGGAAAAATGAAATGAGGATTTGGGTCTACTTTTAAAGATCTGAAAGTTGTAGATCACAGTGTGACAGAATTCTTCTAGATAACTGTTTTTGAGAAGAATATGAAGAGTAGCTGAACAGTTAACTTTTCCCCATTCCAAAATCAAGGTTAGGGGATATAACTGAGATAATGCCTACAAATGTTTTGCGCTTCAATGAAGATAAAGCAAGGGGCCTGTGTCCACGAAACAGAAATGCATTATACTTTATCCAGATCACTCTGATCCTGGTGGTGAATACCCAATTTTCCTACTGATATCAGCTAAAATTATTGAGGAAAATACCAACAGTGCTTACATATAACAAAGTGGGTATAAAGGCACATTTAAATTCACCTAAGAAGCACTCAGTAACAAATGAAGTATTCAGAATAGCAAAAAAGTCAGAGCCTCTGGGGCTTCTAGACCCATACTGAAAACAATGTGTATCAGCAGTTCCTAGAGTGGACTACGTTGTCTGCACTAGTAAAAATCCTTCCTGTCTCACCTCCTGTTCAAGACACATCAACCAATTTCCCCCTTTGCAGCGAATTAGCTTTTTACTATTGAGTTTGCCCTGTGTGTCTCATGCTTCTTGAAAAACTGGAAGACATACACACACACAAGTCAGAAGTGTGGGAAATTAATGCTCAGAGGGTCAAACGAGAATGAGAATCAATGGGTAAATATATACCCCTTTTATATTTGGGGAGACATATTCATGAGGCATCCTACAAGGTCCCAGTGAGAATGAGCACCCATTAGTAGTAGTACTGACCCCCTCTGTAATTCATCTTTGTATTGGCTTCCTCTGGTCCCCAATTCCTACTCTCGGATCCACCCAAACAATGTACCTTCATTCAAGTCACTGTCTCAGGATCTGTTTTCAAGAGGACCTACATTAAGTCAGCTCCTCCAAAGATCCTAACATATTAAAATAAAATGATAAAATAGTATCTGACACATCACAATGAAGGAAGAGATCAGATAGTGACATAATTCACAATAAAAAGGGAAAGATAAACAATAAGGAAACTAGGGAAGTGCAGGGAGGCTAGATATTCCCATCCAAAAGAATGGAGAGTTCACAGGGAAGCCATACTCAGACAAATTTGCAAGAGTACAACTTGTAGTCCTTTACATAAAACCAGGGCTTCTATCTGACAGAGAATCAGACTATACCCCAGAGCTTCTCAGAAGCTCTGGTCATATGCACCAATCCCAGTTAGAAACAGGACATGTTGTCTTCTCAGCTCTTTGAAACCTGCTTCCTATTGAATTTTAGAATAGGCTCTATTAAGCAAGTAGAGAAGAGCAGTCAGACCACAGTTAGTCACCTCTTTAACCCAGAAGGAGTCCTGTCCCTCCATATGTCTGGCTCCAGTCAATAGATCCCCTGATTTAAATACTGGTTTTACAAGCACTGTCCTGAACAGCTTCCAGAAAACAGACCCAAACAGATTTATCTGCATAGTTCAACAATGACTGAAAATCCAAGTTGCATAATTCAGAAGAGAGCCAAGCTTAACAGTAAAAATGTATCCTCATACATATTGTGAGGTTGTTTTATGCCACAGTTTTTCTCATTAAGCAAACTGAACAAATCATTCATAGGTGATTGGTCTGAAATCTTTTACTGGTTGCTGATTCACAAAACCACAGAAATAATGCATATTTTGCTAACAGCCAGGTATGTTGCTATAGCATCACAGGTAATCATTGTTGAAATGGGAATCTGAGGCGCACCTATAACTCTGAGACAAAAATCTTTAAAATAATATATACAAATATCTGACTTGTCAATTTGGAAATATTTAACATCGATGCAGACCAGTAATAAAAAAAATCTAATCGTTCAGGGCAAAATGAAATCTCAATTAAGATTTTACTATTCGCATTCATAAGTGCTCTGTGTATAACCCTAAAAGGGCAGTGTCCTAAATCCATTCTCTAGATGAGATTAAGTAGGGCCAACAAATACCAGTCATCAGACACCATTCATAAAAGTAAATAAAGAGGGAATTTCCTATGACATCTTTTTCCACAATTCCTTAGTTAAATTATTGAATACCACGTTAAATTCCATTATAGATTAAAAGAATGTCATTAAGTAGTTAAGCAACCTGAGATGAAGATCAATAACATGCATGCATACCTTTAATTTTATTTTGCAAAAGCAAAGTTTTCATTTTTAGACACAGAGAAATCAACTTTACTCTAACTGGTGTGACTCAGCGGGTTGGGTGTCATCCCTCAAACTGAAAGGTCACTGGTTTGATTCCTGGTCAGGGCACATGCCTGGGTTGTGGGCCAGGTCCCTGGTAGGGGGTGTACAAGAAGCAACCAATCAATGTCTCTCTTGCACATCCACGTTTCTCTCCTTCCCTCCCCTCTCTCTAGGAATAAGTAAATAAAATCTAAAAAAACAAGAGAGGAGTAAAAGAAAACCAACTTTATGGAGTCAGAAAGATGGGGATAAGGAAGTAGAAAGAGTAAATAAGTAAATAAGAACAAAAATACCAAGCAAAAGTACTGAATCAAATATTAAATAATGATACTAACAAATTTCCTTTACTCTAGAATTGTTCATTCTTTAAAGCGTTTCTTCATGTTGCTCTCTGACAGCAGTGCTCTCTATTTCATACAAAAGATAACGAATGTTCCTTGCATGTGTTAGACACAGACTTACATGACTAACAGTTATAAACAAAATTCTTTTGCACATCAAAGAAAAGGACTGTGTTTATTCAAGAAATTCCTAATGGTTTCATTTATAAGTAAAATTTTCTCTTTATTTGAGACCTACTTGCACAATAGAGTAGAGCTGAAAACAGCAGGTAGCTCTCATAATGAACTTTGCACAGTTTTGAGAAAATATTATCTGAAGGGCAGTTCTTTCTTCTGGGGTCAGCAAATGAGTGGTTCAAAAAGAATAAACTATCCCAGAAAACATTCTGAGTTTAAAAAAAAAATACCTACCACACAACTGACACAACTGGAGGGAAGAAGAGGACCATTCTTACATTCTTGCTAATTAAAATTTCCAGTTCTTGTGGTCCTCTATATACACAAATCCCAGTAAGAAAGGCCTGCAGGATCAGGCCTGTACCAAGAAAAAGTATACCATCATCACATTAATTGTATTATTACTTCATAATGCTAACCAGCCAGGTTTATATAGACGAGATTAAATAACAAGATAATCTTATAAACAATGCTCATTTCATCAGTGTACCAAATAAGTCTGATTCATATCAGTGACCATTCTTCTAATTAATTTATGCATCCACATGCTTTAATTTACACAGCCAGACACCTACACTGGGGTGGGGATAGTTATTTTTTTTAATGTCTTGAACTTTGAGACAGGTTCATGTTTAGACTTCCCAATGTTGCTGTTTTAGTTCCCCTATGCTTCAAAAATAAAGTGACTGTTAAAAGTTGACTGTTAATGTACCTTACATTAAAGTTAAAGCAGGCAGAAAGAAAATATTTTATCAAATTCAGTACCTACCTCCCCTGCCAACATTTTTATGTTGAATTTTAGTAGAACTGTACTCAAACTTACAACCAGATCTGTCCGTTCCAAAGTTGTGACCTTACTTCTTCTTACCACTATTCCCCTCAAAGCCTTTTGGATATGTAAGTTCATCTCATTACAGCACCAATATTAAGTTTCTATATTTGTTTTAATGCAATTTCTAGTGATACACGGCAGGGTGGGGCCTCCAAATTCTAAATATTATTTCTATTAACATAAGGGTTTTTTTTTTTTTTAAAAAAAGAACACTCCATGATGCTGGTTTATAATAGCAGGAACCACCAGTCAAGAGTTTTAGATGGAAAAACTCCACAGAGGGAAGAAAATTCAATTCATCCCAATTCCTCAACCAGAAAGACAAAAACAACACCTCTGCTAAATACAGACACACAATAAACTATCAATGACATCACAATAATGCAAGTACTCTTTGAAAACCCTTAAAAAATAACCACATAAAGGAATATCCTTGTAGAAGATTATTCCAGTTTAGTTATTTTACAACCTCTATGGATAGCTTCAGTGTGGGGATGAGAATGTCTGTTTACTTACTCAATCAGGCAAACAAAAAGGTTTTCATTTGTCTTTGATATAAAACCTTTATTTATGTATTTGATCAATGTTTATTTGGAGGACCTTAATACGATAACAGATGTCAGCTACATTATGTTTTTGATTATAAACTTCTAGAGGGCAGAGACTCTGTCTACTCAGCTCACTTTTCATAGGATGCAAACACAGTACCATACCCAAAAAGGCACTTAAAGATGGTTTATACATTAACAATGATTTCAAGAGGCTTGGTCTGCTTTTGGCTCTATCAGACTCCACTAGCACATATTGAACATTAAAAGAGTAACACTTTTATATTCTTTAGTAATTTCATTCTTCAGATGTCAGTGATGGCAATTTTCTGGGATTATGTAGATGGAACTACTTGCACTTCTTAATGTTGAAGAATTAACTTTTTGTCCAACACCTAAATTCTACACTAACACTCAAAGATAAAAGAAAAAAAAAAAGCCTGACCCAAACATTTCATTTCTTAGCATGAAGTTAGGACATTTCCTGTACTAGGCAGAAGGATCTGCTGTTTTCATGGGGGAACCTGTTAAGACTACCACTGCGGTACCTAAAAATGTAGCCTCTTTGCATTCTTTTATTTGTGCCCACTACAATCATATAAAAAAGGACACACTGAATTAAATAATTTCCTGTGACAAATTTAGAACATTGATATGTGCTTATAAACTCTAAATGAATAAAAACCAGTAAGCAATATCATAAGGGCTTTGCCACATCAATACAAAACAGTACTGAGTCTAAAGAAAAGTCTAATGAAATCTCACAAATTGAGATTACATTAACTAACATAACAGAAGATTTTTTTTTCTTCCTTTTTTTGGGTGGAGGTAGGTGGACTACGTGTTCTCAATGTAAATTATTCATTATGATTAACTCCAATAAAAGTTTCAAATAGAACACCACTATTCTTGTATACATAAAAATAGGGATGTATATGTAATAAGATATACATTGTACGTATATATATATAAAACCTACACACATGCACACAAACACATAATTCTATTCAAGCCAAGAATTAAAATACTTCTTGTTGTCCTACCTTTTCTTTCTCCTTCTATGAAGCTTCTATGAAGTTCCTATGACTTAGGAACTTAGATAAAGTAGAAATAAGCATCTTACTCAACATTTCTTATATTAATACTGACAGTTCCCAATATGAACAGCTTAGGTTAAACTGGCAATCTGAAATATAAGTAGTATTCTCTTGTACAAAATGGTACTGGGAGAGAATGCAGAATGTAGTTAAATTCTCAAGTCACTCAACCAAGGTTTATTTAATCCATAATGTACCTGAAATGTAGAACTCAGGGTACAAAATCTAGTAATTGAATGCTACTTAAGCAGAGAAATGGGAATAACATCATAAGAATACAAAAGGTCCCGAAAAAAAGTCTTGTAGGGACGTACAGTCCACACTGCACCAAAAAAAAAATCTTAAATTCATTAAACTACTTTTTATCTGTAAGCATTTGCTCATATACTTGCAAAAGAAAACTTCAAGCAACTACTTTGTGTACTATCATTGTCTTGTTTTGAGAAACAAATGAATGCCCTGCAGAATGCAGTGATTTCTTCCAAGTAAAGGAAGAAAACACAAAGGTATCTTGTCCAAAATTTCTATCTTCACCTTGGACTCCTTATCCTTGAGGGGGAAAATTATAAGACTATTTAAAGGCAAATAATATTTAAATAGTCAAGATTTATGAAATTTTCCTGAAAAAATATCTTCCTAACTTTTATCTGCTTAACCAACAGAAGCTAAAAAGATGTATATAGTAACAATAATGCATTCACTATTAGCTACATGCTAGGCACAGTGCCTTATACTCACAGATTATATCCTTCAATCCCTCCAACAATGCCAAAAAGACATGAAAAATCAAGTCTTCCTACTTAAAATCTAAAGATCAAAACACACAGAAGTAATATCCTAACTATTGGTTACTCTATTAGCCTTCATGCCAGTTTATAACAGAGTAAAAAAGAGAGTAGTGACTTGGAGCCACAAATATTTGGCTTTCATCAATAACAATTCCATTTAAGAGTCCAGAGAAAAGGATAATTTAGTGAGCATTCTGAATTCCTTTTTAAAAAAACTAATCAAGGTTCATTCACATTACTTAGAAAAATCCACCAACTGTCACACAAGTTTATGTAAAAATACAACAGAAGTTTTTTAAGTTTACAATTTAAGTAACTTTGAATATTAATCTTTTAACTAGTAACAGGAAAACAAAGACTACAAATAAAAACAGAATTGCAGTTCATGTCTATGGAGGATGGAGAATGAAAATAGGCTGTAAAATCGAATACAAGAGGTATGTCCAGAAAGTATCAAGCCAGGTAATGCAGAGAGACCATTTATTGAAGAAGATACAAGAAACATTGTACACAGGATAATGACACCCCGGTCCCCTTCAAAGTAGGCACCTTGGGACCTCACACAATTCTCCCAGCGTCTCTTTCACTGTTCAAAATACTCTGCAAAATCCTTTGTTGGAATCTCCATCCACTGCCCCATTGTATTTTCCTGAATCTCATCAAGTGTCTGAAATCTCTTCCCTTTCAAAAGTGTTTTTTTTTTTAGGGAAAATCCAGAAGTCACAGGGCATCAAATCTGGGCTGTAACGGGGCTCAGTCACCTGGGTGAATTGATGTTTCACCAAAAACTCTACACGAGATGTGATCCATGAGTGGGTGTGTTGTTATGATAAAGCTGTCAATCACCAGTTGCCCACAGCTGCAGCCATTTTTGTCATATTGCATATTTCAACCAATGAAGAACATGGAGGTAGTTACTCCTTATTAATTGTTTGGCCTGGAGGGGCATACTCATGATGAACAATATCCTCCCAATCAAAAGGAAAAAAAAAACAAAAACAAAAAAACAAACACAGTTAACACGGTCTTGATCTTGCAGTGCTGTGACTTTGCCATGACTCCTTCAGGCAAGGAGACCCAGGCAACTTCAGTGGGACAACTGGGCCTTCATTTCCAGATCATAGCCGCAGACTCACAATTCATCTCCAGTTACGACCTTGAGGAAATCTGGTTCATTGGTAGCGGTTTGAATCAAGTGATTAGCAACCGCAGCATGATGTTCCTTCTGCTCTGGTAGCAGAAGCTGCGGAATGAATTTTGCCACATGTTTCATTCCAAGATCCTGCATCACAATCTCAGACATAGTTGTTTTGGAATCCCCAGATCAGCTTCTACTCTTGCACTGTCAGACACCAATCTTTGTTGACTGCAGCCCATACATGTTCAACATTCTCAGGAGTTCTGCTTGTTGCAGGCCTTCCAGAATGTGGATCACTTCCAACAGATTCTTGACTATCTTTGAAGCATTTGTACTACACTTTTATTTGTGTTATACTCATCGAATAATCCCCCAAATCGTTCTGAATTATCTGAATACTTTCTGCAGAGGAATGTTCAAGCCTAACACAAAAAACTGATGCAGACTGGTTGCTCTACACACTCAGTAGTTTTGAATGAGATGGCCACACAGTACACATGCTCCTTCAACAGAGCCTACCTCCCCCACTGACTAGTAAAGTGAAGCTGTCGTTGTTCACACATGCACATTCCAGTCCACTCTCCTTGGCTGCCAATTTACACTGATGTCACATAAACCATTCTCATTATATTAACAATGGCTGGATTTTTCAGGACAGACCTTGCAAAAGGATAAAAATAAACAAGGATAAGGAAAGAAAAAAGAGAAAATAGAGAAGGCAAAGCAAAAGGAGAAGGAAAAAAGAAGAAACACAACAAGAAAAAGAGAAAGGCCGGGAGGTAGAGAAAGGACTGACCAAGGAAAGTAAGATTAGGTTTTCAGTAAAATGGCTCTTGTCCAAGGTTTGCCAGAGCTCTGGACCATTGCTTCTCTCTGACAGAGGGATTACCTCTCCTGTGGTTTTTAAAAAATGCTTTCTGTACCTAAACAGTCTCATTTTATTTTTCAAATTCCCATGTTTATTTTTAAATAAAAGTTCAAGTTTGAAAACTCTGCTTATGTGTAAAAGGAATGACTTATTTTAGAAATGTTCTTTGGAACCTACACACCATGCTTAGTTTAGTGCTCAAAACCTCAGAGATGTCCCAACATTCCAAACCTGACAGTCTTTCCTTTGTAAAGAAATTAGGGCTGCCCTGTTCCACAGCGCCTGAAATTGCATCTGAAATCAGTCTTCACTGATAGTGCAAAGCCTTAAAAATATGTTCATTTGCATGAGTTGAGTAGTAATCTATCACCAGAAACATTTGTTTTTATTCACAACAAAACTACACAGATGTGTGCAAAGTGTCAGATGCTCCCAAAAGGACATCCAAAGTTGGTTGTCAGAAATCGTCCTCTAGCCTGGAGTATGTATACAGAGCAATGGCACCAAATATTGTACTTAAAGCCAGATTCTATAGAAAGGCAAGCTGTCCATCAATGAAGCCTGGCTCGGTAGGCTAAGAACCCTACCCACCCTGCCTTGAGCTGATAGCTTCTTTCTACCAATCCACCTACCCATTCTCTTTGTGCTCCAATAAACTACTTGATCCTTACTAGAATCCCTCAATACCGTAAGAATTCTTTTACATAAAAATTAATTAAATAATGTACCACTTTCAATATATTGATCCTACAAACTGTAACTCTGTGAAGTGGTTCAACACGATGTCATCACTACACAGCAACTTGTTTCATTTACAGTATCTGTTTCACTTCTACTCATGAGCTAACATAATTCAATTTTTTTTAACTGCACACAGGCTGCTAGACACATGTGCATGGCAAATGGAATCTGAACTTAGCTTAACAGCCTCATTTATTCCTGATGGTTTAAATTATTTCATCACAATTAATGACACCCCCTCAGCTTCCTGTGCAGCACTGCCAGATGTTCAGAGACCACAAAGCCACTCTCTTCTTTGACGGCTGGTGACAAGTCGTCCTCTGAAGGACGTTCCCTAGGTACACGGGCCGGATGACACCGCCATTGCTTAGCACCTCTCTGCCTCCCATAGTAACCATGTTGAGGAAAAAGAGGATGGCATGAGAAACCAGCAAATGCATTAACGAGGGCAAATTATGTGAAGTGATCTAAACTAAGAGGAACTTGGCTCCTGCCACAGGAGTTCCTAACCTTGTTGTTTTATGAAAGAATTCTTCACCTCCACCTTCCCAGCCACTGGCACCCACTAAGGTGCCTTGAAAGGCGTCTATCCTTGGGGAATATCAAAGGACAATAAAAAATATAAACCTCTCCACAGGGATCCTTTTTGAAAATAGTTAATTTTGTTTTGGGGGGTGTTTTTTTTTTTTTAAACTTACCACATTAATCTTGATCATTGTGTTTTTGATAGTGAATAGTTCGAACAGTTTATCACTGTCTACATATTCAACTACAATTTTCCTCTAGTATTCAACAGACACTTCCAATAGCAAGCTGTTTACCACAAGTTGACAAAATGTTGTATAACAGTTTTACCCCATTTTCCTTTTCACGCTTTCCTGAGGTATAACTGGTATACAAAAAGTTGCACACATTTCATGTATTCATCTTGATGAGTCTCAATTACCTCTTTTTCTTAGGCTTAGTAGGATTTAGTCTTTTCAGGAGTTGTTGGCTTTTTGTTTTTGTTCCTATTAGGTTTTGTTTGCTGTTGTTTGTTAATTTTTTTTAAGAACATACTGAGAATCAGACTTCACATTCCTCCTCCTTTTATTCTAAAATAGGCAAAGCCATTTATTTTTTTCCTTAACAAAAATTTCTTTCCTGAGTGTAGAAATTCAAAAGTAGTACCTTATATTGGTCATTTTAAATTTCACTAAAATATAAATAACAAATTTGCATAATCACAGGTAGCTAAGGGGGTATCAGAAATAAATACACTAGAACTTTTACAGTAAGAATCCAATACTATAGCTCTCATTTGGAAAACATTTCCATCAACTAGTGAACATGTGGCAGACATTTTATGGATTATTTTTTAAAAGTTAAAAAAATAAAAATGCTGATCTTATTCAGGGAATAAGGGGCCTTTTCCTTTGCCAAAAAGTGTAATAGGAAAACTGAAAGGCCACCTGTGTCAGCCCACCCTATAGCATGAACATGAGCTATAAGAACATTTTGGAAAATATTTTTAAACTGAGATGAGGAAAAAAATCAATATCAATAGAGATTCCAAGCAGATACAAAAGGCTTCTGTGCATGGTAGTGATTATGTGTGTGGCCTACACAGGCTAATTTAAGATGCCTCCAAAACTCAGTGTACTTTCTCTTTTATAAGCTATTTGGGATTAAAACTAGGATTTCATCCATTTCAACTTTGACAATGGATACAAACACAAGGTAAGATAATCAAGCCAAACAAGTTGAATTTTCCCCCTCACAGATGGCTGTTTTAATCTTAAATGACTACTGAATTTTACCAGACATGCTACACTTAATATTTTGACAGTTGTTTATTAAAATTACTTTCCTAAGAAGTCCTATGAAACAAACTGTGTAGTTTTTATCAGAATTGAGGGATCAGAGAGTTGTGTTGATGGCATACTTGCAGCAAGCAGACAATAGGAAACTCTTAGCACTCCTGGAGTTGCATCACATTTTCCATGGACCAAAACTAAAATGAAATATTCAATTACTGAGAGGTAGATAAGTGAAATAAACAACTAATTTCATAGCGAAGTTGGGAGAGACTCATATGGACCTCATTCTGTTGTCTCCAAACACTTTATCGAAGGGGGAAAAGAAGCTGAAAAAACTTTAAACTCTCATGTAGGGATGTATTGCTTGTGTGTCCCTGGCAGATGTGGAAAGGAGATGAAATGGGCAAGGGAGAATCAAATATCCCATCGCTGCAGGTTTGCTGAGGGAAAGAGCACTGCAAAGATCTCACATCTGGCAATCATTTGTCAATAGCTGGAAAGAGAACGGCAGGAAACTTTCTGGCTCTCAGAGAAGATGAAAAGACAAAAACCATGTGTCACACACACACACACACACACACACACACACACTGCAATGGGGTACAATGACTACTACACTTATTCTGCACCCCTCCTTATCCCCACTAAATTTAATGATCTTCAGATACACTCTACTCCATGGTCAAAAACATGCACTCACTTGACTTGTTAAAGCTGCAGTGTACGTACATTTTTCAAATAAACCCCAGGGCTGATGTTAGAAAATCAAAATCAGTCAAGCATAGACCGCCTGGTACTTTGGGCAGGAATCCTTGTGGTTTAGTCAATAAACAGAATCTGAATGAAAGACACCACAGTAACTAGACAGTAACGTTTTGAACAGTTCTTAACCTGAAGGGGGCTGGGGAAGGCGGGTGCACTAGTGACCATGGACATAAGTCTACCAGTCCATTTGCATCACTCACTCTACCTGTGATAGGGCTGTGTTTGGCACAAGGTCATCTATTATCTCTACCACACACTAAAGAAAGTGAACTTATATTTGAGGGAGGTTGGGAATGAATTTGGGGAGGAAATTGTTGGGTTTTTAATACAATAATTATACCTACTTAGGAGGGTGGGAAGAGAAAAATCTCAGATTCTGTTTAGTCCACACTGGTGATAACAATATAAAAAATTTGCTAACTTCATTGTGAATTAATAAAAATGACCAGGTTTGCCTCAGTCAGTTTATCATGTAATAAAAACTTTTCAAGACACCCCACACAAAATTAACTTGTCCAAAAATCACAGAAATTTAAATCTGTTCATGTGATCTATAGACTTCAGTGGAAGCTCTTGGTTCACCCTTATGCTGCATTTAACTAGCAGCAGCCGCCAAGCTTGTCCCTGTGATTCTGTAAGTGAATGCTGCAGGTTGTTTAATAACCTGGCAAATTCACAGTAGCTTGTCAAATTATTACAGGAACAGTGTCATCACTAAACAAGCCTGATCACGGTTAATTACAATGCAGACTAGAGAGCAGCCACAATTGTTCATTAATTACAGGAAGCACCTCATTTAAATTTTATGGAAATTTACACTTGCATCCCGGTATGTCTGGAAAAAAAAAGTGATCCTTCATGCATTCACAGAAGAAAGGAGTCTGTGGTTTATGAAACATCACAGTAAATTGGGTCTAATCTGGTACTGAAATATTGGTTCACTATTTACTCTAATTTTCTAACCATGTTAGTGGTGAAAAATATCAGGTCAAACCCCACATCTTGAATTCCCAACCAAGAAAGGAAATGAGCTGGGCCTACTGTAACAACTTAATATATGATGAGGCTCAGTTAAGACTAAAAAGTAACTTTTCTCTGATTAAAAATGAAATATTTAATAACAATTAAGGGAGTATAAACCAGAATAACCATTTCTTATAAAATAATCACATAACACAATTTGTAGCTACTATACATCAGTTAACCTCCCCAATTGAAGAAAGTAGTTTCATGTCTACTTCAAAAGACACTGAGGAAAACAAAGTTAGTGAATCAAACTCTTGATTTCCAGCTTCTGTTCTAAATCAAGTATATTAACACACACAAAAAAAGTGCAGATGCCCTTGCAAAAGTCCTGTCAGACACAGACTTCAAGGATTATAATCATTAAAAACCAAAGGTATATTCATGAAAGAGTGTCAGGAATCTTGGGATAATTAAACAATAATGTTGCCAAACCATCTGAAAACTTAGGGATAAAAGCAAAGGGTTAAAAGGAAGCAGGTAAGAGCAGGAAGTGACTCCACTGGTCATGAAAACTCATGAATAGAAAAGTAGATCAGATATGGGTACTGTGTGTCTAAATGAAAATCCTTCCTAGGAAAAAGTATAAACAAACTGTTGCTCCTAAATCAAGGTGCCCAGGGGATTATTCTCAGAATCAAAAGACCAAACAGCAAATCCTCTGGTGGTTATAATGCCTGGCCCTGGGGGAAAGCCTGAGATTCAAGTGGGAAAAATAAATGACTCTGATGACCCTGGCAAGTCCTATAGTGAGTTCCCCTGGAGTGTAGATTTGGACTTAAGAAATGGCACATTCTGTATAGGGCGGGAGAGGGGGGAAACCAAATACCAGACTACATTCCATGGCAAGAATGAAAGGACTCTAAGCTAAAAACTACCCCTGGAATTGTTAGATTATGAAGACCATTATTAAGTGTCAAGTTTATTATGACTGACATAATATGGATATGTACTAGATATTATTAAAATGTGTGGAAGCCATATTAGCAAGGAAGAGGAAAAAAAGAAGGAAATGGTTTAAGTGGGTCCCAGCTAATTCACCAATTCACCATAGCTGACTACCTTTTGATGAATGCAACCTTTCCAGTCAGTCTGCCAAAATGGTGTTGCAAGAGGAGGAATCCAATAAAATGAGCACTTTCATTTCTATGCCCAGGAGCTTGCTCTTCTTTGCAAAGCCCATGCTGAATTGTCAATTGCACAATCTGTTTAACTACCTATGACCCTGGAGTTTCACTTAAACTTCTAAATACACATTTTCTCCCTTGGTATGTTATAATAATGTGCTCCATTGGTCTCTTTCGATTTTATTTCACACACTCACATCTGCAAAACCCATTGCTTTTTGCACCATAACTCAAGGTTCAAAAACAAATTTTCCAACAGCCACCCATGACAGACCATTCCAGGTGATATGTTTGAAGACCATCAATTGTCCTATGCAAAGAGGTCAAGGGTCAGACTATTCCGCACAACAAGTCTTCCATCACTCTGCATTTATGTGCCACACACAAGCTGTTAACTTTCTGAAACTGGGAAATACATGGTCATGTCTCATATGCGTCACACCTGCTTTTCTGTTGCATTGTAGCCATACACCACCCAGACAGTACCAGCTTGTGGCACTGAGGAGCTCAGGTGGTCTTCCCTAGTCCAAGAACAGGTGTGCAAGAGACAGTGTACCCTTCAGTACCATAAAAACTGAAACCTCCTCTTACCACCACTTCTACCTTCACTCCCACTATGAAGAAGTAATTTTAAAACTATCTTCTTTTCTCATGTGGGGTGTCTAAACCAGTAAAATGTTTTAAAATTGAACTCACTGTGCTCATCCCTCAAGTCTAAAAATTTTAGAAAATGATGCTAAATGGAAGCTTTAAAAAATACTGTGAGTTTGCTCATACTAGGAAATGACATCTGTGTTGAAACTTCAGCTCGTATCTTTGCACCATTGGCACAATCCTTAAATAATTGAAGGTACGTGGAGGTGGACACAATAGTTTGGATAAGATGTCATATTATATTTTTTATTTGCAATATACCAAACTGCTTTGATCACCTCAAGACCAAACAAAAAGAACTGAATTGCAAGTCAATACTTTCACAAAAATGTACTTTGCCAATAAACTTAGTATTTCACCAGGGGACATACCTCCTAATCTATGAAGAAGGAAGATACTTAATGAGTCTTATTTTTCTAATGCAATGCCCAGTTGAATGGCTTCCATTCTCCTGAGCTGGGAAACCATAATGCAGGAAGTATGACTTGTTCCTCATGTATCCCCAGTGCCTCAAACAGTGCTTAGCACATTCTGATGATTTAAAAAATGAGAGCTAATATTCCTGGAGTGCCTGTTGTGTGCCAGGCCCTATGCTAACTGCCAGGTATATATTAGAACATTTAATCCTCATAATCACCTTGTGTGGTAGATCTTCATTTCATATACGAGGAAGCTAAAGCTCAGTTAGGATGAGTGACTTGCCAAAGGGCTCACAGCAGCTTGTGTCACCTGGGCAGTCAGCCTTCAGATACTATGGTCTTACCCACTGCAGTATATACTATCTCTTGGACAAATAAATGAATGATCTCTAGTTACAGAAAACTTATCCTGAAAAGAAGTTTTTGCTGCACATATTCTACACTGGCCCCTCTTTCACATGTGTCTCAATGGCAATCTGTCTCCCAATGTCATTGATATATCTGTATGGCCTTCATGGACCACTGTTTCTGTCACACCACCCCCAACTGATAAAACAGTAAGACTCCAACCTGGACTTCCAGCCTCTGGTCTGGCTCCTCCAGGTTTGGGCAGAAGTCTGCACCCAGCACTCTGCCAGCACATGCCACTGGAACCTGGGGGAATACGGCTGAGTTAGATAGATGCTGGGTGTGGAGGCTGAGAACTACACACAAACACACTTGACCCAGGCAGAAGCAGGGGCATCCCAACTGAAGTTCTGAAATGGGCCATCAGGGCTTCACAGGTCTTTGACACTTAGGAGGTCAAACGTATTGTAAAGAGCACACATCCAAGTTTATTAACTATCAAGAAGGTAAATTCCAAGAAAAAAAGATCCATATAAATATTATTCCCCCTTGTATCTACAGCATGTAGCACAAAGCAGGCACTTAAATATCTGTTTAGAAGAGAGAAGGAAGGTAAAAAGGCATGGAGGAAGGAAATAGGGGAAGAGAAAAAGCAGAATGGCTGCTTGATATTTTTTCCTCTGTCTTTTAATTTTCTTATGTGAGTATTAAGAAAATTGCATTCTATAACGACTAAAGTTCCTTTGCACTTTTAAAATACCTATTCAAATTTATTTTTCCTGTTCCTGGTAGAGGATAGCACAGGCAGAGTTATTCATTAATATTTCTTATTTATTGACTTACTATCATTAAATTTTATTTAAGAGTTTTATTTTGTGTCTGTTCTAGTAATAAAAATAGTAACAAATACAACTTTAATTTAGTGAATGTTTCTGTTTCTAGAATACTACATTGAAAGCCACTAAAATTCCCTTTCAAAAGTAAGTTATTTATTTCATCCACTCTCTCCACGGAATAACTTACTTTTGAAAAAAGGTGAAGGGGTTAGCCAAAGAACATATATACATAAACCACAGACACAGACAACAGTGTGGTGATGGCCACAGGGAAGGGAGTGGGCAGGGGCTGGGTAAAGGAGGAAAACGGGAGCAACAGGGGTAATCTGTAATAGTGTCAATAATAAAGTTTTAAAAAATTAATTTATTTATTATCAATAGTCATTCTCATCCTGAAATACTGACTACTATAACTTATTTACTTTGTCTTAGACTTTTTAAGATAAGGAAAGGAAGATTTATATTTGATCTAAACCTGTTTTCTGCCTTTTTAAAAAAATTCTCTAATACTCAACAATTTCAAACATATACTATCTTCATTAATCATACAGCTATCTATATGTATCAGAATCTCAATCCATCAATCAGATTCACCTCACCTGTGTCCTTGCCCTATCAAAGCATTCCTTTGGTGTTTTGTTTTGTTTCATTTTTTTAAACTCCAATTAGGATGGCCTGTGCCAATCAATTTTCTTTGTTTAGAGATCACTTTTCAGCCAAGCATGCTGCCTTAGACGGTATATCCCTCTTCCTTTTGACCCACAATCAGTTCACTTCTCCAAATTTAAACAATGTCAATAAACTTCATTTTGCAAGTTTACTAATGAATATCACTGATTTTAAAACAAGCATTCAGTCGGCTCTTCAAATATTTTAGATTCAGCTCTCCTATTCTTTTTAGTCTCTCATTCTTTCTTCCTATTGTCCATAACACAAAATGGACAGAATATCATCTGTCTTTGAAATTAACCACTCTTCTCTTTACCCAGGAATTTCACCAATGAAGCCCAAGAGGGAAAGGAAAGGAAGGTCACATTTACTGAGTACTTGGAATGAGCCAGTCACCATATGGGTACCTTACATACAAAAATAACCTGGTTTTATTCCCTTTCAACAATCTTATGGGATATGAGCATCTGCATTTGACAAATGAAAAAAAAACCTGAAGCTTAGAGGAGATAAATAGGTCAGAGTCACATGCTAAAATGTTGCATAGCCTAAACTTAAAAAATGAGCAATAAACCTGAAAATGTATTTCAAAGAAGTTAATGAAAAACATGCAATAGTTGCATTTAGTGGCATCCAATCTATGGGGCATTTTTTTGATGTTTCACATGAAAGAAATTACAAAGAAGACAAAGGAAATGAAGAAGGTGTTCCCAGCAACCAAGACCTACTACTTGCTATGTAGCCTAGGACAACATAGGCAATGTAAAAGGGAATTTATCCTCTAACATGAAGAATGAGAAAGAAATGGGGCATGGAGAAGAGTAGAGACACTGAGCATTTGTGTTGTGTCACACAGAATAGTGCTGATTCCACCCCTCAGCTGACATACGCAAGGGCACTAATGAGTCATGCAACAGTAATTTTCCCTAGAGTGCGATAGAAAGATTGGGAAAAATTCACCTTAAAATATTCCTTATCAAAATGAAACCCTACAAAATGCTTCCTATAAAACCTCAATAACTGTAACTACTTAACCAATTAAAGCCAAACCCGTAAGCCACACTATATATACTCCAAATTAAGTGTCAACAATACTTTATTTCATGCATACAAAACAAATTCCCACTTACCTTAATATTATTTAACCGAGTCACAAATACTAAGTTTCTAGTTCCTTTTCCCACTTACAGAATGTGTTTTATAAATACTCTCAGTAGGAAAGGAGACAGTTAAACAAGTATAATCACACTCAATTATAACCTCAGACACTAGAAATAAACAGTTCCTGAGAGAAAACAAAATTTCTGTGAATAAGTTGAACAAAAATGTGTCAGGCTACTAGAGTGTTTCAATAATCCAAATCACAAAAAGGAATTAGAAGTAGACAGCACTCTCATAGTCAGAAGCCTAGAATTTCAGAGCAGAAAAAAACCCCACAAGTTAAGTGCCCATAAAAATGGACTCCCATATTTTAAAGATAAGAAAACTGAGATTCAAACAAAACTGCAGTTTCACTGATGGGTTCACTAACAATACCCTTGCACCCACATCAATAATAAGTGTTATTAATTATGAGAGAAAAAATTTTTAAGGAAAAGGCAAGTGATATGTAGTTCCTAATGCATCAAAATGTACCAAGGAAAACAGAGAGGATATAAAAGTTGATAACCTAATTAGTTATAATTCAGCCCATCTAGACAATTAGGCCTTTTGATTTAGAAGCCTTAGCTGTTAACCAGCTAGCTATAAAGCAATAAAAAACAACAACAAAAAACCCCAGAAAGAACAGAAATAAATTGTCTAAATTATTATTATTCCACTTTAAATAAAATAATAAAATATGGTGTATACCCAACTACTGTTTTCACTGGCACAAAAATTTAAATTGATTTGGGGAATTCCAGTTTTATTCACTTTCCCTCATGCCAGTGTTCAGTGTCTGTTTCAATGCCATACAAAACTAAGTTCTCCAAAGACTTTTTGCAAAATATTCACAGTGATTTTTATCTCTGAAAAGTAGTAAGACTAAGGGAACTTTTAAAATTCTTTTTTGAATCAATGCATATTTTGCTTTTAAAGTAACAAAAACATTTAAATTAAGAAGAAAGGAAAATACTAAACTGATCAGCTAATGTTTCTAAACATTCTGCCACAGGTTTCATTACAGGATGGTAATTGTCTAGTACTCATCTAAATTTCATTCTGCTGGTGCTGTAACAGGAAATAAGAGGCCTTGAAAGGGACCCTCTGGAATCCCCAGGGTAAGCAGAAGCTGAGTGCATATCTACTCTCCTGTACATACCTCAAAGGAATCATGGTGTGTGAGAGAGCTATTTACAACTTACTCTGTGTATAATCAGCAGAAACAAAAGATATGACAACAAGCATAAAGGCCTCTCTCTCTCTCTCTTCTCAGGAGAATTCAGCAAAGGAAGGCCAGTGGGTATTCACTTCAGTGTCAAAAGGGCTTCCAGAAAATACATTTTCTGCGGGGCAGGGAGAAAATATGGCAAGCTTCTCTCACTCACACACACACACACACACACACACACACTCTTTGTTTACTGAGATCACACATAAAGACTGTTAGGGACACGATTTCTGAAAAGACAACAGAAAAAGCCCCACATTGTAAACAGGAACCAGTGTTCAAAATATCTGAAGCAGAGTGGAAGTGTAAGGTATGTGTAATGAAGGGGACAAAGAAAGAGAGAAAGGCACAAACATGGTAACTAGGGAAATAAAATGTGCTACTGAGTAAAGGGCTTATAGAAATGGAGATGCTTCTTGCACAACCAGGGCCCATTTGAAATTTAATTTTATTTTTAAACATTAAACATTCAGGTAGGCACTTGCCTGGTAGACACTATAAAAGTCGCAACCTAAATAAACAAACTGACTTCTATGTCAGCTCAAGTCTCTGTAGTTAGGCTGGCCACAAGCCCAGATCAAGTTCTAAAGCGTATGTGTTTTGGTGGCTTTAGTCTAGCAATGAAGAGATGAGAGAAACTATCTCAACCCAAGAAGAACTTGGAAATGAATGGATAGACAAAACTGATTTTCAGAAATAAAGGGAAAGAGAAAACCCAAAACAAGTCCTCTCAGAGGAATCAGGGACATGGCTGCGTGCAAGCTCTGTCACATTTTAAGCCAGAGAAAATCACTGATGGAACTTCAGCCTCGTTTCAGCAGTTAGATGATACCAAGCAACAAAGATAAAAATACTCAGATAAGAATTCAGGAAGACTATTAAGTGAAATGGATTTGACAATAAGCTAGCCAGGAGCCTGTGTGAGAAAGAGCAGAGAAAGGAATAAATTAATTAACCACCACTGTAAAGATGAGGATGTATGCTAAATACATTGCTACAAAATAAATGAATACAAAAATTGAGAAACAGGAAGGTGAGCCGAGTTGCTGGATAAGCAGTTAACTTATATCCTAATTTTTCAGGTTACGATTTAAGTAAAAGACAACATTCCAAGCCTAAGTTTTCTCACCATGAAACCCCAGGCTACAACTCAGAAGGACCAACTATATGAACCTAAAACTTAATTAAGAATGAAAATACTGCTTACTGGTCACCACTACTGGTGAGTCAAAAGAGTATTTGTATCCATTTTCCCACAGGGAATGGTCACAACTGCACTTAGTCTTACAAGGCCCTAGATGAGACAGCGTTATGTCAATGGGTGCATGATAAGGATGAGAGATATGTTATAGAAGAACTGAGTAGGACAGCGGACAGGTCCCTGTGGAGTCATCCCAAAACAATGAACTACAGGATCAGGATGAGAGAAAAGAGAACACAGAAGGGCCAAATATGTGATTCTACTACTCAACAGGTTGACAGACATAGAAGATGACTTGGGCAGTGGTGGGGGAGACACAACATCCTCACAGGAGCTAGGACTGTTTAATCCAGGTTCACTCTCTCCTTCTGTCTCATGAGCCCGTACTCTTGGGTGAGATGTAAAGAACAGGGCCCTAGGCTCCTTGATAGGAGCAACCTCTGCTGGTAAAATTATAGGAGATTTCACCACCACAAACAACAACAAAAATACCTTGATTTTTATATTGTGCAATGTAGGATAAAAGGTTAAAGATCTCTCTTCCCTGGTAATAACCTGAGGAACTTTATGGACAATGAATAATGCTAAAATTACACAGAATCTTCCTTCTAGAGTGCTCAAAGGGCTTTATACATAATACTTATTAATTCCCACATCAGACAAGGAAGGGGTGGTATAATTTACATTGCATGCTTTTTATTTTTAAACAAGAAAACTGGGGCCTATCACTACTGTCTTCCTCTGCATTTGATAAGTTGGATAGAACTGAAATTATGACAAAGTTCTCTCGCCACTATGCTGGTGTTTTACTAAAAAAGCCTCCTACCATTTGAGAGTCCATTTATTTCTCCAACTCTGGTTTTACAAGAGTGTTAGCACTAAAGAAAATAAAGTTGTTTATACCTGTGCCATGGATGGGCTTTATATAAACAAAACAAAGCACAGAGTTAGATTATTTTCAATTGGTTTGCAATCATTCTTTTAATTCAGTATTTTGGAAACTGAACACTCAGATTTTTGCTCGAGTGTAATACTGCCAAATCTAACAACTGGCATTAAGTAAAATCTCAAGAATACTTATATATGCTCAGGTTAACTTTTTCCCCTGTTCTAAAGGCTCAATGCCAACTATCCTAAAGGCAGGTAAAATGAAAAAAAGCACCAGCTTTGGAGTTAGACCTCTGTTTAAATCCCAGCAGAACCTTGTAAAGTTTGGCCAGTTACTTATCAATTCAGGGCCTTGTTTCCTGTCTCTGTAAAGTAGGAATGACTGTAATTACTGTGTAGGGTTGGCAAGGCTGGAGGAGATGACACATCTTCTAACTAAGCATACAGTAAGTCTACACTATAGGTAAATGATACTTTCCCAGACATCTCCAACATAGCACCCCATTCCCATGAGAGCTGTGATGTCTGAGATGTGAAGGAAGGAATTTTGGGGGAGGAAAGCAAGCCTCAAATGTCAAAGGAATAATATGAGCAATTAGGGAAGCTAAAAAATTAACCTATTCAATTAATCTCAATTAAGGACCAGCTCAATCAATTTTTAGAAGGCTTTCTAGAATGCTGAGTTGAGAAGACTGTCAGGCGTTTCTAGGCTCTGAGAGACTGACCACCGAAGTCTTCATTGGGGGAAGTCACGAGCAGCGTCACATTCCATGCTCTGCCACTCATACCCCAGCCAAGCCCTTTACAATGAAAACATAAGGTAATTTGCTGGGTGCTCTTTCATGTTAGAGGCTTGACCTATGGATTAAAAATAAGGAGCTTCCAGGAAACTAGAAATGGGTAAATAAAATCAGAAGAAATTCTACTCTTTTGGGAAATATAACAACAAACACTAAATTGACAAAACCAAAAGTCTAGGTCAGTGGTTCAAGGTGTACTCAGACAAAGAACCTATCAGCATCACCTGGGAAGTTGTTTGAAATGCATTTTGCAGGTTCTGAGACCTACTGTGACAGCCACCTGTTAGTGATCAGGTGTTTGAGAATCACTAGCCTAAATAAACAAGAAAACCAAAAGAGAAATGGTAAGGCAAAAGTTATCTCGATGAAATCTTAGCTTGAGAAGAAATAGCCTAACAAAAACCAAGGGAAGAACGAAGAAGTATAACCAGGGCATGAGATCCAGGATCTCCCCAAATTTCACTCTGTGGAGGAGAGAAGGTTGTCAGAAAAGGAGACCCTTAAAAGAGAAAGCCAAAATGATTAAGCCACTTAAGGAGCAGTAGTATGACCAACTCCACAATATATGTTGCAAACAGAAGAAAATGATAGGGACAAATGTTAACTTAAGCATTAAAAGTAAAAGCACTTTGAAATGATCCAGGTCACATTTAACTTTGCCACTGGAATTGCTCCACTCAGCTTCTCTCCCTGGTCTTCCATTGCAATCAAGAATGAGGATGAATTTAACTATTTCTAATGAGGGGAAAGAGGTGACTATCAAGTAAAGATCACCAAGCTCCTGAATTTTTTGAGTGTGACATTTTTTTAGAAAGGAGTTCACTTTGGAAGAAAACAGGTGCATTTAACTTGATCTTACTTCATCAAAGACACAAAATAGGACAAATAAAAAGGATTTTTTTCCTTCCTAAATTTAACACACACATAAAAGGAAATGGAAAAATCTGAAAAGTAGAAAAGAGTGTTTGAGGAACGAATGTGATTGACAAATGTGTTATGTGGCAGACAATGAAAAACATTACCCCCCCAAAACTCAACATCTTGAGTTATCCATTGAACCACCTATATTAAACTTCTTATGGTTAAAAAATGTTTAAGTATCCATACACGGCTTAAGAGATGAAATAGAATGAACATGTAATACCAGATTTAATGTACAGTGGTTGGCTAAAGATGCAGGTTCCTCTGGACTAGCCACTTGCCCTATTTGACACAAAGAGTGAGTCTGAAGGAAGGCCACGTACCACACCAACTGACCAGAGAAATTCTGACTGCTGTAAACAGGAGAAAGCAGGGGAGTGAGCCTTTACCATACCACCAAAGCTCATAATACAGCATGCTGATGATGAATGAATCAACATGATTTTCTCTGCATGCAAAGTTTGAACACAAGTAATATTGAGAGAAGAAAGGAAAGAGGAAGGCAGACTCAGTCCTGCTGCTCCATCCAGTAAAACTTTTGCAACTCAAAAGTAAGTCATACTGGGTTCTGCACAATTCCCCGTCCAAGCCTGCTGAGGATACCAGACTAAAAAGATAAAACACACCAAAGCAAAGTTGATTTCCATGGAATACACACCCTCTCCCTAACATACTTCCCTAAACCTAAGTGCACTTAATTCCAACTGGGTGAGATCTAGGGGAGATGAGAAGGTGCCGCATTCTGTACCAGGTAAAAAATGAATATAAATCTTTCCCACCAATGGCATCTCTTTGTTACTCAGGGTCTTAGGATATACTGAGAAGATTAAGTAAAATGAAATTTCTTATATTTTACTTTGGGATCATAGAATATAAGCTATTTTTTCCAAACTGAACATACTTTACTCCTGAAATCTAGTGGCTTCAGAGGCTGAAAGCTAGATTAGTAGACAAGAGAATGTTTTATAAATGATAAGACACATATATTTCTTTTTTGTGTGTTTTTGGTGTCAACAGCCTCACATAGAGCTATATATGTCACTGACTTACCTAATGATCAGAAATGCAGTAAAATAACATTTTCTCCGCCACCTGTGTGACAACAGTCCCAAATCCCTATTCCTTATCTCTCATGTAAATTTTAGTCCTGCACTTTCAAGCTCCAACTAGAAATTTGGAAGTATCCAGTTAACACCTTGAGCAGAACAAGCAAAGCAAATGGGTTCATTACTACCCTTTGTTAATTACAGCTCTCCCCTGACATTGCTACCTTTTGCAATGTCACTCCCATTAACAAAGACTCAGAACCACAAATCATGATTAAGAGCTTTCTCCTGATTTCCCAAACCAAGTAATTTCTGAAAGTCTGTCTATTCTTCCCTTTTAACCCCCTCAGCAGCACCCCCATACACCTTCCAGATCATTTCCAATGAGGGTATGCTCAGACATCTGCCCTAACTCTTAAATGATAATCTCAACTTGACCATTCCATACTTCCCAACCAGTGCCATATACCACCCCCTCCAACTGTCAAACATATTCTCCTAGATGATGTTTAGAGTCCCCCACAAACTACCAATTGAAGTTCCTAACTGGCCCTCTTAAATAAACCTAGCTCTACCCTGTCTTTCCAGCTTTATCTTCTCCTCCTCCTACTTGATGTCTCGTGCTTACTGATTTGGTCTTTCCTAGCATCACGTAGTTCTCAAAGCTGCTCTTTTAGAATAAGCTCCCCTGCATTATATATTTGAAAATCTTTTTTATTTCCTGATGACACTTATTGCACACAGTTTTCTGATATACCCCAAGAGGAAGAACTTTCCTCCCCATTGCTCTGCCATCCGTAGAGCTCTCAGCATTATAGAGCTTGAAGTTCATATTTTTTTCTCCTTAAGGGCGAGAACTAATTTACTCTTTGTATTCTCCCACAGCACCTACCACACTACCTTACACACAGCAGACAGTCAACACACATGCAAAATAAATAATAAATGAATCTCTTAAAATTCATAGTGGCACCAGTGACCCAATGTTACAAATAGAGTGATTGTAACTATATCATTATTCCATCTGATCCAACAAATACTCTTAAGGCAGTTAGGGGCCAATAATTCCTATTTCACAGAAATTCAAGAAGCAAGGAGGTTACTACTTATGCACGGAACATTCTTCTGAGTGTAATTTAGCCTGTAAAGGTTCACTAAGTAATTCAATGTCACCCTGTTGATTTGTGGCATAGTCTCCTGAAATGATACTTCTCTTGCTGGACTTTCCTTCCAGCTAACTTCAGGATTACCCCTAAAACCTGACTTCATTAAGGCTATCTTCTAGAGGTAAGGAAATGTACACAAGTCTTCTAAAATATAAGTTTAAGAGGTCTTTCTTTGCCCCACAAGCTGTAAACATAGGCTGAAATCTAGAATATAGAAAGATAAAATATAATGGCAACATATATAGTTTAAAACTTACTAGGCTTCAGAGGAGGGACAGGTATACAACACCCCTTTAATAAGCTCTTTAAAGGAGGCACTGATTGATCAGTATCTTGAAAGAAACCCATCAGCCCATTATACTGCCTTGAGATAGGAACGGATGTCTAAAATCAGCTTACGGTCAACTGGGGATAAACTGGCATCCCTAATCATAGCTTCTCCTTTGTTTCTAGCCAAAAGTACACAACTACAACATCTGATCCTAAAGCCAAATGCTGCCCTGATGCCTACTTTTCTAAATAAAGTTTTATTAAAATACAGCAATGCCTATTCCTTTATATACATAATCTACAGTTGTTTGCAGCTACAAAGAGAGTCGAATAGTTGCTACAGGAAACATATGGTGGCCTAAAATATTTACTCTCTGGGCAGAGAAATACAGAAAAGGTTTGCCAACCCCCGTTTTAAACTGTGCAAAATTGTACCTCTTTCCCCAGCAATGTCACTTTCAAGAATTCACCTTTAGGAAATAGGAATACAAGTGCAAACAAGAATGTTCATATTGAAGCACCACTCTTCAGAGAAGAAAAGAGTTGGCAACAACTTCAATGTCCACGAACCAAGAACTTATTAAATAAATTATGGTACACTAATAATACTAGGAATACTAAAATTAGGATAAATATTTATAATTATAGACATGGAAAGATATCTATGACATGAGTTTTTTTTTTTTAAGTCACATATTCATAATCCTTTTATGTAACTAGTATCTACTCCTACATTTATATGTAAAAGTAAATGAACATGACAAAACAAATGTTAATAAAATGGTTTCCACTCTGGCTGGTATGGCTCAGTGGACTGAGTGCTGGCCTGCAAAGCAAAGGGTCGCCAGTTCAATTTCTGGTCAGGGCACATGCCTGGGTTACGGGCCAGGTCCCAGTGGGAGGTGCAGGAAAGACAAGCACACAGTGATATTTCTCTCCTTCTCCTTCCTTTCCCTTCTCTCTAAAAATAAATAAATAAAATCTTTTTAAAAAATGATTTCTTGGTGGCAGACTTTCAGTTTTTATTCTGTTTGTAGTTTTTAAATCAGATCTGTACAAGAAATATATATCCTTTATACAAAAGCTGTAAAAGATGTTTAAAGCTATTAAAAATTAAAATCAGACTTCCGGCCAAGATGGAGGCATAGGTGGACACACTGTGCCTCCTCTCACAACCAAGATTAAGGACAACAAAAATACAGAACCAAAAAAAACCCAAACAGAACAGATAGAAAATTGAATTGTATGGAAGTCCAACAATGATTCACCCAGAGCGGTAAGAGGGGCGGAATCGGCAGCCTGCAGAGAGGGGTCGCAGGAAGAAAAAGCAGTGGCTAGTGATCCTGGGCACAGGCAGCAGTCGGCACACCCCAGGCGTACAGGCAGTGGTTACCAAGCACGGGGAGGCAACGAGCAGACCAAGAGAGGCGCACAAGGTGGCTTACTGTGGACACACATTCACGTGCAGATAAACCAGGCAAAACGGGCAGCAAGACAGACTGCGCAATGCAGGGCCCCAGCACCAGGAAATAAAAAGCCTTAAAGCACCAATTGAAAACACTTGTGGGGGTTGAGGTGTCGGGAGAGAATCCCAGCCTCACAGGAAGAGTCTGTTGGAGAGACACACCCACATGGAAATCAGCACCAGAAAGGCCCAGTTTGCTTGGGGAAAGTGGTGGAAGGGACTGGAATCCGAGAGAGAGCAGAGCAAGCGCCATTGTTCCCACTAGGACCCTGTCCCCACATACAGTGTCACTACCCAGTAACTGGGTTGCCCCGCCCTGGCGAACACCTAAAGCTCCACCCCTCACTACGTAACAGCCTCCACCAACCTCCCCACCCAAAAAAAAAAAAACAAAAACAAAAAAGGAAAAAAAAATGGCTCAAACGGGAGAACAGATCAAAGCCCCAGAGCCAATTCATCTAAGCAATGAAGAGATAGCCAACCTATCAGATGCACAATTCAAAGCCCTGGTGATCAGGATGCTCACAGAATTGGTTGGTTTTGCTCACAAATTAGATGAACAAATGAAGGCTACAATAAATGAAATGAAGGAAAATGCACAGGGAAAAAATAGAGATGGGAGGAAAACTGGGACTCAAATCAATGGAGTGGACCAGAAGGAAGAAAGAAACAACCAAACAGAAAACAAGGAAGAAAGAAGAATTCAAAAATGAGGCTTAGGAAACTCCAGGATATCTTTAAACATCCCAACATCTGAATTATAGGGGTACCAGAAGGGGAAGAGGAAGAGCAACAAGTGGAAAACTTATTTGAACAAATAATAAAGAACTACCCCAATCTGGCAAAGGAAATAGACTTCCAGGAAGTCCAGGGAGCTCAGAGAGGCCCAAAGAAGTTGGACCCAAGGAGGAACACACCAAGGCACATCATAGCCAAGATTTACATTAGCCAAGCTGAAAATGAAGGAGAGAATTCTAGAAGCAGCAAGGGATAAGGGCACAGTCACCTACAAAGGAGTTCCTATCAGATTGTCAGCTGATTTTTCAAAAGAGACCTTCCAGGCAAGAAGGGGCTGGAAAGAAGTATTCCAAGTCATGAAAGGCAAGGACCTACATCCAAGATTCTCTATCCAGCAAAGCTGTCATTTAGAATGGAAGGGAAGATAAAGCGCTTCTCAGATAAGGTCAAGTTAAAGGAGTTTATCATCACCAAGCCCTTATTCTATGAAATGTTCAAGGGACTTATCTAAGAAAAAGAAGATAAAAAATAAGACAGTAAAAAGACAGCAAACTCACAGATACTGACAACCACACCTGAAACAAAAGCAAACTAGGCAAACAGCTAGAACAGGAATAGAAACACAGAAATGGAGATCACATGGAGGGTTAGCAACAGGGGAGTGGGAGGAGGAGAGAGGAGGAAAAGCTACAGAGGATAAGCAGCATAGATGGTGGGTACAAAATAGACAGGGGGAGGGCAAGAATAGTGTGGGAAAAGTAGAAGCTAAAGAACTTATGATACATGGACATGAACTAAAGGGGGGAATGTGGATGGGAGGGAGTGTGGAGGGGATTAATGGGGGAGTAATGGGACAACTGTAATAGCATAATCAATAAAATATAATTTAAAAACAAAAAATTAAAATCAGGGTGCAAAGTTTAGATTCTACATTTTATAAAGAACTGAGTTTTTCAGAAAATAAGATGTTTTTGGATTTTTTTGGTTTGGTAAGGGTTTTGGTTTTGTTGTTGCTATTTTGGTTCTTCCTTTTCCTTTGTTTTAAAGAAAGACACGCTGTTAAGCTTATCAATAACTGGCATATCTATGAACTGGCATCCCCACTGTACATGACAAACTCACTACTGGACCAAAAAAGTCCCTACAAAAGAATCCATGGGTTAGGAAGAAGACGAGAGGTTAACAGAATAGTGCCTGGATGGAAGTGTATTAATTCAATCAGTGTTGTGCTTCTCAGTTTCCAGGAAAAGGTTCCTGAAGTACCCAAAGGCCGCATAAGATTTTAGAATTATGTTGCTCAGTGACTGATTCTTAGCGAAGAGAAAGAAAAAAGTTTTCGCCACTCTCATTTTCCTCAACAAAAGTAAGGTTGGCACAAGTATTTTTTACACTAGTAATTGAAAAGGCCAAATATGTACATGATATAACAATTAAGAACCCTCTACCACCCTTGATAAAGAGATACTAAGTGAACACTGCATAAGGCTTAAAACTAGTTACAACAGGAACGACAGAAGAAGAAACTGTCAGTAACAACCAACACAGCTCACCCTCTTTGTGCCAGGCTTTACATTTCTGAGCCCCATTTCATCAACAAAATAACTGAAGTTCAGAGAGGTTGTGTAACTTTTCCAAGTTCACATAAAGAAGAGATAAATTTAAACGTAGATACATCCGGCTCAAAAGTATGGACCCTTCCCACCATGGTAATAAAACAAAAATTATATTTCTAATGAAGTACTACATAAAACATATATTTAGCAGCTGAGAAAACTTGAAATTCACAGTTTATAAAGACATTACATACCAAAAAAAGACATTACAAAACTACCATGTCAATGTTTTTTTTACAAGCAATTTATTTAAAATAATGTTTTTTATATTATTTTCTCAAGGTTAGATATTCCATATTCTCCATCCTTACAATATACATATGTGCCTATGTTATATATACACACATATATCTCTTACAGATATGCTGTACCATTTTATAATTGAGCACAAAAACTATTTAATATTTTCAAACTGAAATAGTCTGAACACATTTGCAAGCATAGTCTACAGTTAAGACTTAAAACTATAACTGGTTTTTATGTAAAATTATTTCACTGCTAAAGATTAAACAAAATCTGTGCCCTGAAAATTGACATATGAAAAACTATACAATGATATAACTGTAATTTCTTTTGCATTTACCTACAATATTTTCTCTTAGATATACTCTCTTTTAAAATTAGTCAGCAACTTGCTTTTCCTGTGAATTCCCTATAATTGTACCTCTAAGCTCAAGACAAATAAAACCTTCAACTCCCAGGTGGAAAAACTGAGGTTTTGCTATGCTTTCTTTTTATGAGCATGGGAACATTAGCCTACGGTTTTCTAACCAGGTATTCCATGGATCCCTAGTAGAGGCCTAAAAGATAGGGCTCTATAACTGTACACACCTTTCCATCTAGAGCAGCTTTAATTTTTATCAGTTGTGTATAGTAGCTTCCTTGGAAAAATTTAATTTGAAAGGGAAAAAACAGGTTTGGCAACTTTGTTTTTTTAATAGCTTAGGTTATAGATGGATTAGAAGACTATGACAGAGGAACAAGCAAAGACTTGAGGGTCACCATGCTGGATACAGAGTTTACACATTTATTTCCTCTGTAATTTCCTTATTTAATCTGTAAAATGACAATACTTGTAGCTGCCCTGAGTACTTTTGTAATAACTGAACAAGACAGGTACCAACCTCAGCACACTGTGTGATCTAAGATGTAGTTATGAAATTAATAGTTTTTAATCCTCCTCTTCTACTCTTAGGCACAAACAAAAGTAAACACCAAGATAAATATTTACTTTAGATATTAAGATACAGAATGTTCAAACTAGGGTTGGCTAAAAACTAGATGTTAGGCAAAATAACAATGCTAATCAAAGATCATCTATGACAATATTAATGTACTATACATGAGAATACAATTGCTTTTGATAAAAACGTAATCCAGGATTAAAAAACAAAAAAAGAAGCACATTTTGCTCAACAAATAATTCCCAAGCCCTTAACTATACTTAAGGAATTGTGCAAGACTGTAAAATAAGATAAAATATTACCCACATCTATATATATATTGCTTGCTATTACTTTGCTTAAATGTACTGAGAGGTGTAAATACCATAAGCCTTAATGTGACCTAAATTTCAGGAAAACAAGTGACTGAATATTCACAAAGCTAGGGACAGAGGGTGGCGTAAAATTTCCCCCTAAAATTTAACTTCAAGCTCTACTATCAAGTACTAATGTAATAATATTAAAATAAGGTAAGAAGCTTCAATTCAAGCAAATGATTAGAACTGATGATACAAAGGTAAACAGAATCCAATAGAATTGGGTTTGCTTCTTTGCCTTTAATCTACTGTTAGTCATAACTGGTATCACAGAAATCGTAGCATCACTCTGATATCCATTAAGGCCAATCTGGTGAGAGTACTGCAGAGGGACCAAAATGCAAGACTAATGAGTAACACAAGAGATGCATAAATAAATAAATAAATAAATAAATAAATAAATAAAGTAGAAAAAGTTGTCAATATCTGCTATCTCCTTTCCTAGAAATAATTAAAGAAATTAAAATATTTTAATTAAATTTATCCTCTTATTTCCCAAAATTCAAGCTTCCCAAGGGAAGCTTGACAGAGAACAAGTTCAAAGATAGGGATCTAGTTTACTGAATACCTACTTTGTACTTCAGCTTCGTACAAGTGCTTTCCCATTTCACATTCCTGACAAATTCTCAAGCTAAGTGTTCTTCCCCCCATTTTAAAATTGAAGAAAATAAAGGTTACACAAGGTCACAAGACTAAGTATCTGAACTCAGGTCCACTATTATAACACCCCCATAAGAGTTCTATAATGCCTAACACTAATGCCTGTCTGGTACAACGGGAACAGAAAAATGCTGAAAGGACAAGTATTGATATTTTAATAATGCTTTATTTTTACAAAAAAATTCCTAAATCAACTGTAATTTTCTTATGAGGGAGACATAATATTAAAGTAAATTCCACCTTTGCCTCTTGGTTTATAAAGCAAAAAAAAATTTAGTAAGGCCAAATGAAAAGGGTTGAATACAACCACAACATCCTTTTGATAATCAAAAACTGCTTCCTTGATCAGAATAAAAAACATATTTTTTGATGCTCTAAATGTACATGGTAGATTTTTTCTTAATTTGGCATTAACAAGTGTTTCTGCTATTTAGGAAAAAAATTAATTTTGAAATGATCTAATATAAGAAAAATATGCACAAAGTAAGTTTAATAGTCTGCTAGAAATTTCACTTTTAAATTTAGAACCAAAAGCAAAAATCACCATCACCATCACTTTACTACATCCAATAGAGTAAAAAGAATTATTAAAGTATTCTTTGGAATGCACAGGGAAATATCTAACAAATTCGTCTAAAATTTGAAGTGCCAAGTTCATGAAAAAAATCTTGATATTTCTATAGATTTGACTGATTGTTGGTTTAAGACCTCCCATAAACAATGTGAATGTAACTGTTCATAAAGAATATACCATCATACGGATAGCATTAATCAGATTAATCAGATTAAAGTCAGATCTATCCTGACAAAGATCATCCATTTATATAAATACATAAACATGTACCAAAAATTTTATAAGTTGTGCACACAGACCCACCCATAATTTGCTTTTTTTGTAGTATATTCTTGATAATGTGGAACAATCTATTACATATCATTTTAAAAAATAACTTATCAATGGAAAAACGTCTTAGTTTAACAACTCCATAAATTGTTTTTTCGTATCTATTTGACATTTATCAAAGGGTGCACGCACATACAGGCAAAGCTACACAAACCTACATATGATTCTATATATATGTGCATTATTAAGGAAAAGAAAGAAACACATAAGAATATGAAAACAAGGAAAGTATTAATGGTTTGAAAATGAAGAGAAATAGAAAGGCAATCCAAAACTAAAATTCAAACTATTAAAAATATCTTTCCCTAGGTAAGTCCAAGATAATCCGTATTTCTCCTACTCGTTGGGGGAAAAAATCAGATGTGTGAATATTTAATAAAGACCCAATGCAAAACAGAAGGCTGTTCATACATACACATTTTAATTTATTATAAATTAACTTGAGTCAGATCAAATCATGAAGAAATCCTGAGTGTTACATGTAACATGCACAATTACAACTGAGGCCATATTTTACACACCCTCAGTAACTATAAGCCTGAAACAACTGGAACAGTGAATTAAGAAGACTAAAATTTCCCTGGAGAAGGACAGGGGTGAAAGCAATCTGCCAAATGGACTTATCCGAGACAACTGCAAAGCCTGAAAATGTCCTAAAACTCTGAAGATGCTCACGTGGTTTCACAACTAAGTTCTTTTACAAGATCCATAACCCAGATGATTTGCATCTTTTACTGCCTTATATCCAGAATTCATGGTTTTAAATCACACTGGAAACCTCTGGCTGCAACTGAATTAGAATGGCTAGATGTAGCCCTTCTAAATGCTGAAAGAAAAAAACAGTCCCATAATTAAGTTTGTTTTGTTTTAAATTCAGACCTTCTGCATTCCAAAATTGTATCTCTGACTAATGCAAACCGTTATTACAGAGAAAATAGTTTAAAAAAAAAAAAAAAAAAAAAACCCAGCCAGTGAAAAGGAATGAGGGAGTAGTAATGGTAACATACAGTACCATGAGCTGCAGTGGCCTTCCAGTCAGTGGTGCAAGGTTAACAGATCACTCCTGGCCTTCAGGAAGACAGCAAAACACACACTGGGGAAGGGGGGTAGGGTGGGGGAGACAAGGACTGAGGACGAGCGAGGGGGCCCTCCCTCTGGCAGTTTACACAAGAAGGCAGCTCAGCGCAGCTCCTTTCTGGCACATTTTCTCTTTAACTCCCAACCTCTTTGCGTGTGTCTTGTCATGTTTTCTTCAGCTGTTAATTGTCCAGACAGCAAAACACAGTTTAGGAAAAAGCGAAACCCTTGTAAGTGACCATTACAGCAAATCAGCTTCATGCTGGTGGGTAAAATTTTCCAAGGGAAGTGTTCTTCTGATAGTTCCTGAGTCTCTAAGTCACCACCACCCCCACCCGCCACCACACACTCCCCTAGAGGGCTAAATGCACTGTGGCAATAAAACATTCATGCGACTTGGAATTTTAACACAATGCCATTTCCCTAGTTTAACCTGAAAGGAATGCACTAGTCACAACAGACTACATCATCCTGCCATTAAACTCTGCCAAGGAACCGCTTTTTTGGCCGTGCTGGGCCAGCTTTGACGGGAAAGGAGTACACAGACCCACACACTGAGCACAGAGGGGCCACCTCTGCTTCCTCAGCCTCGTCCAGCAACACTCAGCTCTTGAACATGACCCCTGACCCCTCACAATGTGACCTGCTTGTGATGCATGTGTCACTCTGGAACTTCTGCAGAGCCACACACTGCGCAGGCTATTTGCTGCTCCCTCTCAACAGGACTTGGGCCCATGCCAAAGGTTTTTTCTTATTATTACTGATACTATTGAAAGTCTTATGTTTAAGTGCCTAGACACATTTTCCTTGAGTTGCAGAGTGGTCTGTTTTTTTCTCCTTTGTTTGCTTTGGACTTTTTAAAAAACAAACTTTGCATTTGCATTCATAATTAGATTATGATTACTGACAAAATGGTTTGCTCTGGGGACTACTTATCAAAGCTGCCAGTTCTCTCGCATTTAAGTGACATTTAATTTAGACCTACAAAAGACAAAAACAGAAATAATTCTGATTTCTCTTGAGAATTTTAGAGAAAAACTGAAAGGTGTTGAATTCTACAACATCCATACTTAGCCATCTCATGTGGTTAAAGTACAAGCAACAAATTAATTTTTCTAAATGGATTTATTGATGTATTACCTATGCAAAGATATCTACTTTACAAGGAGCATAACTGACAAACTAAGGAATAAAATCATGCATATATGTACAATAAATGAAATATTAAAATCACATTGAAAATTTTTTCGTTTTAACTAATTTTAAACTCTGATGCCAATTAGACTTTTAAAACCAATAAAACAGTATTTTTTATAGTCTTCTGTTTTATTTCCACCTATATTTTTATTGTTGACACTATTACGGATTAATTTTTATTATTTTTCAGATATTGTAATTTTGTTCCCCAAACATCCTTTTTCTCTTTATCCTCAACTTCTCTCCCATCATTAATGGGAGAGAAGTTGAGGATGAAAAGAAGTATGCCTTCCAGATTTTTTTTTTACTTTTCTGATTATTCTTTTTTTTTCTTTCTAATCATTAACTATTTTCACATGGGGCACTTTAACTTTTAACCTTGCCTTATTATTTTTATCTTATTATTCCTCCTCTCACTAAAGTCACTTGCAGTTCTCAAAAGCAGCAAATCCCTCTTTCTTGCATGGCCCTGAACTACAGCCAGGTGAGGTGTAATTATCCCTGCAAAAAACATCAGGTGTTCCAAACTTACCCTCCTTGAGTAAAGCCATGTTCTATTCTTAGTAACAAATGAAGAATACCTTATTTCATCTAAAAGAATAACCAAAAATACAAAATGATGATCTCCAAGCAAGTTAACATGCACATATAAAATGAAGTCAAATTGTCTTCTTTCGGGTAATTTTTGTCTCCCTGCTCCATGGAATTAGTCTTAAGCCCTAGTCAAGAGGGGTTTTTTTTTTCTTTTCTTTAAACAGATATTATCATGCTTTGAAAAGTCAGTCAAATCCCTTCACTTTAGCCAAGCCATGCTAATTCTAGATAGGAGGACAGCCAACTGATTTTTTTAAAGGAATTATATTTGACTTGGGGGGCAAGGGCTTGGAAATCAACTGAACAGAGAAGCAAAGATTTTTAAAACCTATGAAAATATTTCCATTTCAAAATGTAAATGCTGAAATCAAACTGTTGTTCTAATTTATATTAAACACAGCAATAAAAACATTTGATTTTTTTTCAAGTAGTCTGGTTTATTATCAATGTATATTCAAATTTCAATTTTGATGTTACTAATGGAAAACCTAGTGAAACAGAAGACAGCAGCACAGGAAGCCATGAGACTACAATTAAAGAGGACAATTTCTATTTAAATCCCGGCAGATACACTTTTTCTGCTCATATCAAATTAATCGAGACAGTGATCCCTAAGTATCTTGGACCAATACTCAAAGAGCAAGGGTCCGTGTACTTGCCCAAGCCCCATGTTAAATCCCCTCATTTGTGATGCATTTCCTCTAAAGATCTCTGGAAGTTTGAGATACATTACTAAAAGAAGTGATAATCAATTTCATTTTATTTCTAAACAAACTGTCAACCAATTTTATAATCTATTCACTACTGTGGTACAGTGATGCATCATAATGAGGAAATCATATTTTATATGAAATTGTGCCATTACAAATAAGTGGAATCAGAACAACACAGAACCAACTAGAAAAGAAAGTCAAGTCACTGAGGTACAAAATGTTGCAAAACCCCCAAAATGTTGCAAATATATTAACTTATTTTGGTGGGTACATATAGAATGATCAAATCTGTGATAACCATAGGTAGTTTTTATTTTCTTTAAAAAAACATTTTACTGTTAAATGACATTTAAAAACACAAGTTCAAGTTTCATCAGTTACCTTTTAATTTTTAGAAAGCAAAATAGGTGAGACTTTTCTCACCAACTTCTATTACAAGAAGCACAGACATGCACATGTTAATTTATTCTTCTCAAAAAGAGTGCACTTGGAGTTACAGAAGTGGCTAAATCAACTACCACTATGCCACACACAGGCAGTAAACAAACTAAACCTGAGTGAGTACAGCAAGCCTCAGAGGCAAGGAGATGTGAAGGGAAAGATATGTGGATAAGAGAAGAAAGGAAAAAGGAAAGGGATGGTGTGGGATGAAAACAGACTGGAAGAAAAGCAAGCTACAGGAAAGAAGGGGTTGAGAGAAAATAGAGTAAGAATGGGAAGGCAAGGAGTGAAATGGGAGACTGAAGGGAAAAAAGGGATGGCTCCGGGAGAGAGGAGGAATTGGAGCCCCGCGACACAACAGTGGATCAAGCAGCTGGCCAGAGATGCTAATTCAGCGCTTTAACAAATCAATGCCACTTGAAAAGTACAATGTGAGCCCTCACTGGGTAGATGTCAGGGGACTGAGAAAATGCATTCTCAAGTATTTCACATTAAGAGGGAATAATGTGTTAATTTATAACTCTTCACCCTATACACTCGGATTATCTATCTGTGTCAGCGATTTGACTTCTTAAATTTATCAAAAACGCACGGAAAGGGAGGCAGCTTCAGCTTCACCACAGGGAAATGGAGATTTAGGAAAAGCCTGTCCTAGGGTTGGACTGTGGTTCTTTTTGCTTTCCTATTTAGGCTGAAGTATTGGTGGGGGCAGCAGGAAGGAGTGAGCATCAGATGGAGAGATCCAAGGAGGAGGGGAACTCCTGGCCCAGTTACTAACACAACCAAAGAAAAGGCTTTCTTGGCTTGTAGCTGATTGCATTAGGTACCATCCGTCAAAAATGACACAGAAGAGTAGGAATAACTTGAATCAGCAACCTGAGCTGCCATCATCAGAATTTACTTTACAGAAACTTACTTAAGTCTCTCGGCACACCCAGCAGAAGAGAAGCTGCTGACAATTGGATTGTAATTAAACAGTACTCGTGCAATGCCACTGGAGTTCTACAGACAGAGTTTATAAAAATAGGAAAGGGAGAGTGCTAAGCTTATTTTACTTGGTTAGCTTTGAGACAGGGAGGGCAGATGTTGAAGAACTGATATTACATCCCAGCATTCAGAAGCTTAATGTTCCTTTCTTTAAAAAAACCCAATTTTATTAAACATCAAGTCGTTTTCACTGTTTCCTGATTGTTCCTGAATGTCAATTTAGCTTTTAATAGAATGATAGCACAATTTTTAACCTGAGGAAGAGATGACTGTCAGTATTCTTACTGCCAAAATTGAAGCATGATCAGACAAGTTTTCAAAGGGCAAAAATTGTCAACAAAGGCCAAGTCTGTAAATTTTTTGAATAAATAAGAGAGTTTCAAGAAAGTGTTTTAAGATCACATCTTCATGAATATAAAGGGGGAAAGTAGTTCTACACATAAAGAACTTAAAAATAGCCAGATTGTAAGTGTTCTGAGTTTCACTTTAAGATTGTTTCCATGTAGCAGTATCTTAAACTGTGGCGGTATTTTTATTTGCTACTTGTACAACTGCAACAGAAACAGACATTCTCTTATTTTCAGGACATTCATATGTAAATGAATGCTGATGAATGGAAATGAGATGCTATACATGATGGGCAATGTTCAACATTTAGTTTTTAAAAAGGCAAAGTTACCCCATTCAGTGAAGCTTAAATCTCTTCCCTTCTACAACTGGACACAGAACGAAAGCAGAAACAATGATGGACCTTCCACCAGTTTCTACTGACTAAACACTGCCTCACAGAGATTCTCATGACAGAAAGCAAACGTTTTTTCAATCCTTTGCATCTTTTCTGTGACATAGAATTAGAGTCATTTTTTAAAATAAATACTTGATTAGAAATTGAAATTATAAGTAAATAGCCAGAAATATTACAGCTGCACTGAGCCAAGAGTTAAAATGTCCAAAATAATATAATTATTTAATAAATGTTTTATTTCATTCAAAGGAGATAGAAGAAATTTCCTAGGTCAAGACCTTTGAGTACACTACTTTCCCTTTTTACAAAAGCTTCAAAAATAGAATATATATTCTGGGCAGTATGTTTGCAATAGGAAAGAATCATATTGTGTGCATTTCAAGGGCTCTAGGCCCTGAAAATAGGATTTGTCTTATCCCTGGTTTTTGCATGAATTACCATTACTGCCTGTCCCGCCCAGGCTACCCAACAAACTACCTATTCTTATCATTATGGTACCATTAATCCCCTTCTCCCCTTCCCCTCCCCCACCACACTCACCTAAGGGGTTAAAAGACTTCAGTACATTTGTGACTTGTCAGTGACATATAATACCCGGGTCCTTCATGCAATCAACTTTTACTTGACATGTATTTGCTCATCACAGGACCTGCATTACTACTGGGAAAATGAAGAAAAACCTAAATTAACACTTGACATTCAATATGGTCAAGTCCTTAATTGGCTGGGCTTCCTGAGAAAGCAATTTTCTATTCCCCAAACTGTTCGCGTGTCATGTGTGGAGTGCAGCTCTTGGCCATCACTGCTGTCCCTCGCTCCCTCTAATGAGAGCAGATGAATTAGTGCTACGTGACACGATTTGAACAGGGCTTCCTCCTCCTCCCCTCCCCCAATCTTTCCCTTATACTAGTGACAGCTGTGTGGCAAGGAAAAGAAAAGAAAGAGAAATGCAAGAGTAAAGAATCCTGGAAAGGATGATCATTTTTTTAAATGAACCTTAAATGTCTTGTTGAAACTCCAGAACAACAGAGTCATTTAATTGTGGAGGTGGGTAAGGGGGCTGTTACAAAGATCAGGGGAATTATCTGGCTATGGTTGATTTGGGTTGTATTAACTTCCAGCATGTTTCTTCCATTCCTGGCTAGTTGTAGTATTAGATTGCATTGGTCTAATTAAAATGAAATTTACATCCACTTTAAAAAGTTTTTTAAAGGTCTGGAGAATGGGTCAACTAGAAAAAAATATGAACAGCATGAAATGATTATTATTCTAAAATAAACATATCTCTAAGTTAAAGGAAAAAAAGTCCTTTCAACAAAGATAGGTAAAAGAAAGTCTTTTCAAAAAACGTTTAGGTCATGAAGAAGCTACAACATAAAACTGGGTCACTGTACTTTGTTTTCAAATATTGGTTCACTGTCTGAACTTAATGCTAACCATTCTACTTGAAGTCATTTTGTTTAGTGCCTTTGATTTGATTACTGAATTAAATACAACAAAAATTATTTGAACACTGATTTACCCCACCGTTTTGGAGTGGGAATATATTCTACTTTACATGTGCTTATCTAGCTCAATAACAAACAATTGAAGGAATGCATGCATGAAAGGAAGGCAGGACAAAATCTGCACTATTCAAAGATACTAAATGGCCAAAAAAAAAGGGGGGGGGGGATTTCTTTGAGCCTTCACTTATTCATCCTGAAACCAAAGAGGAAGTAATTTTAAATGCCTAAATTACTCAACCAATCCGATTAGGACCAAACAGAACTTGGGGAGGGAAGAAAATGTGGCATGTGACACTTTTTGCACAAGTTCAGTAGTCCAAAGCACATTCATAACTAAAAACAATTAGTAAAATTCACTGGCATCTTAACATTTTGGATCTTTAATCACTTTTATTTAAATGAAAGGTAAGGAAAAGATGCTACCTGTGTACCAGAAATTGTATTAAGACTATACTAGTGCCACAAAATCAATGTAAACATATAAAATATAAACCTTTTTTAATCCCCCTACTGCAAATAATTAGTTTGAGCACTTATTCATTATTCCTATGTGATTTTGAATATTATTTAATATTTCATAGGTAAATTAGAATACATACAAAAATGGTGAAACCCATTGTTGCACTATGTTTAAAGTTAAAACCTGAAATCAAAAAGCTACTGCTGCATTTTACATTTGTGGAAAAAAAAGCAAAAGGGAATAAAGGGCTTTTTTTATAAGGCATTTTTCTCCTTTGAAAAAAGTCAGTTCATAACATGATTTTAAGTATTGTTACACTAACAAAACAAATTATACCTACCACAGGAAACTTTTTGGAACACCTTGGATTTTCAAACTCGTTGGAGTATTATTTGTTCCAGACAATATGAAAACTCTAAAACATGAATGTAACTTACAAGTATTTGCACTGAAGCAAAGCAATACAATGGATACACACTCTGAATATGTGATTCCTTCCTATGGCCAAAGCACTGGTATTTCAAGTATGGTGATGATCCCTTTTGAAATACAGTGAGACAGCTTGTGAATGGGCATTCTATCAGGTGTTTAGAAGAAACAGATAATTTTGTATTCTGGAAAAGTAACTCAGTCTAATACATCCAGTTAACTGCTACAGTAGCATTATCATCACTGAGGAACAAAGGGCAGTGTGCTCTGCCGATAGCTTTACAGTGACCTTTGCAATGCTGACTAGTCCGTCAAGTTCCATCTCTGAGATGCAAGGGATAGACAGGGAGGGTTTATTAACTGAGATAGGAACTAAAGACCAGGAGCCTCCAAAAGGGTAGGCATTTCACATTCAGGAAAAAGGGAATTCATTTCCTTAAGAAGAGAAGCAGAGTACCATGAGATCAAGCTAAACAGACCATATTTTTAAAACTCTAGCCTTCCATGGTGTAGAGATGCCCAAGTATTGGAAAAGCACGGCATTTTTTTTTCCCCATTAGCAACACTGTTAAGTACTGTGATGAAAACTCAACTGGGCATTGGTAAGACAGGATCAATGACTTGAGCTCTAGGAATAAAGCTGAAAAGGAATGTTGACATCATCTCACAGCTTTAATTGTGATGAGTCCTGCTTTATTTGGGGAAGCTTCCAAACACTGCTAACAGGAGGAATCGACAGACAGAACTCCAGAGGGCAGCAACAGTGGATCAGAAAAATGAATCTGTCCTGAACTGAGAAGTTTCTTCAAAGATCACCTGTAGAAAATCAGCCTTTTTGATTCAAGAAAGGTACTTTTTTAATTTTAAAAAAGTTAATTGTGACTTTGGCAACGTGACATGCTTAAACTTGATATTCTCTTAGGGATGAGCAAGCTTTGAAGCTCATAATAAACTTGAAATGGTTCTGTGGAATGTTAAGGCTTACTGTAGATGGTTGGTGCCACTGTCATGCCTACACAAAACTATGTCAACCTGGAAATAACTGCAGTAACAGCTCCAGGGTATTTAGAATGGAAGGCTTGCCCTTTTCAAGAATTTTACTTTGAACCATAAAAAAGACGCTGCTTAAGTTTCCAACTTGTTCAGCACAGCTAAAATTAAAATACTTATTCTAGTTTAGAAAGGCATACTGTTCGCCACCCACTTAGTTCATGTTACCTTTACATTAGACCATTTTTAAAAAGTATAAACACAGCAAAGAGAGAAATGACTGCTTTAAAATAGCCTGGCGTATGGAACAATAAAACCATGTATGAAACACAAGGCACAAGTGTTGTTTTATAAAAACTAATAGCATCTAAAAAGGTATATTCTTTTATTTTGCATTCTTCACCATCCTCTTTACTTCAGTGCTTTCCTCCCCTTGTATTAAAGATATTTTACTAAGTCCCAGCTGAAAAGTTTCCAGAAGTGTTAAGTCACAGCTGCGCTGATGCTGAACTTCTAGCACATGGCATATCAATGTCTTTCTGACAAACTTACAGATGATTCGTAACAAGCTGCACCAGTCACTTGATTTGAAATACCTGACTTAGTATAAAACAAACTGTTAATCTCTGGTCTTTTCTCCAGTTCAACTCTTCTCTGTAGTCTGGAAGCAAACCAACAGCTTGCTATGTTTACATCAGAGATGACTCCCTTCTGATTGGTGTCTGATACTGTCCAGTGATGCTGCTCAACAGGCCCCTAGACAGAAGCTAGGCACACCTAGGCCTCACCTGCAGATCATTTTAACAAGATGATGTTTCCTATTCCCACAAAAATCAATAACAGGGTGACCTTCAATTTGAAATTCAAACCAATTAATTACCTGTTCTGTTGAAAATGTTGATATCTGATTTGCCTGGAGAATTTCAATTATGAATAGATTATTTCTTTTAAAGAGCCCCTTCAAAAAATCAGATAGACATTGAAAATCTCATCTTACACAATATAAATGTTGTTTCCTTGAACCTTGTATAAAATACTGGCCTTGTACAAATTAGTACGGAGAAGTTTTCCCCTTGTGGTCCATCTCCTCCTCATGACATCATAATCAATTGCCTGGTAAATTATAGCAATCCCACAAAGATTCAAAGACAAAAATCCACTGCTGAAAGGTGAGATGAAAAGTTTTTTAGGGTTGAATTCAGCTTTTCATCTATCTACATCAGTAACTGACACAAATCATGGGATTCTTTTCTGAATTTAGAAATCTCCCTTTCTTCCCCTATAATTATAAAATTCTTATTTTTCTAACCTTTAGTAAAATCCTTTGACCATTTTTTGTTTTGCTCATGTTTTATTTTTCTTTACATGTGGGTCATAAGGAGAAAAGTTGTACATCAAAACTAGCCCTGGCTAGTGTGACTCAGTGGACTGGGTGCTGGCCTGCGAACCAAAGGGTTACCAGTTTGATTCCTGGTGATGGCACATGCCTGGGTTGCAGGCCAGGTCTCCAGTGCAGAGGCACCTCTCCAGTGCATTAGAGGCAACCACACACTGATGTTTCCCTCTCTCCTTCCTTTCCCCTCTCTCTAATAAATAAATAAAATCTTTTAAAAAACTATCAGCACCAGAAATATATTTACTAATCATTGTTTTTGATTGTGGAAAAAAAAAATGAAGAATTTGGTTCATCCCAGTGGGGAATTCCCAAGATGAATGATCACATGCAATGAAACTATTATCTTCATCCATTAAAATATTATCTAAAACAGAGGTTTCTATCTGGCAGCCAGGAGGCTGAATAAAGCCTGCAGATGAGTTTTGTTTGGACCACACACTTTAAAAAGTATTTGAAAAGATTGCCAAGATTTAAAAATCAGGAGATTTCACATAAAAATCTGGATTTCTGGCTTCCCATTTGAAAAAGAAGAAGAGGATCTCGAAAACACTATGCCTGCATTCCCACCTGCCAACAATTGGCTGGAGCTAAGGAGCTGCTACCTCACTGTGGCTGACACAAGAGTTTTTTGGTCCACCACAGTCCCCACCACATTGACTCCACTCATTTAACTTACCTTACCCTCCACAAGGCCCCATTAGGCAAGTGCTGATCTTTAAAATGTCATGCTACTCCACAGTGAGTATGTAGTTTATGCAAGAAAAAGAAAAGGGTATCTAGGAACAGAAACTTTAAAAGACATACTTCATGGGCTTATACAATGTAAGACAGTGGGTAACTAATTTTATTTCAAAATACAGTTGTTCAATAAAACATAAGTGCAAAGCAAAACAAATTCATTTTCATAATTAAAAAAATTTAAAAGCAAATCCAGGATTGATGACCCAGACTTACATAGTGGTTCAACAAACACTTGCACTGGTTTTAAATCAACCACATTCTTCTCTGCAGCCCAGAAAAGATGCTCACGTCAAACTATTACTCAGATCTACATCTATTTTGTTCAGTCACATGTTAACACTTCTGTACTTCCTTTCTAGAAAGATTATGTACTTAAGTGAAAACTGACCCTAATATGAAAATAGAATACATCTTCAAGGTAAATTTTAAAAGCCAACATTTAGGATGCATGAATATTATCACAGCAAATACTCATCTTTACTAGCTCCACATGTATGCCACAATCTGACATTTATACTTATATTAAATAGACATTATTGCAGGTTCAGATGACCCCAAAAGTCATGGCATATTTCCTTAAAAATGATTATTACCTAAAAGCAGATGTCTATGACAAAGTCACCATGCACTGTTTGCTTTTTTTTCATAACTGAAAGCAAATGCAAGAGGAAAAATCTTTCAACATTCACTATTCCCAGTCAACCACAACAACACAGTATTTCTACCTATTAGTGGATTTTATAACAAATTAAAAGTACTCTATCTGGCAGAAAAAATAAAGTACCTTTCTGCTTCATCCAACTATAGTAGGCAATCTCTGATGTACTGTGCAGTATAGAAATGCACTAAGTAAGCTATGATCAGATATATTCCAACTTATTAAAAATAGTGTAATTTACCAGACTGGTGCAGCTCAGTGGATTGAGCACAGGCTGCGAACCAAAGGGTCACTGATTCTATTCCCAGTCAGGGCACATGCCTGGGTTGCGGGCCAGGTCCCCAGTGGGGTGCATGTGAGAGGCAACCACACATTGATGTTTCTCTCCCTTTCTTTCTCCCTCCCTCCCACTCTCTCTCAGTAAATAAAATCTTAAGAAATAAAAATAAAATAAAATAAAAAGTAGTAAAATTTAAATGAACTTTAGCATACTGTTTTGAAATTATATTTCATCTTTGGCCCACATTCTTAAAAAATTGTTTTTAATTAGGTGTTTCCTTCCTGAAAGAGAAGTATTTTTCTCCTATTTTCACTTTAAGAATGAAATGTTTGAACATATGCCAAACTTACTCCACAATCAGACTTGAATCCCGAAATTCTCTTGATTCTTAAAAACTTGAACTTTAAGAAAACAGTTCACAAGATCATAATGATCATACTTCATCCCATAACTCCCAGTAAATAGGAAAAGAGAAAATGCTGTAAGTATGAGCTCAATAAATATAGTCCAAGGCCGAATATCTCAATGACAATATGATATATGCCTTATGGGAAGCATTTTTCCTTAATATCCATTATGTTTGTAATTTCAGCAATCAGAAATAGACACCTGGAACTCAATTATTAATTCACTTCTCCCACCCCTTTTATATTTCTCTTGAAACCATCCCTAAGGTGCTTCCTGAAGAGACAACCCTATGGACAGCATGCATGTTCACATGATTTTAAAACACTTGGTATAATCTAAGACTAAACTTATTCTCTCTTTTCTTTAATTGTATAATTAAGACTTCTCAAATAATTTAGTAAAATGTTACAAAGTTAAAATATGAATTCCAGGAAAAGTATAATTCATTACATTTTGTTGATTTATCTACTTTATTTTAGAAAGGGAGTTTTATGGGGGAAAAAACATGCATACACACACAATTAATTCCTATTCATGATGACCAAATCTCTAGGCTGATCTGCTCGGGTACCCAACATAGCAGCTACTGGAAAGCAGTTCTAGAAGACTCCTGATTTTATTATTTTATTTGCACTTTGTTGTTTTCAGGGGAAAAATAAAGACTGAGATCATGAGTGTTTAATAACATTTAACCTGTGTTCTTTGGGGATTAAAGAACTCTGCTCACCTATCTCCTTCCTTATTTCTGTTAATCACCAACTTCTAGAAAAGGGTATCTCAAACTGGGCTTTTGTTAAGGCTCACTTCAGCGTTTTGCATTTGTAGAAAAAGAAAAAAAAAATGATTCCAAAGTTACAAGAATACTGGCATATACAGAAGAACAGGTTATCAGCATACTTAAAAAGCAGACAACAGTTGGCTTATTAAGAAATCATTAAAAATAACTATTTGTATAAGTTAAAATAACATTACTTTTTACCAGAAGGGTGTTTCCAATATAATGAACATCTAAGCTTCTCTGGTCGTGAGAAAACCTGGAATATATTATACATGCATGAATGTGGCCCAGGATGCAGGATATGAGATGGGCTTGCTATCAACAGATTAACACTTCACTTTCATTACTCTAATCTCACCACAGGTTGTGAACACTCTTTTTCTTATTTGAACAACAATGGTACATGAAAAACCAAGCTGACAGGCAGGCGGGGTTTATTAAATGTGTAAGTCCTTTATTCCCTTAACACATCTCACCTGTATGAAGCCACGGTTTGGGCTTCCAGTCCAGCTACTGAAACAAGCTCTGCCAGATGTTGGACTTTTCTTTCTATCCTTTCTACTTAATATATAATAAATGCCAAAAATAAAGTAAGAATGAAAAAATTATTTTTCACAATCAACTCTTCAGCAAAGGATTGGTAATATATTTTAAAATGTCCCGTGATTACTTTCTAAAGTTGTCCAACAAAACAAAACAAAACAAAACAGAAAGGGAAGGGAAATGGGAAGAGAAATGATGAGACATTTGTAGTTTGAGTCAAAGAGTCTCACCTTGGTATTTTCTCCCAGTTTAGTTCTAACTTGTTTGAAAAGAACTGTAGTTTCTCACTGGTTGAAAATGGCAATAATTCACAACATAAGAATTAATCTCACTATTTCCCAATGAATGGAACTCAACTTCACCAAAAAGCTATGCTCAAGGAGCAAAAAGATTACATAGTATAAGGAATCATTCGAATGAGATTCCCAAAATGGAGAATTTCTTTTTAGGGTGAGCCAATCCACATACTCACTGCACTTGAGGCAGCCATTAGCAATTGTTCAACAAACCTAGAAATAAATCACTTAATTCCCACAACCAACCAATGGACAGGTGTAGTCTTTCCGTATGCCTATGCTCCACATGTAAGTGTCTACCACACAACAATGTAAGATTTTTTTACTATTTTCCATAGCAAATCTTTCCACAAAGTCTAGAGCCGAGCTTTGGTTTGGGTTCTTTCTGGTACTCTAATAATACTTATACCTAAAAAAGAAAGAATAAAAGAAAAGAGGTATCAGATAAAGCAGCAGATAACCTAGCTGACTTCTTAGTTAGGTTCTGACATGAGATCAACAAAGAGAATGTTTGCAGGCATTCTCACTCATGAGACACTTTCAGAATATGCTCACTGTGTGATTATTCTCCTGCATCTTGTCGGTGGCCTCCCAAGTCATGTCTACTGCCCTCTGTCAGTGGCAGAGGGCACGGTGGTGGGCAGCTTTCTTTACCTATGCACCCCATTAGGTGCCCCAAATAGCCATCCTAATGATTTAAATCAATAAAATCTTTCTTACTTAAATTGTAATGAAAGAAAAAAACACAATTAAAACTCTGCCAATAGAGGTTTTCATTTTAATATTAGTTTCATTATTATATTAAGTCAGTTGAAAGTAACTATTTTTGGCATGTGAAATATTCATTATCATGAAATTTTTATTTTCAAACCCCCTATCCCAGTTCCGGCACTCTGGTCAAATATGAGTCCTACAGAACTGTCTAGAGAACAAATAGCTACTAAAAGACACCTTAATAAAGTTGAAAAATTCATGACAGTCACACAAAAGCACAGCAGGTACGATACTGAAAGCTATTTCTTTCCCATATAGAATGATATTTTTTAATCTTGTCAGTTTTAAACAATCTCTCTACCGTGTAAGACAATGAGTTAAAATTTATTAAATACACAACAGTCATGAATCCTCATTGTATTATGTATACTACATGTTTTAAATCTCAATTTCATAATGCCATATGTTAATATTAGCCCTGCATCATTTCAATTTCTTTTTTAAATGTTTCAGTTAACTCATTAAATGACTGCAGTCTCAAAGAGTCATACCTTCAACCTACTGAAGGAAAACTTTGTAAGTTTTCCTCCTTCTAATGAAATGCTCTCTCCTGTGTAGATGTAAGTTTAACTGTACAAAACGATAAGCCCAAGAATTACTTTTAAGAAAAGGAAGAGAAATAGAAAAGCAAAATCTCTTTTCAGTTAAGTACTTTCTTACACAGGCGAAGGATCAAATTGAGCTGCCTTTCAGCGCCTTTGAATGATAAGCCTGGGCCCCTGCTTACATGTTTTTATCACACACTTACTTAAAGAACCCTTACATAGCAAAACTCGGGACAGTCCTCCTGTCAGCACTTACACACTGAGGACCACATCTGAGGGTGGCACCTCTTTCCCATAATTCTGCCGAATGATGTACTGGCAAAAAGATGCCTTATTCAATTACTGTTACATTTCAGGTGCATTTCAACTCTTTTATATTAGGGCAAAAAGAGCCAGTGAAAGTAAGGAGAAATTCAGAAAAAGAGAAATGAGGTGAAAGGAGAATAAAGAAAGAAAGAAATCTGGTCTATGGGAACAGAAAAAGAAGAAAGAAAAGACTAAATATGTATTTAGTTCATTAAATAAATTGCTGCCAACCAAATAGAAGTGAGACTTAAACCAACCCCCCCCCAACAACACACAAACCCTAAGACAGTAGCAAAACAACACTGCAGTCCAAAATTATTGAGTAAATAAGATGTCAGATATGCTCAAGAGAATCAGTGTTTCATTGAGTAACTTCCTACTGTTCAAGATTATTTTCATTTTCTTAACAAAGAGAAATGAAAAACTGATGGGTTTAATTAAAGAAAAACAAAAGGATATTATTTTGTTGTTAAAGGATCAATTCTTTTTTTGTTAATTGGAATGATGATTAATAAACTGAGAATTTGATTTCTAAGCTAGCTGCTCTGAGCAATGCATTGTTTTTCCACAAGCATTTCCATTAAAGAAGTCTCTGTGAATGAAGAAATGATACAGGGCTCCCTCTCCTATCTTAATCTCTGACTTTGCGGCATGAAATGCTACATAAGTGTTTAAGCAGAATGATACTGCACACTGTTCTCACCCAAATGAACTCCACTCATAAATTTTCACCTTAGGGTTTGAATGTATAGTATGAAATTTTCTAGACTTTCTACAAGGAATGTACAAATTAAAAAAGAATCAATACTTTTATTTTTTCCTATTCTCTAAACTTTCTTTTTAAACCAGGGGAAGAAGGCAGTTACAGGTCATGTTCAGTGAGATTTGAGCAACTTGGATATCACAGCCCCAGGTATCATTTTGGGGATGTCATAGGCACATATTAAAACTTCTTAGAGCTTGAGTTGCTCAGAATGTTTTTTCATCTTATTTTTCTCACCTGTTTACTAATTTATCTTATAGGAAAAAAATTCCCTCTTTTATACAATGAGCTGCTTACATGTCAGGATATAAAGACTGTTAATCCTGAATTATGACTCTTTTTCCTTTATTTCTCTAAAGCTTAAAAATAGATGTCAAAGTTTCCTGAAGGGGTCTTTGAACTCCCTTTCTCCTCCTCTGCCCAGTCCTTTAGTAGATGAGGATAACCAAGTAAAATGTGGAAGCCAGCTGCTTTTTGGGAAATAAAAATGGCATCAGCTTTGGCAGACAGAGGTGAGATCAATCATTTTCTACAATCTTCACATAATCTTTTGACCAAGGCCTAGAGAAGGGTGGTTACGTAGCGGTAAAAGCATACCATGAAAGATACGAGAGGGTTTTCACATGGTGAAGAATTCATCGTGTGCATATAACAAATCACGCTCCAAACCTCAGGAGAAAGGAAATCTTGGAACCATTATATTCCATGTTCTTTGGACAATAACAAGCAAGGAGTCTTAGAGAAAATTTCTCTCACTGAAAAAGTCACCCCATGATTCACTCTTTTCCCGCTACTACCACAAAATTCCCTGACCATACTCTGGAAAGAAAGGAGTTAATTCCTGTATCAGTTCAAACGCTATGATTCAAATTATGGACACAAGCTAAAAGCAAATGCCAGTTACTTCTGTCATTCCTTTTGATATACACATTTTAATCAAGAGTCCCAAGTTCAGAAAATACCTCTTCACCTACAGTACAGTCATTGGCTCTTCATGTTTATAAGGAAAATCCTCTCAAAAGCTTTGCCAATTGATAAGGGTAGAGGCCCAATGTAACTTTCTTTAAGGAGTGTTGTAAATGCATATAAGGTGGGAAGCGAGAAGTACTAAAATTTTTGTTTTTTATTGAAGAGGATAACGCCAGCTCACTATCTGTAACAGTCTGTTCCTTAGGAATCAGCTCCCTGTGTCACAACGACCTGGCAAACTTGAATACTTTCACTATCACTGGAGTTCTTGCAAGCCTGCTTTGGCTGTAACCCATTCACTTTTGCCCCAACTTCTCAGAGATGCCTTACTCAGCATCTAATTAGTTAGGGAGGATTTGCTGTAGCTCTTAACCCTGACACAGGAGTGGGAGTGTGTGCTGCTGTGGTAGCCCAAATCTGTCCTGTCACTACATTAATCAGATTTTCATAAAGGCATGCATGAATAATTGGATTTATCAGTGAATGTTAAGATACACTCATAAATATAATTATAAAAAATACCTGCAATTACAGATAAGATATCTGCACCTTTAGGGATTTATTTTTCATCTGTGGTTACTTGACTCTCCTCAGCAAAAGGCTTCACAAATTATACGAAAACACAGCACTAGTTTGCAGATGGCAGAAAGATGAGGAAAGTAATTTCAAAATGATCACCTACTACGTTCAAATTCATTTAACATAGTGTGTTGAAAATAAAGAAATTTTTGGACAAGTTTTTAATGTATGCATCATACATATCTGAGTATATGTTGGTGTAGGCATTACTTGCATTACCATTACATAAATACCATCTATACGACTTACTATTTTTCCATGTAAACTTCCCCAGTGCATTACAAATTAGACAGCATCTGGTAAGTGAAATCTGCATGCTATGCACAGACTTCTACAAACACCTATCTCTATGCTACAACTTGTATTTTAACAATTACCCAAATATCCCTATTTGGGGGTTACATTATCAGAATTGATGTTAAGCATTACATTTGAATATATGCCTATACTTAAAACTTCAAAATAAACCCTATTAACACTCAAATTAGAGGAGAACTAAATAGGAGGTAGCAGCCTAGTAATTCAACAGACTGAAATTACATGCCTCCTAATACAGTATAAATATTTATTTTAGCATCACGACCATAAGTTTGGTCAATTTAATCCTTTTTTTAGTAAGACATGATCATTTAAAAGGGAGTAAAAAAAGGGAGGAGGAAAAAGTGCAGAAACCTAGGTTTGAATGAAGCCTGGCAATGAAAGTCATTTTCAAAGACTGTTAACTATCAATTGCTTTACTCAGGGCTCTGATTAAATAAGAATATACATCCTATGTTAAAAGGCTTGTCTACATGAGTGGAATAGAGTTTAGAATAAAAACGTATTGTATGAACTATAAAAAGAATCAAACCACAATATACAACTGGACATCTGACTTGTAAGAAAAATGGTATATGTGCCTTTTAAGCTGTTAGTGAATAAATACTCAAATAACTTAGGAGAGAAGGGTAAGAAGTCAGACAAAACCATCATTTCCAATTTAAAGTATAGATTCAACAAAATAAAACTCTGTCTATATGAATAGAAAGAACTAAGAGACTACTAGGAGAAAAATTCATATTGAACATGCTTTTAAATGGATTCTAGCAATGTAATTATATATTTCTTACAATATATTTTATTTATCATTTCTCTGACATGTGCTAGATTTTATATTAATAAGAAAGTTTGCTTTACTTTGTCATATCTCTGTTGAGCAGATGCTCTGGTATTAATGTAAATCATTGATTTAATTTTTAGCTTTCTTGTTTTGCCCCTCACCTATCTAGGAAATTATTTCTCTGGTGATAACTAACACATCATGCTAATGAGAGAATCTAATGCACAATAGAAAAATGTCACTACTAATAATATTTGCATGAAGTTAAATAAAGCAACTGTAAGAGAATGTCAGACAGTGTTCTTTAATAAGAGACAGTTTCACAATGAAATTATGTTGTTAATTGTGTTACATCATTGGGTGAATCCTAAATTACTACATAATGATGCAGAGTCATTTATAATTCTAACTTAGTATTTCACTCATGTCTGAAAAGAGACCTTATTAAGGAATCTACATTTTATTTGAAAAGGTTAAATATACCTCACCAATAATTAAAGGAAAATGCCTCTAGTAATGTAAACGTGTAAAACATGGGCTATAGCCATTTATCTGTTATGGTTTTATTTCTAAAAGATTTCAAAATATATTAGACTATTGAATTACTTGAGGTACCTATGAAGAATTTTATATGCCAGTCTCTCAAATACACAAAACATTTTAGAAAAATTACCTTTAAAAACCTGATTTAAAAAAAAAAAAGGTTCAAAAGTAGGCCTTATTTTTTGCTTTTAACAAAAACTTCATGAGGCTAAAATGGGCAAAATAACATTCTGGATTCTAGGAGATTAACAGAGAAGATGAGTAAAGGGTTTCTGGTCATTCTCGGCCTGTCACTGATCAAAGTAAACCAAATAAGAACTCCCTTTACAAAAAGTCAAGAGGCATGCCCTTTAAGGTTATCAAATATTTGTATGGAAAAAAATCATCCTTTTTGAAAAGATCATAATTGAACATGGGAAAAAAATGTAGAGAGACAGAAGAATGCACTGAAATTGTTATATCCCTAACTTTAGCAGAACATACTTAATTCCACCAAATCTAAATTGGCTTTATATTGTGGTATCTTTTTGTTAGTATTAGACAAACTGAAAGATTTACATATAAGCAGATCCTACTTTGCTCATACAAAACAACAAAGATTTCTGTATCTCTACTTTCTAATTTGCTTATAAAAGACACAAACCTAGATTATTAAATTTCAGCATTCATGACACATTTCTCACTACAAGTTTTGTTGTAGTTAAATAATACTGGTGGTGAATTCTATAACTCAGTTTTGAAACCTACTAGTCTGTTTTCTCTAATATTTAATGAAATGATCAGGTAAATCTTACAGTTTTTATGTTATCACAGAAAATTATGAGATAAAAATATATCAAATAAAATTTACTTCATGAGCTAAATCAGTTTCTGAGAAATTAAGGTAATAATAGAAAAGCCTTTTAATGCCTTAGCAATGAGATACACAGAATTCTGCATACTTGATTAAACTGGACAAACTTTTACCTGCAATAAGACAAAAGCTGGATTAATGTTTATATAGAAACTAGTATTCCTTAAAACTATTGGCTTCAAGAAAAGCCAATTTTAAGAAAAGTGTCTTTCTTGTACACACACATACAACCACGTTCTGAATCAGCTTTGCTGATGAAATATAGGTAAGGAAAATAAACATATTAAACATACACAGCACATATTTTTAGATTTACACATAGTTTGAATTTAAGTTTACACAATAGTTACACAAACTAAAATGTCATCCTGAAGGAGAAAAAAAGAAACATGTAGACTCATACCTCTTTTACACGCTTTTCAAAAATGCACAGGAGGTAAACATTTAGCAACCATGACAGAAAAAGAGGGGGGAGTTGCTAACTACATCAAAACCAAAATAAAATACAGTTGAATCACAACACTTTTTAAATTGTGATTTTTCTCCCTTTATTGTACTACTATTTAGTAAATAGCATAATTAGTATTATAGTTTTACATAGCACCATTATGCATAATGACTTCCCTCTATTTCTACTCCTGTTTCTATAGTCACTGAAGCTCACTATTACACATACATACACACAGGTACACACAAAATAGATCTTTTTATACCCACAGAGTCAAATAGCTGCATCAAAGACATCATAATAGCTTAGTTGTACAAGTTTCTCTCTCTGAGCAATTTCGAATTAGTTTCCTAATTCTGATCCATCATTTATATAATTTTTTCTTTCTTTTTTTTTAGCTAAAATGTTTTCCATAACTTAATGTCTCCTTAGATTCAAATCTACTTGAAAATGGGCTAGTGCCAAAGAAGCAATCTAACACCATCTCTGTGGTTCAATAGCCATTTATCAATTGATCATTATCTCTATCTGGTTTTATTAACTCTTTTCTAGCTAGAGGCAGACCTGTACCAATCTTCCCTTTCAATACACACACACACACACACACACACACACGTACCCACCCCTGACCTCCACAAACTCATACAAAACCCTGAAGGTAACATCTAATTTTTAAGTATGTCACAAGCCATTTAATCCTAAGGTCAATGAAAACACACTCTGTGTTCCAACCAGGAACAGAGCCACCCAGGCAGGGATATGCCTCAGAAACACACCTCTCAAAGCACACTGCAATGACAAGGAATTATCTCTGGGAGGAAATGAACTTTACTTGCAAGAATGGGAAACTGCACATAAAGAGTTGCTTATTGGGTTTATGTTGATTGCATTTAAACTCAGCTTACTGTATCAGCAGTAATCAGGGTCCCTCTACAGGATATGTCAAAATACACCTTATTCAAATGCATTTATCCTATCTAGAATTGTGCGATAAAACTGTTCACTAGCTAAATGCTACAAAACCCTGGCTCCGTGCACAATCTTCTGCAGATGTATTTCTAAACTTGTGGCAGTTTAGAGCCTAGCAAATTGTTTTCTTTCCTTCATTACCAATACTTTAAAAATCTAAATTAAGTCAATAAAATATTTAATTCTCATGGACTCTTACAAACAAAACTGGGTTTCTAAAGAGAGCAGTGGTAATATTTTTTTAAATGAGTGAAACAGTATTCATTTCTTAACCATCATCCTCTTAAAATCCAAGAATTTCTCAGTAATACTTTCGTGCTGTGTGGATGATAATATTATACTAACTCTTGCTTTGTGTGAGTTTGGTGCAGGCTTTTGAAAACCAAGACGTGTCTAGGAGGGAGGCACCAGGGAACTTCCCTCCCTCGCTTGAGCACAGTCCAAGAGGAAAGTTTCTGGGTTGTTTCCCTTTGCTTCCTCTCACCCTCGCTCCCCCTCGGAGCCACAGAGCTAGCAATTGTGCAAGAGGAGCCTAGCGCGCAGGGCGCGTATCACCGAGCGCATGGTACAAGCCGCCGGCTCCGGTGATTAATTATCAGCAGCCGCTGGCCACGCATATCACCTCGGCTTTCTCGGCAGAGCCAGCACACCCAGCACACCCAGCACACCCAGCCGCCACCAGCGTGGCCAGGACGGAGGAGCGGCTCTGGGGAGGACGCTGAGGCTGCTCCGGAGCGTGAGTGCGCCGGCCGGCCGGCGGGCGGGCGGGCGAGCGAGCGTGCGGAGCCAGAGCCAGCGGGGAGCGCAGGGGCAAGTGTGGAGGACTGCGGGCGGAGGAGCTGGGACCGCCCGGCACAGCCCTCTACGCCTGCCGCCTCCTCCGGCCACTCTAAGCGCTGGCAGCGATTCCTGCATAGCCTCTCGTCCTCAGGTCGGAGTCCACTGCTTCCAGCCCCAGGAAGTCAGTTGGGCTGTGCGGAGGGGCCCCTACATTTTATCACTGGTTGGAGAACCTCCTCTGAGATAGACACTTTGAGGAAGTGATTAATATAGATTGAAAGATACAGTTGTTGGGTGGTGGCTTTTAAAAAAATTTTTTTACAGAAAACAAATAAATAAATAGTCTTTTCATGACCCAGGTTGTACTGTGAAAACTTTGCAACAAATGCCTTTGCTTTCTTTTACTTCAGTATCCTTTCCCCTTTTTCTTTTAAGGAGCCCTTAGGGAAACCATGAAGTAACCCTGCACATTCCAGTAACACAGTTATGACAAAACAGAGCCCAACTATGAAGTGATCAATTTTTTTTAAATGTTAAGAAAGAAAAACAGAACAAACAAAAGTGCACATAACAATTCAAGATTTCTTAAAAAAGAAAAAAAAAGAAAAGAAAAAGAAAGTAACTTACCTGTTGGGACATTCTGAATAAAAGGTTAGTATCAGCGTTTTGCCATGTCCCCATGAACCCTGGTTCAGCCGCAGTCGTTCTGGTTCCGAACTGCATGGAGTTGTCAGTACAGGAGTCTCTTAAAGTCAAGTCTCTTGCCCTCTTTGGCTCTCTGTCTCTCTGTGTCTCTCTTTCTCTCACATCCACTTCTGCCTCTTCTGACTGAAAAGTGAAGGTGGATTTTTTGAGCCTCTTGGCAGCCAGTAGCAGGAGTGTAGTGTAGTTAAGAAGCTGGCTGAACTGTGCATTTCATTTGGGAAGGGGGAGATTTGGGGGTGGGAGGGGGTCAGAGCTGCTTTCGCACCTTCTGCACAGATACCCCTATCATTTATGCATAGATTGTGACTCCCCGAGCTTGCCTTTGCTCAGTTTAACAGCTGCCTGTCAGGTGTGCAGGCAGCACTGGAGACCCAACCATCAGCTTCAAACTCTCAGCCACTGCGTGTCATTGGATAGCAGAGCTCAGAGTCAAGCGCACTGTTCCACTGTCAGGCACCAAATGACACCCTGCACTAACCCCTCTCCAGACACACACATAGATACACACTTCTGCACTCTCCAAGCAGCACCATGATCACAGAAAGACGGTACATATGGCAAGGAGAAGCTAGGGCCCTTCTCAGAGAATTTTTCCCAACAATGCTTTCAGGTATTAACATGCAGTATCTAACATCAGTCTTTACTTTTAACATTTGTAAATTGCTATGCTTAAAACATAGCAATTTTTTTGAGCCATACTGGAAGAAAGAAAAATATTCAGATTTAAGAGAATGTAAAGTTGGCTCAGTTGTTGTCTAAATGTTAACTCCTAAAAGCCATATAGTATGTGCTAGGCTCTTTATACCCACATACAGATTCCCAGAGAAAATAATACACATAGGGACATAACTTCACACCCTAAGAAGTAAATAAATAAACCTAGCAGTTTCTAACATAGAAGATGAACAGTAAACATTTACAAAGTACATACATGTATACTACTTAACATGCAGTTCTTCAGATCATTCATTACTAAATTGTATGTTAAGTAGTAAGAAATTGAAAGGCAAAGGAAAAAAGTATACCTTTTCTTAAAGCTCAAAAGTGGAGAAAAGTCCTTTGTTAAAGTTCCTGAATGAAGCATTTACAATATCCTTTCAAATCATAAAAAAAGAAAAAGATGAAGAAAAAAAGCCTGTCCCATTTCAGGCAAAAAGTAATGAATATAAAAAACTCCATTTTCCGTTCAAGATCTCTAAGGAAAATTCTATGATGTTTTCCTGCATGATAAAATATAACCTTGATAGCAAGTCATATTTTTAATTAAACCAGTTTTTAAAAGAAAACACCTATTTATTAGATAGTGTTTATCCACCTTATTTATGGAAAAGCCGAACTGAACAAAATGCACTGTACATAAACAGTAACTTCAAAATGGAGAGCTAAATTCATGTCATCTATAAAAGTAGTCAGCAGGAAAAAGCCATCCTTCCTAAACTTAAAATGTAAGGAACATTAATCTTCAACCACCTACAAATATCGAGGACAAATGTACCACTCTCCTTGCTCCTTTTTAACTGAAGAATAACAATAAACCTTACTCTCTGAAACAACAAAAGAAACAGAAAAGAGCTTCAATGGCAGCTCTGTGTCATTAGTGGACAATGAGAAAAGATGAGAAAACGTACACTATGTTGACACAAATGTGCCTTCCCCTCTAGAACCGACATCTCCTGAAAGCTTTTCTGTTAAACTTCCCTCCAGTTCACCACCATTAAGCACAAAAAAGTCTCAAAAGCAGCAAATTCAATATCTGAGAAGAAGCAAACAGGAACCCAAAGAATTGTTGCCTTAAAATATATTAAGTCCACCTGTGGTCAATAAAAATATTCTTGAAGGGGGAGGGCAGGAAAAGACCCTATGAGTCAATTGTCAACAGCGACTGTACCTTTACAGCTAGCTATTACCCACTTAAACTCCCTCTAAAATTTGCTAGCCTCTTGATTTCTGAAGTGGCACTCAGTGCCTCAGTCAAGCTGCCTGCTCAGCTCCTGACCTTCCCACTAATGGCTGTTATTTGTGGGAGGCTTAAGGACACTGTCAATAGCATGCTTCCTCCTCGCTCCTCTCAGGCTGTTGTATCGCTTTGCCTGCATGTTCTCTCTCGCCTGCCTCTTGCTCTCCCTAATTCCCCCCTCCTTTCCTCCTCTCTCCTTCACACCCTCTTCCTCTTCTGCCAGCCCCCACCTCTTCTTTCAGTCCAGCAATCCTCTTCTTTCCCTGGTATCCTCCCCCACAACATCCATCTCTCTCTCTCTCTCTCTCTCTCTCTCTCTCTCTCATACACACACACACACACACACACACACACACACACAACACAAAAATCAACTGGCATGCAGCAGCAAGCACCTGCAGTAATAGACTCTTTTATTAAAACTGTTATTCTGCAAGACTTGAAATTCCCCATGGACCGGGCCATGTCAAAGCCGATATAATTAACTAGAGGCTCAGCAACGGATCAATTACCAGACAAGCAAGTGATAGTGAAATCAATGAAAGATCATCAGCCACATTATCAGTGTTGCAACTCATTAGGGCAAAACTGAGAAATGTGCTCAAAGCGAGCCCAAGCAAGGTGGCATTACAAAACAAAGGGCTAATTTGGAGACCCTGCTGTGAACAATCTGTAACAGAATTAGCCTTTTTTCCCCCTAAACTGCACAGCTCCGTAACTAAATGTGACAGACAGAGAAGCAGTTTATTAAGACACCAACCCCAAGTTTATTTAGTTCATAAACTCTCTCCTAGAAAATCAATACAGTCTGTACAGGGTTATTAGGCTGACTAGCTAATACATCCAAATCTAGTCTGCTCGTCCAGCAGTCTTCTGACAAAATGCTACTGAGCACAGGCAAACTGAACTATTTCAGATATCAATGTCTGAGGTTGTTCTAGATGAAACAGGTCTGCAATGTAACTAGTGCCTTCATATTACTACAGTCAAGGCAAAAGCCTCAAAATCACCAGGATATCTTTCTAAGATTCAAAATATTTTTTCACAACAAATATATATCATAGTATACTGCACCTTCTAAATGGATTTGATTAAAGAAAATTTTAACTAGTTTGTATGACTTGTTTACAAAGACAAGGTATATTACACTAAGAGACGACAAAATATAACTACAAGGCACTATAACTAAAAATGATTTTTTTAGTTTGTTCACTGGCTATGTAGTCTGAAGATTATGGAACAACTATCTGGAATTATTTGTATCAAAGTTACTTAAAACTGGGGTAGGGGTGGAGGCAGGTATCACTTCCATTGCTTTTTTACTGTTCTGATTTTATGTATTTCAGTTAAAGAACTGCAAATGTTAAATGCTATGGGCAAGCTTTTCCAGATTAACTGGTAGTGAGAGATGTACCATGGAAATTAAGAAGTACACCAGCTAGGTCTAAATGGTGCTCAAGCTATTACAGACAATACGGGAATGTGAATACCTCCACCTCATCATAACACATAGCAGAAATATACTTCCACAAAGTAAAAACTCACATGCAGTTTACAATGTTAAAATAGACTGGATAACTGAAGGAAAAAAACATTTTGGAAGTGATTTCTGATGTTTATGATGTTTAGCATTTAAAATGTATTTTCATGGGATTTCAATAAAATCAAATTTACAGATTGCTGTAAGTAAACGTTTTCCCCTAACTTTTGAGCTGATACCTTTCTAGCATTTCATAGTTTATGTTGAGTAATCTAGAAAAAAATTAGACATATATAATCTAAACCTATACTATACATTCTGATGTTCTGGATAGTAATTAAAAGTTTTAATTACAGAGAAATTTTATCTTTTTTAAATCTTTTTGCATATAACTACATACTGTGCATGTACCCTCAATGAGATCCAATTAGTTGCAAAGAATTTGCATTTTAGTTCGTGTGGGATAACAAGACTATAGGGAGGCACAATGCAATTCCACCAGCAGAGCAAGTGAGTGTGCTCTTTCTTGTTAGCTCTGTAAGCAATAATTCCCACAACTAACTGTTTAAAATGTTACTGATCTTTTCATTATTTGGATATTGAGGTGGGTTTAGGTTTGCTCCTCCATTAAAAAAAAAGAAAGAAAGAAAAAGTCAGATGTTGGTTCAAATATCAGCTCCAATAAATACTTACCTGAAGAAACAAATGAGCAAAGGATTTTGATTTTGTGTGTGTTTGTGGTTTTACTTTTGTTTAGGGAAGATGAGATACTCCATACTTTTTCTTTTCTTCGTAATACTTATTATTAATTTCTTTGAAAGTACATTGCTTTTTTTAAAAATAAATTTCACAACTGTGGACAGGGAAACCTCATTGAGACAGTTGTATGTAAATGTAAGGGTTTGGTAATAAAGGCATGCATTCAATACACTGAGAAAGTACTCAAGAATTTTCATGTTTTTCTAGCTATGTTTGTAACCATGTAAATAGTAAGCAAATTTAAATAAAAGTATAATTTACATAACACAGTTTAACAAGCATCTCCAGGACTTCTGCTAGCTCACAGAACAATACCTATAATTCCCAGGGTTCAGTTCAGCAGCTGTTAACAGATTCTGTAATCTGTAATGACAGCAAACTGGCCTTTGCTCTTCGTTTATTCACTATTCATTTTCAAAGCTTGGTTAAGTACAGAGCTGGGTTAAAGATCAGTGGTTTTTCATGTGACACATGCTGGTATTCATCTAATGGCTTGTCAAGACAAAACTGTCCCTGTTCTTGCCAAAATAATAAAAATGATGCTCCACATCGCATGACAATCAGCAAGCACTTCTTAATGGCAAAACAACTCAAGCTTCTGTAATTCACTTATTTTATAGTTAATTTTTAAATAATTTGCTCTCTAATCCTATATGTGGAATTAGGCTGTCACTCTCAAAGGAGACTTTAAAAAATGTTTTAGCCACTCTTAACTCTGAAGCAACATGTAAACTAGTTTATGATCAAATTAGACTTTACTGTATAAAAATAATGTTAAAGCTACAATTTTGTATGGCATTAAGGTATATAACTTAATACGTGCAAATTATGCAGAAGTAGCAGGTTAGGCCCAGTTATAGAGGTGGGGGGAACCAATTGAGGAAATGTCATTTTTCTTGCGAACAAAGTATGGGACTTGCTTTGCAACATCTGTTGGGCTGTGTGAAATATTAACAGATGTCTTAAGTGAAAAAAAAGGAAAAAGAATTAATAAAGGAAACTCCTCTGAACAGATAATCTGCCCAAATTTCCAGGTTGCTGAGGGAAATGTTGACAGCAACTTTTTTCCCTTGTGAAATCTGCCATTCCTACTTTATTGTATAAAGTTTGTTCTCTACATGAAGTTAAGGGGGAACATTTTTGACTCACTATAAAGAAGAGAATAAAGAAAAAGTAAAACTAACAATTTCAACTGAGCTTTTCTCTAGTTAATAAATATATCATAACCTAAGCTGTCTGTTTTCCCTTGAGTCACATATGTAATTTGATGGGAGGACAGTGACAAGTTCACCCCCCAAAAAACACTCAAAAAAGATGAAATATAACTCTACTGTGCCTTCATGGTTTGGGGAAAAGGAAGGAAGGTAGATTACAAAGCAGCTCTTAAGATAGAGTTCTGATATGAACACATCTCCACATACTAAGTTTCTCATCTTCACAATTAGGATTCACCTATCATTTAAACCTAAATCCTTGTGCTCTCCACTGGCTCCTAATTTCCTTCTGTTATCATCCTTGTAAGGTATGAAGCACCCCTGTTCCAACAGTCAAGGGTTCCGTAGCAGTGAAGTCTGATAATCATGAAGAAAACTTTCGGATTAAACTAGCTGGATCCTTGTATTTAAATTTTAAGAAAACTGGAAAACTTTTCTTAGTTAACAATTCCCATTCATTTAACTTATTAGATGCCTTGGGCTTACCTGAATGTAGCCAACTCTAATCCAGATTGAGAAGATGATGCATGCATGCCAACCACTGAATCTGTCTAACCTGCTGCTTGCTTGTATGTGAATGAAGTGAACTATGCACCTGTATTCGTCTATAAATCTTCCTCTCAGGAGATATCTACTCTATTGCTTGTTCTCCAAAAACTCCATGAGATTAACAGCTCATGGATTAACTAATTCAAAATGCAGTTAAGGATCTCAATTTATTCAAACGAAGGGGGGGAAGTTGTAGTGTCCTCTCTGATTGCCAGTCTTAATCATTGGTCCCTCTCTCCTCTATGAGCAGCTGTGTTAAAATTGTACATGTTACTTCACCATTTACAACTATACCTTATTCATATGACTCTGGCAGCCTGGGCTGGGGGCATTTCTACATACAGAAATGTCAACCAAAATAGCCTGAAAATTTTAGGGAACAAGATCAAGGTCCAAGTTGTCAACAAGACATGCATGCATACCTTTGGGTTTGCATTAGTTTGTTTTTGACAAAGCAAAATGCTCTGGTGTTTACTCACAAGGATACCACATTAGAACACATGACAAAAAATAGAAAGAACTGCTGTACCCCCACATCCCCCCCCAGAAATTGATCACCTACACTGAAGGAGAAGGCTTATGCACTGAAAACATCATTATGTGACTTCAAACTAAGGAAGGAAAACAGGCGTCCTAAAATAAGGTATGAATAAGATACAAGTTTAAATCATTTTTAACCAGTGGCACAAACATCACTATAAGCAAATACTACCTAAAACGTCATCTTTCTATGGCAAAATGGAGAAACTGCCTGTTGGACGCCTCTGTACCAACAGGGACAATCAATGTGATAGAGCATCTGCTGACAGCCTAATTAGGGGCTCAGTTTCAGAGAAACACATCAAGGATCTCCAAATGCCGTAATCCCTTGATACACTATGAAAAAATAAATAAAAAGACTTGGGTAGGGTGTGGTAGCTGAAATAGTTTACACAATGTTAGAGAAATGACAAATCCATATAATGAAGACATTTGCAGATGCAAAAGCATTTGAGGTCCGTATGAACCTGGAGTCTCCAAAAGATCAAACATTTTACCTACCCTGTTTTGGTTTAAAAACAGAGCCTTGGCTGGTGTGGCTCAGTGGATGGAGCATGGGCTGTAAGCCAAAGGGTCGCTAGTTCAGTTCCCAGTCAAGGCACATGCCTGGGTTGCGGGCCAGTTCCCTAGCACGGGGAGCACAAGAAGCAACCACACATTGATAATTCTCTCCCTCTCATTCTCCTTCTCTTTCCCTGTCTCATAAAAATGAATAAATATAACCTTTAAAAAAACAGAAAAGTGACTTTATTCATCTTCTCTCAGGTACAAAACAGTGACAATAGCTTCTTCTACCATAACATGAACTCAATGTTTTATGAGAAAATCTTCTAGAGGAAAAGAACCAGTGATGTGTTTCCTTAAATGAATATGAAAAACATGCTGGGAGCATAAATGGGGAATTACGTCTGTATGACCATGAAGAGCAGCAAGGATTGTACACATAGTATTAATTTATTTATTTACTTCCTTCTAAACTCTGCAGACTGAGAAATCATAATAATACTTCAAATTACTGCTGGGAAGTAAACTCAGATATTCTGTATCTCCATCTACTTGGTGGTTCTGGAGATGATAACTTTGTAAAAATTCATCAAGCTGCATACATATATGATCTGTGCACTTTTTTGTATGCATGTTACACTTTAGTTCTAAAAGTTTGTTACTGCTACTGTTAATGGTAATACTACTAAAAATGGTGATAATGATTTGGAACCATGTTTAAGAAAGAAAAGAAAAGTGAAGGAAAAGAAAAAAGGAAAGGTGGGAGAGAAGGGACGACAGAAGAAGGCAGATACTTTATTAACATCAAAAATCATTCAAGTTAACTGTCATTAAAGGTACTGCTCACTGGTGACAATTTTTTCAAAGCTACGAAGTGCTAAGAATCATGTAAATATCTGAGTTTCACAGAATGAGGATGAATGTGAAAGACAGTAAGCGGGTGGGAGAAAATATATAATTAGATGAGTGACACCTTAACTAGGCAGCACAATGTATCCACCAAGAGACTTAACTGGAAATGAACACCATACCTCAGTTTGAAAAGTACTACCCCGCCCCCCCCACCACACACAATTTAGGATCCTGAAATGTGCTCACAAGTCTGGCTCATTGAGCCTGTTCTCTGATTTATAATTATGGCTATTTCAGGGGTGGGTAATTTGGAGTGGGCATTGAGTGTGCCTATAGAGAGACTGGGGAGAAAAGTACTCTCCAGACAGTACTACTTAGAGGCACTAAGTTCAAGACATATTTTTTAAAGCAACTGTAAATAAAACATTTTCTGACCACCCAAACCCTTTTTAAAAGTTAAATCTCAAAGGCTGACAGTAGTTAACCATATAACAAACAAAGCCTGGACAGAATAGAAGTAACAAAGTGAGTAATTTGGGAACTGAATAATTTACTAATTGATAAGGCATACACTTTTGCCCTAACTCAGTTTCTCACTCCCTTTTCTTCTACTTCTTATAAAGAGAGAGATTTTAAATTAAACATGTTTTAGCCATTGTTAGGGATTACTAATCAAAGCCCTACTAGCCAGGTATTAAGAGGGTGTGGAGAACGAGAAAGTTAAGACATAGTCCCTGCTCATCACAAGTTTACAATTTAGTACAGGAGATAAGCCTCATAGAAAAACCACCTTAATAAAACAATGTGAAAAGAGAAGCAACCCTGACTGGTGGAGCTCAGTGGACTGAGCGCAGGCTGTGAACCAAAGGGTCGCCAGTTTGAAACCCAGTCAGGGCACATGCCTGGGGGTGCAGGCCTGGTCCCCATCATGGGGCGCTCAAGAGGCAACCACACACTGATATTTCTCTCCCTCTCTTTGCCTTCTCTTCCCTTCTGTCTAAAGATGAATAAATAAAATCTTTTTAAAAGGAAGAAGAAAAGCAGCAGCAGAACCCCATACGACTGAGAATCCTTCTAATTAGTGTTCGAAGAGAAAGTTTCTAAGCCATGGCAGCATTTGCACTGGAACTGAAGAACTGATAAAATTGCTAGAGAACTGATCCAATTTGACTAGAACATGAGGTAGAATCAGTGTTGAGCAATGATGAATGAAAGGGATGGACAGACCAATAGGAACCATTATAATTGGAATAGCCCTATAGTCCACAATAAAGAGTTGCTATTGGGTTGGCAAAAAGCCCGTATGTTTTTTTCCGTAAAGTAAAAGACACTTTTTTCATTTTCACCAATAACTGTATTGATTTGGCTATCTCTGATGTGGTGTAACATTGATTGTTCTCAATTAATGTCTCAATTTGATCACTATCAACTTTAGTCTACCCAACCACGGAGCATCAAGCATCCGCCAGCAAGAAATCTCCAGCCCAAAACTTTGCAAAGTACTTTTGACTCATTTGATCAGTCAACAGTACCTTGTCCATACACTGCACAAATCTTTTTTTATATATCTGTTGTGTTTTTTTACCTTTTTTGAAAGAATAAAGCATAATATGCCAAAAATGTTGCATATTTTCTTCCATCTTCCATATTAAAATGGCTACATAAAAATTCACCAGTTTTGGCAATTTTGATTTTTTTTAAATGACAGCTAAAGACAACTGAGTGCCACTAGAGCCATCTTATGGAAAAAAGCAAATGAGCTTTTTGGCCAACCCAGTATTTATCCTATTATCTACCAACAACCAAAACTGCTGAAAGCTTCTCAATAGCAGCATGAGATGATCATTACTGTACGCTAAGATTTATCTGGCAACAGCAAGACTGAAGTGTCAAAAGACAGAAGCAAAGACATCAGTTAGGAAGCCGTTATAATAATCTGAGTAAAATGGCTACAGGCAATAGGGCTAGGGAAAAGAACAAAATATAATGTGGAGATAAAATCCAGGGGATAAGAATGACTAATAAGATACTGTAACAAAGAGTCAATGATGACACCTAAACTGTGATATTCTGAGCATGGTGGAATGGTAGCACTGTGATCAAAAACGGGAATGAGCTAGTCTGTGGATCTATATTGTGAGCTCAGTTTGGGAAAACAGCAGATCATGTCAGTGACAAGGCAAATAGAAATGTTAAGAAAACAGACTGACACTGGAGTTATCAGATCTGGGACCCATCTACAGAGAAGTGACACAACAATAAAAGAAGGTGGCCAAGGGTAACATCTAGGGGGATACCCACAGGTATTGGGGGAGAAGACAGAAGGAGCAGTATTAACAGGGGCATCGTGAGAATCCAATGTTCTGAACAAGAGAAGTCAGAGTTTACAGAGCTAGGGTGGTCAGAGTTTTACATGTTCTAAAAATACAATGCTGTATTTAGAGTAGAGTAAAACCATGTATAGTAGTAAATAGTAAAAGTAAAACAAAGTGTATGGGAATGACAACTACTCAAATCAGAATAGTGCTTGAATGGGGGTGCGGTATTGGATAACAGGGATGGCAGTGGCTGTAGTATAATTGTAATGGTGACCTAGGGCTTCAGATATACTTGCGCACTATCAGTTCTTAAGCTTGGGCAAATGGGTGTTCATTATACTACGCCTCATATATATTTCTAGCTGCAATATTTTATAATTATATTTGTGCCCTAAGAGAAATATCTTAGTGGTCTGATAGGTATGGAAGTTACAGAATCCAGATTCTAAAGGAGTTAGATAAGCAAATTATAAAAACAAGGAAGCAGAAAAGATACAACAGCCTTTGGAGAAAGTCTGCAAAGCAAACAAGTAAAGTAAGAGAACGGTGGTCTGAAAGTCAGCAGGGCCTGGGAAAACGTGTGTTAGTATGTTGGTGGTTTGCTTCTCTCTAGGGCGGGGTGTGGGGAGTCTATCCATAGGCAAAGGAGATGAAGCCAGCAAACAAAAGGATATCGAAAACCTGCCAGAGGGGAAGTGATTTAAAAGAGTGCTAGGAGAGAATGTGATCAAGAGCACAAATAAAAAGGGTACCCCTGAAGGAAAAAGAAAAATATTTTTTCTCAGAAGCCAAAGGTAAAAGATATGCATATTGAGAGTGCTCATGTCAGAAAGCCAGTTTACTGCCCATTTCTCCCACTAAACTGCACACTTGTTGAAAAGAACAGAATTTTATCCATTTTGGTAATCCAGGGTCTAACTGAGTAGTATTTAATACATAGTAAATGCTCAACAAATGATAGCTGCACAAAAGAAATGATCATCTCAGAAAAGATGAGGTCACTTGCTAAGAGAAACAATGGCAGGATGAAATCAAGGACTACTTAAGAGTAGAAAGGGTCTGGTCCAATTGAAGAGAGTTAAATGAAACTCTGAATAATAGGAAATGAGTAGGACATGGCAACAGGCAAACAGCAGAAAGAATTCAACCTTGGTTCCCCACAAATGGTGAGAAATTACAAGCAAAAAGACTGGGTTCAAGAAAGTACAGCTCAGCCTGGCTGGGCAACTCAGCTGGTTAGAGCATTGTCCTGATACACCAAGGTTGCGAGATCAATCCCCAGTCAGGGTACGTACAAGAATCAACCAATGGATGCAGAAATAAGTGGAACTACAAATCGATGTCTCTCTCTCATCAATAAAAATAAAAAATGAAGGTTAAAAAAGATTTCTCACTTTGGGAAGAATACTTAGAACAGCAAAAAGTCCCTAATGCAAAGTTGAAAAAAGCCTTGCTGCTCGAAAACATATACCTTAATGGGTTGTATGTAAACCATTGCCTTTATAAGGCATTCCTATAGCATGTAATTCTTATAAACAAACTAAAACACTGATAATTGATATTTGGATGAAATTATTTCATCTTTATTTAGATGTCCCCCAATTCTAAGTGCTATGTAGTGTTTTTTAAATGTCTATAAATGCATTCAAGGGTAATGAAATCCCCCAAAGCAAACAAATATCAGAAAACTTTACGCTATGTCACATATGTAATTTGAATGAAGGAGTGGGAGATATGGAAGAATGTCACTTCATTAACAAACATGAGAGAGAGCTGAGGAGAGCGAGCTAAGCCCCATTCCTTACTTCCTGATTGGTGTCTCCAGAACTGCAATTGTGGTCCAAAGTCACACCAACTCTATGTACCATTAGTGAGGGGTGCATTAGCAGAACTGGGCACTCTCAGTCCAGAAGCCCTCTGGAGAACAGGGAAATGATGAGTTCCATCACCTGGCCAACATCAGCAACCGCCAAACAGTCACCTCAGGGACTTGGACAGACATTCATCTGCTGCGCTGGCAGCCACTACAGGCTATCTTGCTAACCAAGTCCCTTCTGTGAGGACCACCATCTAAGTGACCTGTCATAGAGCTTTATAAAGCAGCATTAATACTGTAGGCCAAAATGAGATTGATCTTTGAGCTTCGTGGTCTCCTGTTGTCAACAGTGCATTATAAAACCAATACTAAATACTTTATAAACAGGTCTCCCTACAGTGTATTAGAAAAACAGTGCATATTTCATGCCCCATAGTTAGGTAGCCACATATCCATCAGACTAATAAATTATTTATTAGGTGCTCAGAAGTGCAATAAGAGTCAATAAACTAACTTCTGGATACTTATAAGCTACTATTTCACTGGAAATTGTACTTGAACGAGAATGCTAGAGCAGTAACTGATGGGGGATGGAAATATCCCACCTCCTCAAGTGAACTGTTAGAAGAAAGCACAGCCCTTACGTGTGAGAAGGGACAAAAATTTCTGTGTCCTTAAAAACCAGTCTTGGTTATTGAATTTATAAAGAAAGTGCCACCCAACCACATGCTCATTTCCCTTTCTTTCACACATAGATTTCTCTGGTCCTACTAACCCTGGATGTCTCCTGAGGGAAATAAAAATTGGTGGAAATATTCTGAATACTCCCTGAATCAGGCCAGATGACAACCACAAGTAATGGTGTGTACTTGACATCTCCAAAGAAACACTACAATGGCTTGAGTGTACAAACTTTCTGCGACATGCACAGCACGGAACTGAGTATTTATGAATCTAGGGTTTAGAGTAGCATTTTTTTCCTATTTCAGTTAAAGCTCCCTACACTGTAGACACCCTATGATACTGGTGCCCAGACCAACATCATCAAGCAACTCCTTCCTGGTTCCACTCCTCTGAAGGGAAAAAAAATACTTTCTGTTCAAGAATGTATTCCAGCCCTTCCAGAAGGAATTTCTTCAGCTGGGAGTTATTTCCCAAACTATCAGAGGCGTGGACCTTTGTGTAGTATTGCGGGTGCCATGGTTTCACATGTTGGCCACATTAATACTGGAGAGCAAGCATCTGTAACCCACAGCTGAGTGTGCTCCAGCCCCAAAGCACCCGCAAGGCCAATGCCAATGCAAACCACTCTTCCCATCCCACATCTGAACCACACTGGCTTTCTCCAGGAGCCAGGGGCTGAGATACAATTCTGAAAATGAAGGTTTGGGGTTCTCTCCATTCACATGATGGGTGTAGAGTGTTGAGAAGAACACAGTCAAAGGGACTGGCTCTTTCTTCTCTCCCATTCCACACCAAGTGAATAAACCATAGAGAGGTTGTCTGATGGTGTTCCAAAATACCCCAGGGAAAAAACCTAAACAGATAAATATATAGATTGCTGCACTGTTTTTGTTTTTCTTTCTAGAACCTTATAGTGTTAGCACTTTAGGCTGAAATTTTTAAGGTTGAAAAATATATAAGTAGGAAAAAGAAGTGGAAAAAAAGGAGAAACATGGGAGGCCCTGATTTTGCATCACTTTCTCAGAGAGATCTCCGCAAATCCTAGAAATAATAAAAGAGTTCATGAAAAAATGTAAGACGACTAGTTTCTTGTATTACTTTTGCTACAACCACCACTGTAGCTAAGATGATTATTCATATTAATGAGTTTGGTATGTAGACAAACTATAAAAGATGCAGTCTCTGACCTCAAGTACTTATCTCTGTCTTATGGGATTTACTCCTCCTGCTAGATTTACTTTTATTCTTCATACCCTTGCCTAGAGGAAGTGATCATCACTCAGGACTTGGAGCCTTTCCATGGGTGGGGTTTAGATATGGCAACAAGAAGAGAAGGAACCTTTGCCCTTGAACACAGACAACATTGGCCCCACAACTCGGGATGTCTAGTTTGTGACAAAAAGAAATATAAACTCCCTGTGAAATATTTACACTAGCCTTACTGAGCTTTACCAGAAAAATCTTATAAAGTACGAACAAAGATAGTATTCCAGTGTTTTATCACATCCAGCACACATATAAACCATACCACTGGACACAAATGAGCTAATATTAGACAACAATTTCAACCTTCTCTTTACATTCAGTTACTTATGTTTTGTGTGTGTGCTTATAGTAACATGTGGAGATTATCTATGGAGTCAGTTTTGCCCAGTGGTTAAGTGCCAAAGTTCTGCAGTCGATTATACTTGGGTTTGAATACCTGGGGAAACTTTTACTAATCATATGACCTCAGCAAATTACTCAGCCACTCTAAGTGCTAAAATTCCTTAACTATAAAAAAAGAAATAATACTAATTCACAACACTGTTGTGAAGATTAAATATTTTGATTAGTGCAGAAGAGTTAGTTGAGTGTCTAGCACAGAAGCCCTCATTAAATATTAGTTGCTACATACATACATGTGTATAAAAAGACATTGCAAACTACAAGGCCATAGGCCAAGCTTGGCCCTCAGGTCAAATTTGTTTTGCTTGGTTCATAAGTGAGTATATGTACGAGTGTGCATGTGTGTTTAATTCATGGCCAACATGTAAAAAACATCAAGAAATTTTAAATTAAAGTATGGATTTCTAGCTGCTGGGAACAAGGGAGTAGAGGCAAAGGGTAGAGTGTCAGGGAAATAAAGATATGGCAACAGAATGTGCATTCCTTCATGACAACAAGCTGCTGCAATGAACAGAAGCTACTCTTCTTAGCATGCACTCTCCGATGGAAAGTCTCTCCTACTCCCTTGTGTTAGATCTCACTTGTTTCCTTCAATTCCATTACCTGCCTGGCCACTAAATCCATTGGAGTTTGCAGCCCTTGCCTGTAAGTCACTCCTCATTCACACAGCACTCATAAACATGGAGAATTCATTCACACATAAATGAAAAGTATTTAATTTAAAAATGAAATTTAAATAAAATGTGAAGTACCAAACATGTTTTCTCTCATGTCTACCTCTGACGAAAATAACAGTGAAATGCATTATGTTCCCTTTTGCATGTTCCTAATCCCTACATGGGGTGGGACAAAGGTAGGTTTACAGTTGTTTATATAGAAAATAATAAAATAATTAATAAATAATAATACAATAAACTCTTTGTAAACCTACTTTTACCGCACCCCGTATTGTTACCAACAGATACATAAACAATGAGTAAACCCATTACCTGTCACCATATCGGGGCCTCTGCTACAATTACAGACATGGGCTTTGTGACAGCTTTTTCATTAATGGTGGTTCTCAAACATACTTGTTTTTAACCCATGGAGACCTTTTTAAAAAGAAATTCATACTGAACATACAAGACAAGAAACACAAAGCCTGGACCCCTTGGTCTCCACAGCTTGAGACACTCATCAAGCATTGTCAAGACGGTACCAAAAAGGTTAAGAAAATTGATCTACTTGTATTGCTTTACTACACAAATAGGGAGAGTAGGAAACTGGGGCAATGTCAAAAAAGGAGCTGGTGGCAGAGGCTTGAACGTTTTTTGAGACCTGGGTTTTCCCAAACTGCTTTTACACCACAGAGGACCAGAGAGTTGAAAATCCAGCAGTGTATGAGGGCCACTCCACCAACTTGTGAGGACAGATTATTAAACCTTCAGGAATTTACAAACCAGTTGACATTGTTAACTAGAAATTAGCCATGGTGGGAATATTTAGACCACAGCAATCAGCAAATGCTACAAGTTAGAGCTCCCCTACCCCACTGAACCAATTGTTAAACATTTTAAAAGCACATCAATACTTGACATTCTGACATTTGGCTAAGTTCAGCATTTTCCCATGGTACATATGGTCATGTGTGGGTCTTCTTCCTAGAGATTTAAAGTTTTGGTGAAGAATATGAAGAAGACCAAACCAGACACTTAAAAGTAACAGAACAAAATAAATCAGTGCATAAGTCTGGAGTGCTTAGCATATACAAGGCATTGTGATAACGTTTTATAAAAGATATAGTAGGATCTCAGCATCCAGAGCTCTTAGGAAATTAATCATTCTGGATAGGCAAAGGGGTACCACTTTATGTTTACTGAGCACCTGTTGTGGGTCAGGTACTGGAGAAAGCAGAAAATATTTTTTCATTTGCTCTTCACAGGTCTTATGAGATAGGAATTACTATTATCATTTTACCAATAAAAAAATTGAAGCTAAGAGAGTTAAGTCACTTGGCCAGGATCTTATATTAAGTGTCAGTGGGGATTTTAAGACCAAGTTGGTCTGATTTCAAAATATGTTCTCCTCCCAATGTCTTGCACTGCTTCTCCAGGTTTCTACCATTTCAGACAAGAATTTTGCTCAAAGTCATTGCTTATTCACCCTATGTTTTAAACAGTAAATCTCTCTCTTGATAATTAAAATTTTTCATTTTGAACATCAAATTAATATGTAGTAACACTGTTAGGACTTCTAAGGGCTTGGGTGGGAAGTGGGGGAAGAGAGTGTTTCTGACTGCTCTTGGAGGGAAAGAGAGTCTCTGGGGATCATCTATTTTTAAATTCAAAGAATCAACCATTTTATGTTCTTATTACTATGTTCTTACTTGTAATTACTTCTATTTCCTACATCTGACTTCCTCCCACGTCTAGAATTTGCTGCCTTATCTTACTGTGAGACTTTTCTAAGAAACTTTAAACTGTTAAGAATAAAATAAAACTGTAAGTATTGATAAGAAATATTTCCAAATCATGCATGAGTATGAGGCAAGATGCAGAACAGTAAGCATAGTGTATCACCATTTGTGTCCCCCAGAAAAAGAAAAAACTGGGAAGGGTTTAATAAATACCTCTCTATATATACTTCTAATACTAGCATTAGGCTAGTTCTGAAAATAACTTTAAGAATCTGGTAAACAGAAATTATTTCTGAGGAGGGGTAGGAAATCTGTTTTTTCTGTATGAGGAGGACCCCCCAAAATGGAATTTATTTATAAAAATTGTGTATTTATTCTTACATGTTTAAACTTCAGTCACCTTCAAAGTACTCTCCGTTTGATGCAATACACCTGTTGAGACCTTTTTTCCACTGCTGAAAACAGTTTTTGAACACTTAACTTTTAATGCCTTTTAGTGCTTCTGCTGTGTTCTGTTTCACCTCTTTCATACATTAGCAAAATGTTTCCCTTTGAGGACTTTTTTCATCCAGGGAAACAAAAAGCAAGTCGCTCGGGGCCAGATCAGGTAAATAAGGATGGTGGGGCATAAGGGTCATGCTGCTTTTGGTCAAAAACGGCTAAACACTCAGTGTGGTGTGGGCAGGTGTGCTCATAAATCATACATCATGAAATGGGCAAATATGTTGAGTTTTCAAAAAGTCACTGGAGCCGAATGCAGCCTCTCACACCACCACTTGTTGGTACACTGATACAGATGGATTCCTAGAACTCATCAATCAAGCAAAACCTGTACTACAAGGCACCTGCCCTCCAGAAGAAAATTCCAGTTTTCTTGGAGTCCTCCGCTTATATAGGCTTCTGTACTCTTTTCTCACTTTTTATAATATTTATGTATTACCAATTAAAACAAAAAAGTTTTAGAACTTTCAGGTTCTAAGCAAAATATGGAGAACAACTATCTTAGAAGTTCAATATCTAAGTTTAGATGCTTTGTTGCACCTCTTCAAATGCTCAAAAAGCACTATTTTTCCTGGTGCTCAACTGTGCTCATATTTCTACAGTGTTGATATTTAAGATAAATCCCTCTACCATAAACACCCTAATTAAATAAAAGATATAAATAACTTCTCTCTTTTACTAAAGTATAAGTGCACAACGTCACTACTTGTGTTATTAACTATAATGCTTCCAGAAGCATAAGTAATTTGGTCAAAAGAAAGATATGGGCTGAGATTCTTGGGGTAAGGATGATATAAAAAGATATACAGAACATGCCAAATGGGTAGATGAGCATGAATAAAAATAAAAAATAAGGGCATGTTCCTTTGGTAGATGAAGGATGCTATTAAAAAATGAGATTAGAGCCCTAGCTGGTTTGTCTCAATGGATTTGGCACTAGCCTTCAAACCAAAGGGTGACCAGTTCAATTCCCAGTCTAGGGCACATGCCTGGGTTGCAGGGCAGGTCCCCAGTAGGGGGCATGCGAGAGGCAACCACACATTGATGTTTCTTTCCCCTTCTCCCTCCTTCCCCTCTCTAAAAATAAATAAAATATTAAAAAATAATTTAAAAAATGAGATTAAAAAAGAATATAACAAACTGTAGAGGTCTTGAAATTTAGGCTTTAAGTTGCTGAACAGAAAAGTTAAATAATGAAAGTTGTGTTTTGTCTCAGAAACAGTGTGTCACATATATCATAAAAGTGAGAGATCTGAGGCAGAAGTATTCAATTAGGGGATTTGTGTTGTATTTAAACATTCCCATAGAATATCAGCTCCAATAGCAAAGAAGTACATCAATTTTCTGTCTATACTACAAGCATCCAAACACCTGACACTACAGTAGACACAAATAGGAAATGGATATCCCATCACAAAACATGAGAACCTAAACTACGTGATAGTGAGAAACAAAGAAACAATTTAGAGTTGTTATGTTTTCTGTTTTTTTAAACAATCTAAAAGAACTGATAAATTTTAGCTTTCAGGGAAAAAATAAAAACAAAGATAATTTGATTATTTCCAGTTAGGGAAAAATGGTAGAGAAGGGATGTCTCAACTAACAATTAATTGTATGCATTAGATATAATTTGATATTTTACACGTATAAGCTACCAATACACAAATAACAGTTAAAATATTTCTACCTAAGATATATTCTCTTAAGTTAATAAATATCTAAACATTGAAATTATGCTTTCTCCTTGATTCTCTACATTGTATTCCTGACTGGTATCTCCAACAACAGGACATTGCTTCACCAGTCATCTCCAGGCTGGTCATATCATTTTCCTCATAGCACTTAACTAGCTGAAATGTTACACATAGGCTAAACACTTGACAATCATCCGTCCATGTCAGATGGGAGTGGGCGTCCCCCCAGAATGCCCGCCCTACCCAATCAACAAATACAAGTTATCTCAAACTCTAGAATCTGCCAGATTTCTGCAAACGAATAGCCTCCTTGATTAGAGCTTGCTTAGAACTCAGTATCTTTGAATTGGACTCTAATGATCTCTCTAAAACTGCTGCTAACCATATTTCATGTTTTTGTTAATAAACGGTTAAGTTCCCACCCATAAATGTTGAAAGTAAATTCATGTCTGTTCCACCTCTATATTCTTACTGTGCTTGGCAGGCTGCCTCGTATTCAAAAGTGTTTAAGAAAATTGGTTGAATGTATGAACACATGATGAACAAATGAATGATTACAGTAACTTCAGGAGTTTCTATGCCAGGGGCAGAAATTCAGGTCACGATGCCATTGACACCATGGCAGATGTTGCTAACTGAGCACAGAAGGTTTCCCCCCCTCCTGACCCTGTTCAGCTCCTCAAAGCAGTCAAAATTCACCCATGAGATGAAACATATTTGTCCTTCCTCAACTGTGCCTTTTTTCAAAAGTTCCAATTTGGTGTCATTTATGAAGATTTTCAGGTAAGCCACAAAGAAAAAACTTAAAACACTAATAAGTTCAAAACTAAATCCAGAACTGTGAATTTACTTATTAAATAGTCTTTCCTTCTGTATTTAAATGTGGCAAAGATATCTCATATATTGTGAGCACTGGAGTACTGGATTAAGAAAAAAAGTAAAATAACGAGACCAGCCTTTTTTCAAGAACTCATCAGCATATAAGTATTAAATGCCTTCAAGGAAAACTTGGCACCACATCTAAGTGATCAGCAATGAAATCTCTTGAGACTCCATCTTTTGGTTGCCAGAGGGAAGGGGGTTTAGGAGACTGAGTGAAAAAGTTTAAGAGATTGAAAAGTACAGATTGGTAGTTACAAAACAGTCATGGGGATGTATAAAGTACAATACAGGGAATATTGTCAATAATATTGTAATAACTATGCATGGTTCCAGGTGGGTACAGGAAATATCAGGAGGACCACACTGAAAAGTATATTATTGTCTAACCACCATGCTGTATACCTAAACTAATAAAAACAGTATTAAATGTAAAGTGTAATTGAAAAATAAAATTACAAAAAAAGGAAGGTCCATCTCTAGACCCTTTTGAGAAATCTCTTTATCTTTCAGTTTCCCTTTCACTGTAGACTTACTTTTCTCAAAATAAAAAAATATCAAATACTATGTAGTCATGTGTCAAGACTGCACATATGTAAATAATCATATAAAAAGTTTTAACAATTTTTCTACAAATATTAAAAATCAAGATGAATTCCCAAACATACTATCTATGTACATATTTTTAATACCTTTATTTTGATTTTTTTTCTTTCTAATAAGGTCATTAAAAGATCCTCCTTTTTAAAAAAAAATCCTCACCTGAGGATATATGTTTATTGATTTTAGAAAGAGAAAAACACTGATGTGAGAAAGAAACATCTATTGGTTGCCTCCCATTTGCACGCTGACCAGGGATCAAAGTGGCAACCTTTTGGTCTACAGGATGACACTCCAACAAACTGAGCCACCCGGTCAGGACTAGATCCAGTTTTTAATGTACTATAACTTGAATTCCAGTGTGAACAAAATTAACTGCTGTGTGATATTTCTAGGAACTTTTTAAAATTCTATCTTTTAAGAAATAAGACATCAGATGACAAACTCTTCACCTTGTCATGTGTTATGGCAAAAACAAAAATAAAAACCCTTAAATGGGGAGGAACTGCATTTCAGATGACAAATTGTTTTGGCTGTTTTTTGTAACATTCTGTTTAACTAGTGCCTAAACACGATATGCAAATACAAACTACAACAAAAAGTCAGAGGCTACAGTATTTTCAAATGCTTGCACTTCCATCTTAGATAGTACCTAGTCCACTGCTTTAAATACAATTAAGTATCACCTGAAACTTCTGCTTCAAGGCAGATTAAGACTGTGTCTTCACAATATTAAAACAACTGATCAATGAAGTCAATGTGTTTGAAGGCAGTAGTAAGTCAAATGAAATGTTTCATGCTGCTGTAGACAAAATAACCAGCTGACTGAAACTGTGAATTAGTAGTTTTATCTTAGAACTACAATTCTCATGCAATCTTAGAGAACAAGTCATTTTTACAAATTACTCAGCAATCATGCATTTCAAAGACAGCTTCTCAAATTGCCAGGTTTTAAAAAAATACAAGTTATAAAGCTATCTATGCACTTTCCTTCTTGTCTAGACTCTGCTTTTCTAAATGGATACATACCATCAAATAAAATCTCAACAATCCTTTTTCTTTGTTTTTTTCAAAAAAAAGGGAAAGTATAGGAAAATACTATAATAACTTGCCGTATTTTACCATAACAAAGAAACTGCGGGAGGAGCACGAGCTGGCAAGTCCGCCAAAGCTAAATGTATTCCACATGGTTAGTGGCCAGTGAGCTCTGCAAGAGGAGGAAAAAATCTGACACGTAGGGCTTCAAAATGAACATAACCTTCTAGGTTCATTCTCCGTTATGATTCTGGATGCACATTTTAATAGTGATTAAAACATATGGAACTGCACGGAGCATAATGTCAGGATGTTTCCATGTCCCTCAATATCATTTGAACATCCCAGGTCAAATATAACATGACACTAATGGTTTGGAAGCAAAGTGGACGGCCTGAAACTGTATTTTATTTTAACAGATCTCATAGACTCCTCTTTCCATAGTTGTGAGACAGACACGGCAGAGTTTGAACATTAACAAAAGTTGTTAAGGTAAAGCTTAATCCCAAATGTGTTAGCATAAAACTACCCACTTCAAAAAGATTTTAAAGTATGTTTTATTAAATCCTGAAATGCATGTCCTGGTAAATTTCTGTATAAATTTGATTTACAAATTCCACTGAAAATGTGCCACAGCTGGCAGAATAAATTACTATAATAAATCATTATTAAATAACTGTAAATCTTCATAATGACATAATGGCTAACTAAAAAAAAGTATGCAGAAGTGAACATACAGTAGAAGAAAAGCACTCTTCGCACAGGAAAGCAAATTACAAAACTTCCCATGCCAACTACAGTATGATTCAGTGACTAAACAGGAAAATAAAATTCACATAAATAGTATTTAAATCTGCAGTGGAGTTGTGTTCACTATTGCATTAAAACGAATTGTATGGCGGGGGTAACGGACTCAAGTTTTTGACATTAACATTTGCACTGCCAAAGGGTAAGTCTCACATGTACAGCTGCATCCAATATCTTGCTAGACAATACAAACACATCCCAGGTATCAATCTGCGAGCCCAGTTTGCTCCTTCTCTGAAGCTTTATAAATATTCCTTAAAAAATAACCTATGTTCCCTCTACTACTCTCTCCTCCTTATAGAACTCCACCCTACACCAAAATAGACTTTTAAAAAATATACAGTTATATTCTTTTTGATGTGGAACAGATGGAGAGTTATAGTAATCCATTACTTCAGATATCACTTGAAGTGAATCACTGCAAACATCCCTGCCATGGGGTAGTTTCCCCAAGCCTCCATTTGTCAAAGTGCAGACACTTGGTGCTTGTGTGGCAACCATGAGGCATCCAGCTCCAGCCAAGAGGAGCTCCAGCAAAGCAACAGGCCCCAAAGTGTCAGTTTACACCGTATGATTGCTTCTTCTGCCTCCCGGGAAGGGTAAATTATTGACTGACACTTTCACAACAGAAAAACTGTCTAAGATCAACCCATTAAAATGGTTAGTCTATTGAATATTCCACATTGCCAGTTAGTAAAATCTTTGTCCAAGTCTTCACTGCCCACTCTTGTTTGCGCTTTATTTTGCAGTCCCTAGTCACTACCTCATCATAAAATGAAAAAATGCCCCTGAAGGCTACCACAACTTTTTGCATTTGTCAAGCCTCAAGTGGCAACAGGGTTTCTGAATAAGGAAACTTTTCCAACAAGTGCAAGATTTACCGGTATATGATTCAGGAAAGTTGCCCCCAACTCAACAAACTGAGCTGTACAATAAAATGAAGATAAAGAATGGTCTCTATGTTAGTCTGGATCAAAATATTTTTGCAAATATAAATAGCAGGTATTTTTCCCCATATTCATTTTCCAATTTGCCTTCAGTTATAGTACAAAAAGGCATCCCTTTTTCAATGGGCAGTAATTGCTTCACTAAGAAATATATCTACCCAAGAAGCACTTGGGCCCCACAGTCATGTATTTATTTCTTCCCAACATGGTATTTCTCCCCAAACCTCCATTTCCATCCACACAAAGCCATCTCTGCATTGGAGAGCAGGGAATCTCAAGCCTCAAAACCCAGCACATTCCACACCAAATAAAACAGTAAAAGGATACCTAATTCTATGAAGGGAATAAACATCTAAAAGTTACATGTGGAAATAACTGAGAATACTTCCAAATAAGCAAAAGTTCAAAATAAGAGACCAAAACAGCAACAGAGGGCACACTGACCCAAAAAGAGAGGGTAGAGCACATGTATGGGTACAAGAAGGGTCAAGAGGAGATCTGGGAGACTGAAGAGAATGTACAATGTACAAAAAGCAGTCGTCTAGCTTACAAGAGTGTGCGAACTGAATTTTGAGCTACATTACCTAGGAAAAGTCATCAAAAAATGAAAACATTGACCATTGCTATGACTATGTCTCCAGTACTCTAACCATTTGGGGTGATTTACCTATTTAACTCCATGATTATACAACCAAGGAAAACCACCTCTTTTCTTCCTCACACCACCTTACCTCTTTCTAGGCAGCCCAGTCTACTCCTAGACTTGAGACACCAACTGACCTTTGATAGCCACCAAACCCCATTTTCAGGTTTGACTGCTCTTCTACACTGCAGATGCATTCAACTATATACCTGTCATCTGCAAGGGGAATGTCTAATAAGAACTTCAAACTTGGATCCCTACAAGTGTCAATCTGTGACTACTCAAATTGGCTCCTTCTCCATAATTGCCCACCTCAGTAAATGGCACTATTGGCCACTATGTACTTAGAAAACAATTTTCTCCATTATAAAGTCCAAAAGGACCATTTTATCCTTTTCTTCTTTATTATTTACTTTTAGAGAGACGAGAAGGAAGAGAGGAGAGGGACAGAAACATCGATGTGTGAGAGATACATCCATTGGTTGCCTTTCACACACCCCCAACTGGGGACCTGGCCCACAACCCAGGTATGTACCCTGACTGGGAATCAAACCAGTGATCTTTCAGTTCACAGGCCAGCACTTACTCCACTGAGCCACACCAGGCAGGGCACCTTTCCCTCTTTTTTTAATAGTGTTTCTTTCCTTGGAGCTACAGTGAATCTCAGTCCTTATTTTAACCTTTAGAACAAAGATACAGCTTTCTAGGAATTAAGCCCACTCTCCAGTTTTCAGTATAGAAATAGCTCCAAGGTCAAATGCCAAATCACCTCAATATGTAAAAACAAACCTATAGGATTAGCTCAAGTGTCTCTCATGTGATGTACAGAAGACTCTCACAAGGAGCAGCCCTTCGTTTCTCAAGATGAGACCTCAATGTACTTTCTTCTGCTCTGATGAGTACTGAGATTTTGTCCCAACTTTGTGGTCACCCTATTATTTTACACGCATGTAAATACATGTAAACATGTTAATGCCTACTCAATAATGACTTGTGTTCTTTCTCTACCTCCTATGCAAAATCAGGTATCTTTTGTCATCGGGATTTTATTCCCAAACAACCTCTCCCTCTCCCTCTGATAACCCATATACAATCTCCAAAGAGCTTCTAGTTTATCTCCTAACTTATTTATGGATTCTTCTTTGCCCCACCCCCATGGCTACCACTCTCTTTTGGCAGTTGAAATAACCTCTGACCTCAGCTTCTCTTGCACTCACTTTTTCTCCCATCCAAGCCATGCTCCAAATTATAGTCGATTTTTGCAAAATCCTTTAAGAGGACCCCATAGGATAGGGACCCTGTCAGTTTAACCATCTTTACCTATCAACCCACTCATGATGATCCCAGATTTTATGTGCTCCTCTCATTGCTTATAAGCCCTTTCCATTTCTCCATTCCTTAATCTTCAGAGATTTTTCTTTACTTGGACTAGAGTAGATTTTATCCATTCCTACAGCACTGCACTCTTCTTCTCAGAACTTGTCATTATTTAATTTATTATAATTATTTAACTTCTATCTCCCCTACACGTTAATAAGCACTATGATGGCAGAGCTCTTTGCACGTGCTCCCCCGTGCCAAATACCAATTCAATAAATACTTCTGAATGAATATCCCAACTTATCAGCCAGTGAAAGTAGAGAAGCAACTTAAAAGTGATTTAAAAGTACAAAAGTTTGCCTCCTTTAATATGTATGTTATAATGATCTTAAATATCTTGCTATATGGCATAATATCTTGTAGCTTGTCATTTTGTAACTAATTAAACAGGAAACTACTATCTGAAGGATTAAGAATCCCCATCACCACTGCTTTTGGGCTACTACTGGTGCCCAGTTTAGCAAGACAGAAATGAACTCAGTTATACCGCAGGGGTTGAGTCCAACAAGCCCTTGAGCAATTCCTTGACAATTGCCAAACATGACAAACAGAACCATGAGGTACATTTGTCAAAAGGTGTGGAGACACTTCTTCAGCCCTGACACAAGCAATTATGTTCCTAGTTTTCTTTAGATCCCTTTCTCAAAACATTCTTAACGAGTAGCACAAATTTTGATCATGTACCTTTATTCATTTTTTTTCCAACACTTACTGAATGCCTACAATATGTTCCTGGTACAATGGTAGCACTGAGAAAATAAAAGACAGTTGCAAAGCTAAACTGAATTCATTCTGTTATTTAAGAGCAAAATGAATTGTACCAATCCACATATAAGGAAGTCTTATAAGTTACTAAGTATTTTACATGTTACCAAATAGCTTTTGTTCTGTCATCATTTTTGAATTTCAGTAATGACTTTATTCAACAAATTACAAACACAAAGCAAGGAGTATTAGTTTTCTACAGTGGCTGTAATAAATCACCACTACCTTGGTGACTTAAAACAAAAATTTATTACCTTACAGTTCTATTGGTCTGAAGTCCAACACAAGTCTCAATGGGCTAAAATCAAGGTTCTGGTAAGGGCTGCATTCCTTTCAGGAGGCTCTAGGGGAGATTCTAAAAGCCACCTCCATTTCTCAGCTCAAGAAGGGCCCCCTTTCTCCATCTTCAAAGTCAGAAATGTAGTACCTCTGTGACCATTTTTCCTTAGTAACATCTCTCTCTGACCACATGTGGGGAAGGTTCTTTCAAAGATTCATATGATTAGATTGGGTTCACCTGGATAATCCAGAATGGTCTCCCTTCTCAAGGTCTTCAACTTAATCACATCTGCAAAGTCCCTTTTACTATGTAAGATAACATTCACAGGTTCTTAAGAATTGAACCTGATTTGGAGGCCATTATTTTGTTATTTTGCAAAAAAAAATGCACATTTTGGGGGCCAGTATTCACGTCTAATAATTAACGTCTAATAATTAACAGCATTTCTAATTGCCTAGTATGTGAAATCTGCTAATTTAATATGCAGTTAAGGCACAATTTATAAATCAATCTTGTCACAATCAAAATATTGGAAGAACCTATTGGTTTTACACTCGGAGGTATAACAATTAAATAAACATTTTAAAACTTACTATGTAACTTACCTTCTAGGCAATATATCTTTGAATGGAAATAGGGAAAGTATTACAAGGTCACAATGTATATTTTTGGTATAAACATAGATTCCTGAAGGAATTTGTTCTGATTTTGACCAGTGATAAATTCCAGCAACTAAATCATCTAAAGTGGGTTATAAGACTTAACTTTATAATAATTGTTTTCAGTTCACACCAAAAAGCAATGCAAAGAACTGGATTATAGGTTACCACTTCAACAGCTGGCTATAATCTCACACTTCGATAATGACGATGATGTAATTTTCATTCAAAAATTTTAGCAGTTGGAATTAAGACTTATTTAGTTAATTGCCTTTAATATTATTTTGTACTTTGTTATGAAAAGGTTTTTTTCAGAGAGAAGAAGTCAAGGACCACACCTGTAGCTTGTTTTATTCAGGGGCAGTATATTTTCTGCACAGATGTTCGAAAGAACTTTAATGGAAAAGCATAGTTATTTTTAAGCCTTCAGGGATGGAAAAACCACCAAATAGATTTTTTCCTATTTTTTCTATGAAATCTTATCATTTTGATTCAAAGGTTTAAACTGAAAAAGAATTACAAGTATCAATGTGAATAAGGATTAGTATCCTTTACAATACACGGCAAGAAAAAAGAAATAGTAAGCATAGCTTAAAAACAAATCATAGAGAGAACCACCATTCTTAAAGATGCCATTCATACATAATTTAGCTTTAATATTACATATTTTAAATCTGTGAATGCATTCCATAATCAAACTTAAAGCCAGAAGTATGTAAATATCACAGAACAGCTCAATTTTTAGAGACAGAAAATCTTATGAGCTATGTATATTCTGAATTTTATTTGCAATAACAAGAAAAATTCGTAATGCTACTTCCATGGGCAGAAGGCAGGAGAGGGGAGTGTCCTACCTAACAAAGCCTATCTGAGCATATCAAGTGCTCATCTTCACATTAAAAGTAAGGCAGAAAAGACAAATTCAATGTAACCTCCTCAACTTGACTAGTAATTAACAAAGCACCAAAGCTGTACCCTCTGTTTAGTGTCAGAAAATATACTCACTATTGGCTAGAATATCAATAGCCAAGTTGTTGAATAATGTATGCATCCTTCACAAAAAAAGGTAATTAGATGAGGTGCTGGAGGCATTAACTAACTTTATTGTGGTATTCATTTCTCAATATACACATATATTAAATCATCATGTTGAACACAAACTTACATATTCCATGTCTCAATTATGTCCTAATAAAGCTAGAAACAAATATACATACAAATTTTGATTCTAAATCATGCATTTTCAATAGGGGAAATTTTTAGTATTATAATAGCATGTGGTCCTCCAAAGTTCAACCCTACCAGACAAAATCAGACCCTATCAGACCCTATTCCTTAGGGTCTCAGGAAGTGGGTAGGGGGGGCTCAAGGACCAGAACAAGGTGTCTATAAAGGCTTCTTAGGCCCTGAGAGTGGGGAAAAGGTTGAGAAACAGTTCAACCCATGATAAACCCAAACCAGCTATCAACTATAGGAATAGGAAATACTAGGGGATCCCTGATAACTTCATCTACCCACTTCACGTCCCATCCACCCCTACAACCCCACTAGCTCTGAAGCATCTTCAAGGATGGCAGTTGGAGCACTGAGAAATATATTAAAATCACTTAAATAGTGCATTTAAGACACGTGTGCACTACCCCAGAAGGTATATAGAACCACAAAGGAGAATGTGGCACAGCAAAATACTCCACATTCTGCTTTGTCTCTAAAAGAAAATAAAAAATGTTGACATGGAATTTGGGAAGGGGGATGAAAACAAGGAAAAAAGCAATGGGTGCTACAGTATCTCTTTTAAAAAAAAAGTAGGTAGCATTGAACAAAAACTTTTGTTAGTCTGATCTACACATAAGAATTTTCACATGTGGATATATTGTGTTGGCCATAAAGTCTGTATAGTTTTGTCTGTAAAACAAAAGACACATTTTCATTTTCACCAATAACTTTATTGACTTGGATATTTTGAGTGTGTTGGCTATCTTCCACATGGTATAATGTTGATTGCTCTCAATTAATGTCTCAATTTGATTGCTTTCAACTTCAACTGGTCTAGGGTCTATCTGACCATGGAATATCATCCAACATGAAATCCCCAGCACAAAATTTCTCAAACCACTTTTGAAATATTTGAACAGTCACACCACCATCTCTATACACAGCACAAATCTTTTTTTGCATTTCAGATGCACTTTTACCTTTCTTGAAATGATAAAGCATAATATGGCAAAAATTATTTTATTCTATCGTCCATATTAAAATGGCTACACAAAAATTCACCAATTTTGGTGTTTTTTAAGTGCACTCTGATACAACAGCTATTACAATACAATCTAACAAAACTGTTTCAAAAGAAGTTAAAAACAACTAAGCACTACTAGAGCCATCTTATGGAAAAAAACAAACAAACTTTTTTGGCCAACCTAATAAGTAGATGGAGAAGAAAATACAGTTCAGATGTAGAGGTAGCTATAGCTAGATGTGACTTAAGAGATAATTTCACTTATTTTACTCTGGATTCTAAAAAACTAATATTATACCTATAGCAACCATATGTCCTTAATTTTCCACAACAATCCCAATTTCATGTAATTACATTCTTCCCTCCGTCCCCCAAACCAGTGATGCTTTAACTACAAAACTATGATCTCATCTAAGACTTTCCACTCAAACAAATCAATACCAGAAAATCCATTATTAGACCCTAATACTTAGGGGCCAGAGAGAGTTGAAAAGCATATCATTCTACATATCATATTTAAAAGCAACTTATTTATAAATTTAGGACTCTCTGGTTATTGTAGAAAAGTTAGAAAACCAAATAACAAATAATGAACTAATGTTTTGATAAATCCATATTCTGTAGGCTTCCTTACATAGTATCTTTGATGAACAGAAATATCTTATATTTCAGACCATGGCACTCCTCTCTCTTGCACTTCATCTAACTACAAAGCACTGTGTTTGAGGAACAAGTACAGGAAAGTGAAGACAAAGGACTGGGTGAGTTATCTTAGAAAAGTGACACCTATGAGATCAAAAGAACCCATGCTTCATGAAGCAAACCCTTTGCTCTGAAAGGTGAGGGTTGATCTTCTATTTTTTTTCATGGACATCATCAAGTGGGTGCCATTCAAGACGATATGAAAAATATATCTCCTTCTGGAATATTATATGAGGTGTGATGGATGCATTCAAGACAAAATGCCAGAGGGGGCTGATCTAAGAAACATAATTATCTTGTACAGTATGCCTTTGAGCAATATCCAAAGACATTCAAAAGTCTTTACCCACTCTGTCCTCACCCTTTTTTCTTCACTACGTCAAACAGAAACAAACAAACAACAAAACAGCCCTGGCCAGTGTGGCTCAAGCTGGTTGACTGTAGTCAGAGAACTGAAAAGTCTCCAGTTCCATTCCCACTCAGGTCACATGCCTGGGTTGTAGGTTCTGTCCCTAGTTGGGGCTCAACACGGAAGGCAGCCAGTGGATGTTTCTCATATCAGTGTTTCTCTCCCTCACCTTCTCCCTCCCTTCCCATCTTTCTAAAATAAGTAAACATTAAAAATTGAAAAACAGAACTAAGAAAATGAAAATTGTAAATGGGGGTGAATCAAAGCCCACTATCCAATCTAAACCTACTAAATATGCATACCAAAGAAAGGGGAGATGAGCATCAAGACAGGTACTAACATAGTTCACACTGTAAGGAAGCTGTACAGCAGCTCCAATGAAAATTATAGGAGGTAGGCCACAGCCATTTCCCACTGGCCTCAATTTTTTCATTTCTGTGTTCCTGGTTTTGTTTTTGCTTTTTGGCTGAAATGAACAGGCTGGGAGGAACAGAGCCCGGTCTCAAGAGTGAGGAGATAGGTAACCTGACCTCTTAATGCTCCAGGCCAACTACTGGGGCCATAGACCTCATTCTTTTTTATTAAATTTATTGAGGTGACACTGGTTAATAAAATTATATAGGTTTCAGGTGTACAATTCTATAATATATCATCCATATATTGTATTGTGTTTTCACCACCCCAAGTCAAGTCTCCTTCGATCAGCATTTATTGCCCCATACCCTCTACCTCCCCTACCCTCCTTTTATAGACCTCATTCTAAGATTTAACTATTTAGAATTTTTTTAAAAAGCCTTTCTTTGTATATGACACTGTAATAAAATAACAGTACAGCAGGTCCTTTAGTAATGTTTCATTATGTTGATGAGATGCCTAGGAAACAGTTATTCTTGCTTGTATCAAGTAACCTATGGTAAAGCTGGTTTCTTTCTGGTCGTTTTGCTTAAAGTCCCAGAATCTATTTACAATGTTAAGTAAGGACTTCCTGTAATAATAACAATAATGAAGATGCCTTGCATCTAGTGCCTTATACCTTAAAGTGTTTTAATGACTTTAATGGATTGCAGTATCCCTGTGAGATCAAAGGCAGATATTATCATTTCCATTCCACATAATAGAAAATCAAGGAAGAAAGGTTAAGTAAGTTGACCAAGTCTCACTCATCAATACAGTGTTCTGCTAACAGGGGCTGCTAGTCCTTGTGCTGCTTAGATGGCTGCTCGGTTCAACCTCAGCTTTCTAGAGTGGGAGTTATGGTGACACTGGATTGAGAGTTGATTAAACTTGATATCAGTAGGACCCAAAAGGCTCCAGAGAATCTGTCAGTAGCCAAACTCATTTTTATATAAAGCAATTTTCTTCCCTTCCACTTTTAAGATCCACCTCCCCTAAATATTACAATGCAAAATTATGTTGAGATAAGGTTGATGTTATGTTAGGTTGTTGAATAAATAAAACAGATAAGATGAAGAAAACATTTCTAACCATTACAAGGCCCAAAGTTAGAACACTACAGAGCTATACATGCATTTGGTCATGTTCATATTTATGTACATTGTGCCCTCCTACTATAAAAACTAAGCACTCCCCACTGGAAGACTATACTGAGGGGGGAAAAACAACCTAATGCTAACGTGAAATCTCTTTATTACTTATTTATTTGAGTTACCAAGTATGTGATCAGAATCAAAATAAGAGCTGGGATTGGTTCCTCATAAAAGCTAACCTTGCTCTCTTTCCCACCCACACGAAAGTAATTCTGTTCAGAAACCTTCAATTTTTTGGCCCTAACCCATTCTTGGGGTGTGTAGCTCACTCACTGCCAATAATTGCTTCCATACAATACCCTGGTTTAAAAACTGTTTGCATACTTTTAATAATGCATTAAATTTATATTACATTTAAGACTTCCAAACAGGCTCACAGATTTTATTTTCTGTACTACAAAACAGAGACTAGGCACAGTACACCAAAGTAGCCACCAGGAAAAACAAAGTAGCCTTGATTTCATTTTTATCTTCAACCATGTATCTCAGAATTTTTTGGCCTTCTGAACTTCAAAAAAAAAATTTTTTAGAAAGAGGGGAAGGGAGGGAGAGAGAGGGAGAGAAATAGCTATGTGAGAGAGAAACATCAGTCAATTGCCTCTCATATGCTCCACTGAACCCTCAACCTAGGCATGTGCTCTGACTGGGAATTGGACCTGAGACCTTTACATTTACAGGATGACACTTTAACCAACTGAGCCACACCAGCAAGGGCACTTTCTGAACTTTTAAAAATTTAATTGGAAGCACAAATTCATTCATCTGAAGAAGAAAAATCAACCTAAAAATCTGTGATGAGAAACCATGAGCATGTATCTGTCATGTACCCAAATTAGTATTACCCAGGTGAGTATACCATACGTATATTAGCTAAAAATCATTTCACATAGGGCAATGCCACTGGTCCTATATAAGGTTGAAAATGTGGTTGGACTTGGTTCTGATTATAATCTCTATAATATATTAATAATTTGCTTAAAATACATGTATAAAATTTTATCCTTGAACAGCAAAATTCCAGCCCAGGAATAAAAGGTTAAAAGCTATATGTCGCTTTCAATACAAAGAAAAATAACACTACTCAACATTATTAAAACTACTATTAAGTTACTAACATTTTAGTTAAAACTAGTGCCTCTCAAAAGAAATTCTTGAATTTAGAAAAGCTGAAATATGCTCAGGTATTGAAATGCATAGAGTCAGAGAATCACCACCTGGCCCCCTCCAAAACTTAATATTTAAACAAACACCAAAACTCTTCTAGTAACAGTAACAGGTTTTTTTCCATGGGCTATAATCATTCATAGACGATGCCTTAATTAAAGCTGGGCAATGAAACTGTACATTAAGTTGAATGTGTCAAGTCAAAGAACTTCTTAGCACAACTGGGCATACTCATAACTTCTTAATGTGTCCTGTTAGGTCTACATTTTAGCAGAGATGTAAACGATATCACTTTTCAACCTTAACTGTGATTTTTTTCACTTTTAGTGCTCTCTGTCCCAACTTTAATGTTCTTTTAATGTAGTTTTTCCTGTGCGATATATCATATTTATCTCTGTAGCCATCCATCACTATTTTCTTTAATTGAGGTTAATTTCTTTCAACTTGGGGGAAGGTGGGAGGAAGAAGGGGAATCCTCATTCTGCAGCTCTGAGCACGGAGGGCATTCACAGCTGCTAGTTTTTTAATCATGAAGCCTGATTTTCAGGATGCTTAAATTCCTCAAATCCATCCTACTGCCCTCCAATCTGGACCTAACTCAACAATCTACTGGGATGGGAACCCGGTTCCCGCCCAGAACTACTTAATGAAAAATTTCTAACTAACTAAAATCCCTCCAGCTGCAACCTAAGTCTTTTTGTTTGTTTTCACTCAAATGGCTAACAGCTGGCACCACCTTCCATGTAAAATTATTTCATGTGTTTGGAAACAGTGATTAACTTACACCTTGGTCTTAACTTCTCCAGGCCACAAAACTGCTTCATTTCTCAAATCTTTTAAACATTTTCTACTTTTACCTCTGGGATGTAGAGTCCTTTGGAGTTTGGAATCATTACGTGGCCAGAAATCAGTAAAAAATATATTATATAGGTTAGGGAGAGGGTTACTCTTCTGCTCACCTTAGCGACTAGTTGTAGGGACTTTCAGCTGGGCTCTGTCAGGGACTGGCTGGAGGCTGTCCCCCACCCTGCCCCTCCAACAAACCGTGGGCAGCAAAACAACTCCCCACCCAGTTTTATGGAGTGGTCAAGGAGGGAGACCTTGTAAGTGTAAACAGAGTCTGACAACTTTAAGTCACCATTAAAACTAGACAAAAAGTTGGACAAGGGGTTTTATTTGTACATGCTAATAAATACTTGGCTATCTTACATTTGCACAGCACAGTTTACCTACACACCTCTTAACAATGGGATGGTCCTGGGAGTGAGGAGGAAGGATGAAACCCACTGCCAAGGTCAGCCCAAAATTCTAGGTGGTAAACTCTTTCTACATTACAGGTCATTTCAGTAAGTGCTTGATACTCAATGGACATGCAACAAGCATTAACAGAACTGGAAATCAGAGGTGAGCACATTCTTAGTTTGGGCAATCCTGGTAATGGGGGTGGGAGGGGGGCCTCAGAAACAATGTAATATGCTCTAAAGGCAGTTCATCAAATGGATGTTGGGGCTAATGACGTTGATGAAGGAGGATTTATTTGTAGAGCTGAGCCTTTCAGGAGACCAATTCTGAGGCAGGGCTGGTTTCAAGTAGAGTCAGCCTGTAGAGCTGAGGAAGCTCAGGGGCCAAACGAGGCACTGGGGAGGGAGTATGAGAGCACTGTATGATCTGCCAAGTAGTTCACATAGTATCTCCATTGGATATAGCCACAGTTTGCTGTGTCTCATTTTTTAATATTATTATTAAAGTTTTCAAACATATACAAATGTAACAGTATAATAAACCTCCTGTGAACTGCACCCACCAGCTTCAACCACTATCATGACCCTTATCATGGTCCATCTTGTTTCACCTATCCTCTCCCAAATCCCCTCAACCTTCCTCCTCCTCCACTGGGTAACTTTAAAATAACTTGAAAATATTTACAATTTCACTAGTAAATATTTCAGTAGCTATCAAATACTTTTAAGATCTGACATGATTGGATCTATGTTTTAGAAGAATTATTAGGTCAGGGCAAGAGGTGAGAGGACCAGTTATGTGATTTAGGCAAGGAAGTCAGTAAGAGCCTACACAGAGCAGTGGCAGTGACATCGGGAAAGTAATGGGAGTTACCAGGGAACCTTTCCATTAAATAGGTCCCCTTACCCAGAAAGTGGTGCCTGATGGCAAAAAGTGTATTTGGAAGGAACTGAGGCTGACTGGATGAAGGTCTAAATGGGGACATTTATTAAAAATTAGACAAAATGGCCCTGCCAGAGTAGCTCAGTTGGTAGAACATCATCCAGATATGCCACAGTTGTGAGTTCAATCCCTAGTCAGGGCACATACAAGCAGCAACCAATAGGTGCATGAATGAGTGGAACCAACAAATAGATGTAGACGTTTTTCTCCCTCTCTTTTCCACTCCTCCCTCTCCCCACCTTCTCGCTCTCTCTAAAACCAATTTTTTTTTAAGAATTAAGAAGAAAAGGAGAAAATGAAGAGTTGAGAAGATGTGTTTAATTTTGAATATGTTCAATTCAATAGACCAACTGGACAGGTAGGTTTAAAAAAATGATATGTTAGAGATAAAAGAAGATGAACTGTCCCAGAGAAAATGAAGGAGGGAAGCCACTTTAATTCAATATTTGAAAACAGACTTGTGCTTGGGATAGGTACTAGAAAAACAGAGAATTAGTTCCTACATTCAAGAAATTTTCAGCCTAGTTGGAGAAACAGATTGCCTAAAGAAATATAAATGTAAAATCTGAATAAGTGTTTTAAAAGAACATTTATCAAAAAAAGGGATTTAACAAATTGTCGAAGATTGAGCAAGGATCTGAAGGAGGGTACAATTTAAACTAGGCTCAGAAATTGTCTGTCCATGTCACTGCTGTAATGGGCCCTAGCACAGTACCTGACATGAAGAAGCTTTCCAATAAGTAATGTGTATAACATGTATTTCTTTTACTCTTCACAACACCAAGTTATAGGGAGGTTTTATCACTCTCCCTCATTTTACCAACAGGGGAAATGCAGTTCACTCCAGGAAAGGACTAAGTCACCTAGCTAGTCAGGTGGCAGGGTCAGCTAATGGCCCTAAAGGAATGAGAAGAAGTAACTGGACAGGCATGAGAGCCAAAGGAAGAGAAAGGGGAACTCAGGGAGGCCACACAGCCTACAGGGTGTGATGTCAAATCATAATAAGGGGTTAGGACTTAGGAATAAGATCAGGCTTAGATCTGACAACCCATGCACTGCCCCTTACTAATGACAAGTTTCCTTGTCTGCAAAATAAAGCAAAGCAGTCTCCACTTCACCAGCTTAATATGAAGATTAAAAGACAATGCATACGAAGTACCCAACAGAATGCCTTGGAGCACAATAAGCTCTCACTTAACAGCACCCTCTTAGTATATTAATATGGATGGAGCTTCACTAACATTGAAGCTTGTCTGTAATCCTGAGAAAAACCTAGTAACGTGAAGGGTAGACCAGCCTACAGGGTTTCCAGGCTACAGTAAAGTGATCTGGGATAAACACCTATCCTGAGTCTGGAACCCCATGCAGACGCAGAGAAATGGGGCCTTGGGAAACCTACACAGGACCTGGGAGGAGGGACTACAGTGCTGCACACGAGCAGCCCAAGGACTTGCTCAGTGAACTAGTTGGCCCCCAAGTCAATGTCAGGTCCAGCAGTCATGGCTAGACACAGAAAGCTCATTTATTACTGAAACATTTCAATAGCAGAGACACCTAACAGTCCCATGGCTCAACTAATCTGGAAGGTGAGTCCAGGACTGTTCATCTAGAGACACAGGAGACCTGACAGTGGATGACCATCCATTACAGCGTCCAGATCAGGGGCAACCCTCTGTATCCACAGAGGTGGTTGTGCTTGTCAGTTTAAGTAAAACAGAGATGGTGGTAAATAGGAAACCATTCCCCAAAGCTCATCTGTCCTTGGAAACCAGAAAAATGCTTTCTTAATGATCCACTGGCAGTCAGAAGGTATTTCTAAATCCTAAGCACTAAAGGGCATCAACAACTCTAACATAACCTGGCCTATGGCTCAGAACTCAACTAATAGGTGCTTACAGCAGGAACAGAACCAAAACTGAAACCATCCACATGAATATCGAGGGAACTGCCTGCAATTTAGAAGCTTATCCACAATGACCATGACAACCAATCTCCCAGAAGCTGTTCCACTTGACAAGTTCTCCATATAAGAATACATCCCTACTTTTCCAAAATTCTACTCCCATTTCATATAAGAATTTTTTTCTTAATAAAGTGACTACTCTGGAGTGTCATGTCTGTATCTCTCCTGAGGCCAAAAGGTGGCACAGAGTCTAACAGATGTGAAAAAGTTATCAATTTCGCGAGAATGATGGGCTTACAACCCTCTATACTTAAAACAAAATTTTCAACACAAGCTACTTATAAAATAATAAATCTCTCTACAGACTGTGTAGGACAGTGTGCTCACAGGTATCTGAGATCAAAACCAAACTCTTAATGTCTGCTATTCTGGAAGTGCATTAAATACTGTTACATGGCACCCAAGGTTTAGGTTTAAAATGTGTGTTCATTTTCATCCAAGAGACAGCTACAAGTATAGGCAGAGTATGTGTCACAGTTGGCTTGCCTAGCGTATCCTGCATGAATAGTCAGCAAAAAAAGCTAAGGCGTTTACAGATTTTAAAAGCCTACCAACAGCAATACATGAACTATAATGACAAGACAAAGGCTCACACCAAAGGACATTCAACTTGATAAAGGTGTCACTATTCAGTTTCACCCTTACCATGTGTATTTTTCTCATGAGAGAATGTATTTAATGCTTTCTCCAATTTTCTCTAGAAATGAGTCTTTTGCTGAATGACAGATAAACTCCACCAAAAATTTTAAGACTGATTTTATTACCCTCATCACCCAATCCTCTATAAAAAGGCAACATTTCCAACATGAAAATGTTTTATCCAGCATGTTTTAAGTTAAAGTAGTATTTCTGCCATTGTTTGGGGGAGGAAGGCAGGAAGTAGAAATGAAAAAAAGAATTTTTAAATCCCTGTTGCATTATCTACCAGATGTAAGTGAATAATAACTAATATGTCTGCTGCCTCAGCCTTAATCTTAAAACAAATGATAGTATTCAAATATAATATTTCACACATGTGGACTGATAAGAGGTTTTCCTTTCTTTATTTCTCGAAGACTCTGTGAACAACACAATACAAAGTACAATGTATTTAATGAAAGGTTTCCAGGCTGATTTCCCTACAGGTTATTTTCTTCCTTTTCTCTGGAACCCACACACGAGGCACTGCAGGGACCAGGGGTGTGTATAAATATAAACTATGAGCCAGTATCAGAGCTGATACCCTTCTCCTACAGGGGCAACTGAATTATTAGATCTGTGTCATGAGTGTTTTTTTTAATATGCCATTGTTCCCACTTGAGCACATTACATTTTCCATATCCACTTTTAAACCAATATAACCTTTTTTTTTCATGTTCATAATATTCAAGCTGTACATTAACAGGCAGAAAATCCAATAGCTTAAGTCATCATATAGTAGTTATATGTAAAGCTTGGTGGGTGAAAACCTTTTGCATTTTCCCCTCTTTGAACAGACACGACACTGGAGTTGGCTGAAACCCCAGGAAAAAAAATTACACCTCATGGGAAACTGTACTAATATTTTCTTCTTTTATGATTGACCACAAATCCATTTTGAACATTACACATTTTTTTAAAGTTTATTATTACTCTGGTTCAACATCTTCTAGCCCAACAAATTGAAGGTGCTGGAATCTTCTGGTCTGGAAGATGTGTTTGCCAATTATTTTTACACTAGTGCACATAAACAGGGAGGACTGGATCTTAGGTATGAGTTATACATTCCTGTACAAAATAATTGTATATTCTATGAAGACTGATTCCTTTTCTGGAGAAATATACAACAACACAAGGGAAATCTTGTACCAGCAGCAAAACTGAAGTGGCAAGATACAATATTAGAAAAACAGAGCTACTTTCATTACTGTGATGTTGTGTGTCAGAATGTCTCTCCGTAATGAACCTGTTTGCAATAAGACTCCGGGTGCAAAGAGGCTATTTAGAGAGACTATTGTGTCTATAGCAGGTCCTTCAAATATCTTCCCACCATTAGACATGCCACATTGACCAATTCTGTCCTGATTGCTGTTCTTTTCTGCTATCAAGGGACATCCTTGCCCAGACAGACAGATGGATCAGACACTGCAGTTCATAAAATGTTTACAATACACACACACACACACACACACACACACACACACACACACACACACACACACAGAGTGGTAAAAGCCACAGAGCTCCAGATCACACAGTGAGTTGAATGTGGCAGTGTCATATGAAAGCTTATGACTTTTCAATATCAATGAAAGGATTTAAGTTAAACTTTGTTCGACCTGTCTGTCTGTCACTCTCAACAAAAAGCCCTTTTTCCCCTCTTTTAGTATATGCCCATGCCCATTGCTCACATGGGAACACTTCAGGCAAATGTTTTCTGTGTCATAAGATCTCTTACCCTGTTGAGATTTCTTTCCTAATTGCTGACAAGAAAAGAAGGCCACGCATGTCATGCCCTCAAAAAAGTGGGTGAGGGAAAACACGACAACAATAATAATCAATAGTCGAAATGGCTTTCTAAAAAGATTTGAAATTCCAACTCACAGTGACAGCCTCGGAGAACAAGGGACTTGTCTCTACAATACAGCTGAACCATCTTTGGCTAAATTAGCAGGCTTTTTACCAAGTCTAAACATGAGAAGCTCAGGTGCTTAGAAAAAACTTCCTGTTCATCTTATCAGTACTGTAAGTGCCTAGCAGCAGCCAACCGTTGCTGTGGCCTCGCCTTTCACACACCTATAGCCCTTTCCCTCTTGTGCTTTTTCTAAGTGTATCCTTTCTATTCCAACACAAATAATATACCTCACAGCCAGCTTCAAAAGGTTCCATAACATCTCCCCCATTTCGGCTGTCAAGTAGAAAGAACTTCAAACCCAAAGGTCCAAATTGCCAGTACACTAATAACTGTAACAACTAGTTATATCAGATAAGGAACCAGAGAACTGCACACTGAACTGAATCTGAATCTGATGAATCAAATGAAGCAACGACAGTTTCTATTCACATTATTTAAAAATTTTCTCTCACCTCCTCTTCTTCTCCAGACTCAACCTCATACTCTAGCAGACAGGATGTATCTGTCCTGTAGCTCTGATTTCCAAAGTCATTTGGAATGATTTCATAGTATTTCCTCATCCAAGTTCTAAATCCCCATTGTGATAAGTCCTCTTTAAAACTACTTTGAACGTTTATTGAAAACACATAAGCAATTCTTAATTGAGGTATTTGACATTGTGAACCTACTTAAACACAGTGAGGCTCTACCTATAGATTTAAGAAGTAGAGGGATGGGTCCAGAGAGAGGGGGTAGCAATCCTTTATTTTTTCTGCAAGAAAACTAAGACTTTAAGAGATTTAAAGAAACTTATCTTGGACTGAACAACCCAGGACCCTAAACTAAGGCTCCAGACAATGTGTCTACTGGTCTTGCTCACAATGAGTATAGCTCTGTATCCAATAACTCTCTCATATTTTGACAACAAGGGTTTTTGTTTGTTTTTTAAATAAGTGAATGCTCTACCAAAGTATGCTCAGTTGTTATTTATCATGTGTACTAGTGTAAAGAGAAAAAGAATACAGATAATTACAAACAGTACAGATAATCAAAAAATGATTTTTATGTACCCTTAGAACAATTATTCTCAATGAATGGTTTCAGAACCAACAGTATCAGCATTATCTGGGGATGTGTTAGAAATTCAGATTCTCAGGCCTCACCCAAGATCTACAGAATCAGAAAATCTGGGGTAGGATCCAGCAGTCCCTAATTAAACAAGAACTCCAAGTAATTCCGATGCATGGCCAAGTTTAATAACCATGGCTTTAATATATAATATGACATACTTAACTTCATATTAAAATTATTTAAAATGGCTAATGCTCCTTAAGGACATAATCAACTGGCTAAAGGCCAAAACCAGACCCAAAAGGAGAAAAGAGAGTCCTGGATTAAAAATAACTTTAGTAATATCCCAATTTGGGCAACAGACAATTATTTATAAAGACATGTCTTTTGACTGTACTACCCAACACAAACCCCTTCACTCATTCTTTTATTTAGAAGAAGCAAGCAATCTCTTTTAGAATAATTAATGAAAATAAATATTTAAATAAACCAAAATTTGAGATAAGGCAATGGAAAATATCATGGAAACAAATTTAGTCATAAGGATCAACTGTGAAATGGAAAGAGACGTTAACCAATATGAAGAAATAATTATTTAAAAGTTAAACTCAGATAGGACAGTGGTATGGGACAAAATAAGGCAGAATTTTGCCAAAGTAAACTGAAGGTGGGTGTATGAAGATATTAGAAAGCTAGCAGCAGATAACAGCACAAAAAGGAAGTGAAAGAAGAAAAAGTACTGTCAAGTGAACGGGTGGTAACCTTACAAAAAACCTGAGGAACCTGAGAGGAACAAGCTTTAACTGGACCTGGCATCAAACCTCAGGAAAATTATTTCATGAGAACTGTTAACTCAGGAGGTAAAAACCATTATCGGAATAACTCATGACTTCAAAATCACAGCCAGCACTGTAAAAGTAACCCAACGATGGATGCAACCTAAACGTCCAAAGAGGACTGGTAACAGTAATCGTGCTTCTCCCATACAAGAGAATTCTATGATCATAAAAAATTACTTACATGACACTAACACTAAAAATCACCTACACTGGCAAGTAAAAAAAAGCATTTAAACAAAATACACAGTACCACCCAACTTCTAGTTTATAAAATATGGACACCTACATGTATATATGCACTAAAGACTGGAAAACCATAAACCACAGCAGGTAATTAGACTGCAACTGCATTTTAAGTCCTTCTATTTATTTCTCTAATTTCTAAATTTTCTTTTTTAAATGAACAACTGGTACTTTCATAATGAGGAAACATAAAGATACAGATACACAAATGTTTTAGGGGGGAAAGGGCAACAAGTGATCACCTCTCTACAGGCAGGAACCCAAGGAAGTACGGCTGCTAGGCAGAGGTGTTAGATCGGTAATACAGTTCCAAGGATTATGAGGCAAAGATACAGACTTTGGAAAAAAAATAAAACAACCTTGAAACTACAGCCAATCATCATAACATGTCAATCCCTCTTTTCAGGGGGAAAAAAAAAGGAGGGGGCTGGTATCAAGCTCACCTAAGCTACTACATACAAACCGTAATCCAAATAAAAAATGGAAAGGACATGGTTAAGTGCGTATGATGTGTGAGACACTTTCACACATCTCCTTTAACCTGCACAACAACTTGCAAGGCATCATCTCTAAGATGATAAGAGACTCAAAGAAAACAAGCACAACAAGATGTTTCCACTACACCAGCTCCAAAAGGAGTCCTTAACACAGTTCCTGAAGTGGTACAAGCTGAAATTTGGGGTGCCCAACTTCAGAAAGGAGTCCATTATCCTTTGTGAAATATAAAAATAAACATTGTAGGAGGGGAAGATGGTGGGGGGGAAGAGAAGATAGCAGGGGCCTGATGTTAGACAACAATGCAGGCTATCTTTAAGGACTTCTGACTCCCAGAGGAAAATAATATTTTTATAAATGGTCTTTTAGCCTGCTTCAGGGGATGGTGGTGGCAAAGAATTGACCAAACAAAAGATATTGCTTAGATAAGATACTCAAGATATGGAGTCCAGAGCAGATTTAAGAGGTATACATAGGTAGAACTGACAAGATGTTCTGATTGATGTGATATTCTTCCATTAGGCCCAACAACCATACAAACTTAATTCTAAACTTATCTATATATACCTTCTAAACTTATAAATATTCTAAACTTATTTTATATATTCTAAATTTATAAATATAAATGTATAATTTATATTAATTTTAAAGTTATAAATATATACCTTATTTATATATACCACTAACAAGCTTTGAAAGCATCTCCAATTTCAGGTCTTGTGACTTATCTTCTTCCTTAGTCTTTGCCTTTGTAGAGCAATCCTACCCAAATGCATTTAGATATTAAAAAGAATTTGTTCCATCAATTGATAGATGAATAAACAAAATGTGATATATATATATGTCATGTTTATACCCCAAAATAATGAAGTAGTATTTGTTAAAAAAAATAAGAGGAATGACATACTTACACATGGTACAACATGGATGAATACTGAAATTATTAGTAAATGAAGGAAGAGGCACAAAATACCACATAAAGTATAATGTGATTCCATTCCTACTAAATGTCCAAAATAGACAAATGCACAGAGACAGAAAGCAGTCGATCAGTGGCTACCTGTAGCTGCAGGGGTGAGGGCTAAAGGGTATCAACTTCTTTTTGAGGTTGATAAAAATGTTCTAAAATTAACTGCGGTGATGGTTACACAACTTTGAATATACTAAAAACCATTGACACCAATAAAAATACCCTAGGTTGTGAATTGCATGATACATTCTATCACAATAAAGCTATTGTTTTTAAAGTGTTTTGTTTTGAGGGGATATTTATTGAGAATAATGTGCTGGGCATTAGGGTGGACACAGGATGAGAAGATGACATGACTTCAGCCCTAAAACAGCACAAAAGCTATAAAAAAGTAAAACCCCTGTGAGCCAACTGGTTCCTATTGTTAGGATCTTCTACTTGGTTCTGGGCAAAATAACCCTCTTCACATCTTTAAGAAAAAATGCTCACCCTAGAAACAGTTCCATTTTTCTTTTGATTCTTAACTCCACTGAGGTATTATCTAATAAGATATATTCTAAGTTACTCATACTAAGTTACTTATCATACAGTTAAAGAATATTCCCTATAAAAGATTTAATTCCTCTGCTTAAAAAAAATCCGTGAGTAAAACATTTCTAGACACATGAAGACACTCTAAAAAAATGGACACAACAGTTTCACATTTATACACAATCTAACAACACTAGCCTTACATTTCATGTCCAGCCACATAACATCTAGTTCAACTTATGCTTTTACTTGTCTAGATGGAATGAGGTTCATTTCCAAATCTGTTCTTAAAGCAGGTGTCTTGGAGAGCACTGGTCTAAATGCCAAAGATTTGAAAATCTAGATTCAAGACCTCATTGTTAGCCCTAGACTGACGCTTGGGGGGGGGGGTGGTAAACAAGTAGTTTATATCTACCAAAAAAAAAGTGGCAAGAACATAGAATAAAGAACCTATCTTTTTAATACTGCAGGGAAATAATCAGAGACTTTAAAAGTTTAAAACAAATACATTCACTGCAGCAATATTTAAAATAGCAAACAGTTAAACACAACCTACTTTCCAATAATGGAGGCTCTATAAATAAATGTTTCATGACAGAATACTGTGTGGTCATTAAAATTCTTATAAGTACCCCAAGGCTATGAAAACAATTAATGTGAACTTTACATTAAGCACAAAATTTCAGTTACAAAAAATCACGTTAGGTATCATCTCCATTTTATTAAATTAAAGATGCATACAAAAAAATCTGAGCCCTGACTGGTGTGGCTCAGTTGGCTGGAGCATCATCCCATAGCAGAAGTGTTATGGGTTTGATTCCCAGTCAGGGCACAGGCCTAGGTTGCGGGTTCAATCCCCAGTCTACGTGCATTTAATACCAGGTCCGAGCACATGTGGGAGGCAACCAATCAATGCTTCTCTCTCACATAGATGTTTCTCTCTTTCCTTCCCTCTCTTCCTCCCTCTCTCTAAAAAGCAGCAAAAAAAATGCCCTCAGATGAGGATTTAAAAACTTTTTAAAATTATTTTTAAAAAAAGAAAAAAATGGGAAGAATACTTATAAAATGACAAGTATGATAATCTCTAGGTAATACAACTGATTTTTAATTTTTGGTAGTATAAACAGTTTGAATTTTCTAAAATAAATGAGTATTTGTTACAAGAGGAAGGGGGAAACAAACAAATTTATAGTCACTTCTCACTTTGCACCAAAGTAAGACACAAAAGAAATATTTTCTAATCCAAAATGAGAGTTCTGGTTATCTGAATCTTAGTTGCCTACATTTTTAACATACTTGTATTGTAATGTGCTGACTTCTCTCTTTACTTTGGACTTTCACCACTGCTGTTGCTTGTGCCAGGATCACTCTTAACTACTCTTCGACACCCCTTCACCTGGATAACTATGAAGAATAAGGAGACAGAGATGTCAGTTCTGCCGGAAATCTCTGGCACTCCTGTATGTGCTGATGGACTTGGTGTTCCACTGTGTTTACCGCATGGTACTGTGGTTGCCTGGTTCCATATCTCCCCACCACCCTCTGCTACCAATCCTAAGATACTTTGATGGCAAGAAAGAAATATTTGTTTTGTTCATCATTGCATCCTCTATACATCATAGCATAGTATGAACTTAATAATGTTTTTGAAAAAAAAGAATTTATGTATGTATCAGTGGATCAATGAAGAAGTATACAATCTGTCACAGAAGCTAAGCATCCCTAATTCTTAGAAACATTTACTCTCAAGTAAACCAGGGGTATGTGTTTCATGTAATGAAGATATCAGAGTGCAATCATTCAGTACTTTAAGCAAAAAACAGACAACTCTGATGTTGCTCCTGTGTTTACAGAGTCCAAAAATCTGAAAGCAGGAGTCTAGTGTAGTAGAAAGTTAAAGATACCCAATTACAGGGTATTAAATATGTTAATGTCTTAAATACACAAACTGCAAATAAACAGAAATATGGTGCCATTAAGAGAAACAATTAAAATAAAATTACACCATATTTCTTGAACTTGGTCCCCAAAGATCAGATTCAGATGTTTCATAGCTTTAAAAAAGTAAATAAAACATTACACACATAGACCACCATCAATCTCAACTTAACCATTCAAATTAAATCTAAACACAAACATAACCCTAAAACCTCCTCCAATCCCACAAATACTCAGAAAACCAAAACCTGATTTCCAGGACAGCAGTTTTACCACATGAGCACAATATTTACGCTGCAGAAATAAATCACACAAATTACAATGATTTATGCTTATGTTATATCTAAGCTTACTCCTTTGCATATTACAGGGTTCAAGAGTCCAAAAATTTACTCAAAGCTCAGGCTGTCTGATGAAATAGGCATATTCTTAAGGACACATTTAATATTGATTTAGATTTAAGATCTATTGGGGAAGAGCTGATAAGAGCTTCAAACAATACGCACTGCTTTATATTATCTGCTTAGCACTTGAATATAATAGCTACACAAAAAAATCAAATTAAGATTAATTCACAAATTAAACCTTCACTTCATTTAAACTACTTTTATATTCACTTTCTTTTCATGCTGTTAAAAATGTTTTAAAAAAAAGTAATACAAATCAAACACCAAGGCTGCATTTAAACTAGGTCATTACTAACCTTAGTTATACAACAATCCAATTATTCAAAAGTACGTTGGTAAATTTTCCAAACAGAAATTTTAAAATTCATTTAAATTTAAAAAATGTCTATACATGCATAAAAAATTGGAAGATTTTAAAAAATAATTTAAAGTTTCAAACACAAAGTGACTAGTGACATCTCGACTAACACTGGACTAGCATCCATTTTTCTTTTTCCAGGTCTGTCAAAAATTCAAAATTCTTGGTTAAAATCCTACTCAAAGAGTGTAGAAGAGCATCACGTGAGTAAGAAACAGGCATGCCTGTCTTTTCAGTCCAAGAGACTGTGCTGCTGTGAGCGTCCAGCACTGGCAGTTTGGAGAGCACAGTCCCTGCTGCGGAGCACTCACACAGCAGTGGGGGCGGGGGCAGATGGCTAGGGTTCCACGTGCTCTGTGGGGCTCTGCCCGGAGCTCTCTCTGCAGCAGTCTAGGGCTACTTCTATCGCTGAGTACTTGGATACCTACCATGACTAAAAATAAATAACACAAAGCACTTTCAAGAATTTTTTAAAACCTACTCCAGAGTATCATCCAAATGTACAAATAATTGCTCCACATAGTACACAGCATTAAGTGCCTTCAAGAAAAGGACTGAAAAGCAGAAGGCATACCTGGGAAACACTATGGCTAGGGCACAATTATAAAGAGTGTGTCAGGGAGAGGTGGAGGTAGACAGATAGGGTGGCCAACTTTCAAGGAGGACCTTGAACAGAGAAGGACTTAGGCCAACCGGAAAGTATGTGAAATAGGTGGAATTTGGGGGCTGAATAGCAATAAAGTCAGAGATGTTTTTAAAAGCCTCCAATTGGGGTCTTTCATTTGGACAGCCCTCTACTCCCAATGAGAAGTATCCTGGAGGGAGCATGAAGGTAAACTAACCAATTGCTGCAACCAGCTTGCAGTAGGGCAATGAGACTAAAAAGGAGTAAAAGAATGATATGGCCCTGGCCAGGTGGCCCAGTTGGTTGGAGCACCATTCTGTACACCAAAACGTTACCGGTTTGATCTGGGTCCGGGCACATAGCTAGGTTGAGGGTTTGAACCTCAGTCACGGTAGGTACAGGAGGCAACTGATCGATATCTCTCTTACATCGGTATTTCTCTTCACCCTTCCCTTTCTCTCTAAAATCAATAAACATATCCTCAGGTGAATATTTTAAAAAAGAATGGTATGAATTCACTTTATAAACCACCTCCCCCCACCCAACTCCACAGTAATCATAATGAGACTTTTTATTTTTTTTAAGGAGGGCACAGTTCCAAGAGGCAATGCAAACTAAAACGATCAACTTATAGAATTTGGCAAATGATGGAAGTGGGGAAAGAAACAGAAAGAAAATGATCAATTAGGTTTTTAAGCCTGTGAGCCTGTGAAATCCAGCTCCCACTAGGTAGAGTTAATCTGTGTCCATATGTAAGCTTGTCATTGCAATGTAAAGCTAAAAATGTTCTAAAAGAGTTTAAAAAGTTCTACAACTGGGAGGCCACTGAGAGTATAGCTGAATCAAGCTAATTTGACTAATTAAGGTGATAGAAGCTCTTACTATAGTTTCTTGAAGGAAACTACTCAAGAGTAGATGCAGGTTTGGTAAGGCCTAAAGCTTATACACTGTTGGGGCCCACTTTAATAAAAAGCATATAAAAGTACATGCAAGCTTTACAAAAGAAATGAACCATGTGAACACATTTGTTGGGGCCTTCCCATGGCCTTGAAGGAAAATTTCACTTGTGCACATGGCCATACTCAGAAGAACAGTCCTAAAGTCCGTGGCTACCTGAGAAAACGGAAGAGAACGCAGAAGTCTCAGAAATCCAACTCTTCTAACTGTGATAGGAAGGAGCAAGCTTTCCCGGACAGCACCAAAAGAGTTAAAAATTACCCAAGAAAATGCAGGCAGGACGAGATGAGTGGCTCAGACTGGCTGATTACTCTTATAAGGATCTCATTTGACAGGGATGAAATACAAAGAAAGTGCGTGCCAGTTTTTACAGAAAACATATGGGAACTTACCTAGGGAAATTTGCTTTCTCTTAACCAAACAAGGAGTCTTTTCAGGTATTTTGACTTGAAATTGAGAAGGACATTTTTAATTATAGAGAATGTGGAGAAAGAGTAAGCCAATGTAGAATGGTGACCATAATGCATTAATATTCAACTTTATTCCTGGGTAAGATTGGTAGAAGAGGCTAGAACAAGAGTTAAATTTTTACAAAGACCCACTATACAAGGGACAAAAAAAAGAAGGAAGGGAGAAGGAGAGGGAGGAAAGAAAAAAGAAAGCATCAGCCTCTGTACTTGAATAAGCTTACATGAGAAACTTTTTTAAAGGAAGATTATAAAATTAATTTATCCCAAAACTGTGGCTCCTTAAAAAAAATACAACAAATATGAAATGTAAACTGTCAAGGGATGAGCTCCCTTTTCTGTCCCAGATACCCTGTGTAACCAAGGTTCCATGTGAATAAATTCTGGGAGCATGCAAATTCTTTTAACACTCTCTTAGCTCTGAACCCCCAACTGCAGAGGGAGAGATGCCCACACCAAATGTGGAGGGCTGAGCTGTGGTGGGTATAGGTGGGACAGCAGGATCAAAATCACAAAGGTCTAAACCCCTAAGAGAAAGTCTTCGACCAGCACTACAATATCCCCAATCCCATGATAGTTCTCTTTCTCTCCCACCCGAAAACTCAACTCTCACCCAGCTGATTGAGCAGCTTCTCCCCTTCCCAACTGCTACTAGGAAGAGACTTGAAAGAGCAAAAGACCAGACAATCAATGATCATGCAGGACAGGCTAGAGAACAGTAAAGGTGATTCTAGGCTCCCTGGGGAATAATAAAGTGACAAGAGGGGACAGAAAGAGCCAATTAGTACATTCCCAGGCAAGGGAGAGCTAAGGCCAAGGAAAAGAATGGAATTAAATAACAATTTTGCCAGGCTGCCTACTTCAGCAACATTATTCTTCACTGACATGAAACTGACAGGCAACCAAGACACAGGTACAAAATTGCAAGAGTGACAGGGGCCACTTGGAGGGGAGGGAGGCAGGGAAGGGGGAGGGAACAAGGACAGCTAATTCTGCCTCCACCCTCCTCTGTGATCCTGAGTGAGTCATCCCAGAGCCCTCTTTAGACTTCATTCCTTTAAAATTAAGAGTAGAGGAATGACACAGTTCCCATGAGTCCTTGCAGTGCTAGCACTCTAGAATTCTATGAATAGCATGGTGTACACAGAAGAGCATGGACTAAGGGGCCAGACTACTGGGGTTTGAATTCCAGCTCCGCCAGTGCCAGCTGTGTGATACTGGGAGTTACTTGACCTCTCTGTAACTCCATTTCACCATCATATGAGAGAAAACACTCTATAACTCATGGAGCTGTCCTGGAGATCAAATGCTATCATGCCTGTGGGTATAGGCATTTGTGAGGTCCATCACTTTTCTGAGAAGTTCTTCCTCCGAAGGGCAAATACTCTATCCACCACATCCCAGAGTGCTTCCTTCCTAGGCCGGAGGTGGACATTCTTAATCAAAAATTCTCCCATTAGCCTAGATGCAGCCCCAGAATCCTGACTAAATCAGAGCTCCCACAAAGATGAGTCAGCCATATGTTAAATATGGATGATATTGTATTCCTTCATCTCCACTTCCATTCTGTAAGGTTCAAAGTGGCTCAGGTGTAGCACCCTCAAAAATATAGGTCACCTCTTTGGGTTGAAAAGATCTTTACAAAAGAGAACCCAGCCCGTAGCTATTTTGTTACCACTGAACTCTGACTTCCAGCACCATGGACCAAGAAACCATAGCTTCTCTAGAGACATTTACATTGCTGTCTGTGGAAAATTATGAGAAATCGTGGATGAACTGAGTTAGCTGATACTGTACAAAGAGGACACTCTTCATTTTATAGTCCACAGCACAAGCAAGGTGTTGGGAACAAATTCTTCGTGACAATGTGGTGGGTTGAAAAGAAAAAGGGAACCTTTTAAGTAAGGCCAGTGTTTCACAAATTTGACTCAGGCAAAGATCAGAGGATACAGAAGGAAAGAAGACAACTCCTTCACATGCCTACACCCTGCTGGACTTCACCTCAGGATAATCCCACACTCCTCCCCCTTGACACAGCCAACACAGTGCCTCCTCTTCCCTATTCGTTGTTACTCCTGTACTCCCTACCTTAGTTGAGACCAATTCCACCTCCAACACACTCCTCAAACCAAGCCCCTCCTCTGCAACCCTTCTCCATTATCACTTGGCTAAACTATAGTAAAAGTCTCTAGTCTTGCTCCTCTCAAATCCATCCTCCAATCAAATCTCTCAGATAATAGTCTTGTTTAAAACCCAAAGGCTTTTTTTTCCATGGAATAATATGGATGTATCTCAAAAGTATTATACTAGGTGACAGAAGCCATACTTAACAGATTACATACTATATGACTCCATTTATATGACATTCTAATAAAGACAAAACTGTAAGGACATCAGTGGTTGTCAGGGGTTGGGCTGAGAGGAGGAGTTAATCTCTCAGGAGCACCAAATATTTTAGAGGGTATTGTTAAACATTCTTCATCTGGACTGTAGTGGTGGTTACAGGGCTTATATCAGATACCCCAAATGATATACTAAAATGGGTCAATTTTATTATGCACAAATTATAACTTAGTTTAAAAGAAATCAGGGGGAAACCACAAGAGCTCTCCCACTGCCTAAAGGTTCCCTGGCATTACTGATCCGTCTGTCCCGTATCTTGCCTTCCACATTCATGCAACAACCAACTTCTTAAAATATCCAGTACTCCCCATGCAGAACTTTCTCACCTCTTCAACACAGCTTTTCCAAATTAACTCCTAAATCCTCCAGGCTATCTCCCTGCCTCTCCCAACCCTCACCCTCCCACACTAAGATCAGATGTCCTTCATATAGGCTCTTACAATGCCTGGTTTTTCCCTATCATTGCATTCAAAGAAATTATTATGTTCTGGTATAATGATCTTGTCTCTCACCGATCAACTGAAATGTGAATTCTTTGACAAAAAGAACTACTTTTTATTCACATATGTTTATGCAACCTGGCACATGGCAGACACAATAAATCTATGTTGGAATAATGTTTCATAAGGCATCATTGTACTCCCGCCACTTACAAGAGTGCCCATTTGGCTCAATAAATACAGGCAGCTCTCACTTTCCATAGTAATGCAAGACCATAAAAACGATCATGAGAGCTGAAACCATGTGAAGTGATCTTAATAATAAATTGGAAAATTATGATTTTTCTATGACATTTGACATTCTTGTCAAAAACATTAAAAACTCTTATTATCTATTATAAATATACACAAAAATGGAAAGAAAGTAAACCTTTTGTTTAGGGCATTGTAATTCACAAATCAGAAACTTTGAGAATAAAAGTGTTTTGTTTCTTTATAAATAAAAAATATCAAATGAGCATCTTTTTTAGGCCTTGTTGAATTGGCATATGCCTATCTCAGTTTGGATTAACTTCCAACAGTTCATCCTTGGTGTTTTCATTGTCGTGCAATATCCCTAAAGAGTTCCTTTACTGGGAACTTTTTTTGCCAGCAGCCTTTCTTTTGTCATGTCTTCATCCTTTTCGTCACAATCACTTTCCTAATTTTCAATAAATTATTCATTGCCAAACTCCTCTGGCTGCACGCACAGATTCTAGAACAGTGTTAACCTTCCCTGATCACCTATTTTTTCTAGAACTCTATTTACCACTGGGGTTCAAATTTCACTTCCAGTGTTATGACTTTTCACTTCTTTGCTGCATTTTCATCTTTGTTGGCCAATTCCCTCTTTAAATAATCCATTTTCACAAAATGCTACCTGAGTTTTTATTTAAAGAGACAAGGAGGCAACACAGCTATACCCTTTACTGTCTGTTCATGAACCAAATAACAAGATGTGCAAGTTGTACTTTAGTACAAATACTTGTAGTTAATATAACATTGTAACTGAAATTTGAACTGTTATTGGGGGAGGGTGTTATTTAATTAACTGTAGCAATTGAAATTTTGCATCCTGGAACCATGCAAAGGGAGAAATATCTGAATTTAATAAATAAATAATTTCAGAATGAATGAACTGGCTCACCATTAGGCCAGCTATAAGGAACAGGAATTTAGACCCTTCCCATCTACACCTTCTATCTTACATAACATCACAAAAATAGGGCAACTTCCTAAAGATGCAATTCACAGACAAGTATAACACATTAGGAGGGGAGGAGATATCTAGATTATAACCCCAACTCTATTAATAACAAAATTACATACTGTGACTCTATGACTTGCTCTATAAAATAGGGTTAATAATATTTCCATCTTCACAGGGTGCTTCTGAAAGCAAAAGGAAAAGCAAATTTTACAAAGTAATTTGAGCCTTGGCTGGTGTGGCTCAGCAGACTGAGTGCTGGCCTGCAAACCAAAGGGTTGCCAGTTCAATTCCCAGTCAGGGCACATGCCTGTGTTTTGGGCCAGGTCCCCAGTAGGGGGTGTGCAAGAGACAACCACACACTGATGTTTCCCCCCACCTCTTTCTCCCTCCCTTCCTCTCTCTCTAAAAACAAATTAATAAATAAAATCTTTTTTTAAAAAGTCATTTGAAAAATTCAGCTACATCATCATATCAGCTATACACTTAGTAAACATGCACCAAGCGCTATGGTAAGAACTTTACGTAAATCTTCTCATACAATTCTCACAAATACCTACAAGGTAAGTACAACTTTAGTCTCCATTTCACAGAACACTGACACACAGAAGTCAGATAACTTATCCAAGGACATGTAAATTATACGCAGTGAGGCCAGTATTTGAACTCAAGAAGTGTAACGCCACAGGTCAAGTTCTTCAAAACTTTTTCACTAACTTGTCCAGTTTCCTCAAAAAGTGGAAGGACAGGGTCACTGAGAAGTGTAAAGCACTGACTCCTAAAAGTTGAACTAACCTAATTCACTATGACTAAACATAGTAACCAAGTAAATTCTACTGGGACCTTTACAGGTTTTTGGCAGAAGGACAGAATGCACAATGTCCAGAGATCCAAGGAGCTAAGACGACCATTCCCAGACAACAGAAGGAACCAAAACAGTTGGTGGTGGTGGGAGTGGGAGGAGTTCAAATATATTCAATTATTTTTATGCTTAGAAGCAAAATCATAAACAACAGAAAAGAACCAACAAAGAAACAAAATTCACTTTGCAAGAATAATGAAGATATTGTATTTATCATGAATGTATAAAAAAGGAACAGTACCATAAAAACAAGCCACGTAGAGCCAACAAACTTCACTGACATTTTCACTACTAGGGCCCCTGAAAGTTAGTAACAGTATTTGCTGAGGTCTGATTTCACAAGGATTCGCATGTGGAAGAGGAACATGAGAGCCTAATAAGGATGCATGATACAAAAGCAAAGTTAACTAAAATAAGTAGATTTCTCTCTAAATATAACCCACTCGTAACAACACATTTAGAACATTTCTATCTCATTAGAGGTATTAATTGTGAAAGATTTCTATACTAAGCAGTCCTAATTATAATCCATCTTAGGAAATAAAGTGAGTTTTCTTTACTAAAAGAGCAAATAAACTGCAAGAAACAGGTTAAGTATAGTAACAGGGCGGTCAACAAAGTCAAACACCAAAACAAACCTTAGAGCTCAAAGAAATATCAATACCAACTGAAAACTGAATAACCACATTAATAAGAATGTATTTTTAGACTATTTAGCAACACCTCTTTGTTCTCTTATTATCAAGCCTATCTTTCTACCATCGAACCTTTCACCAAGGGACTTCCATTGCTGAGAAAGAGATGGTCAACAAGATGACTTCCCCAGTAGGAATAAACTTCTTTGGGGGAGGGTCAGTTCTAGTTTTCAATGACATCAAAAAGGATTATATGCTTCTCATCTCTGGGAACAGAAAATAATTGAAATGACACTCACAGTTACAGATTAAGAAATACTTTACATATCCGAAGGGAAAATAATAGGAAAAGCATGATCAAAACAGAGCCATTTTATTAGACAGAAATTAGATTCACCTCAGGTAAGAGAAAATTCAGTTTTTAAGAGCTTACATAATTATGAGTTCTCTCAAAGACAAGTGGTCAGAGGTAGCAGCCTAGTGCTTGGTATCAAGGACAAGGCCTCTGACTTTCTTGCTCAGTGTTCATCCTCATGCTTGCTCACTGCCTCACCATGAATCACAGCCAAAATTCAAGCAGTATTTGTTTTTCATTCCAGATGGGATGAAAAAACATTTCACTACTTTCTCCTAGAAGATTTCCTCCTACTAATTACCGGCCAAAACTCAGCCACATGTCTACACTTAAACCAATCACTACCAAGTGAAACGGCATTGTCATGATGAGTTTTTAAAATATTTGTCTTGAGATATTTCTTATTCTTGCTAAGATCAAGGGCTTTCCTGTTCCTTTCTCCCAACTCTAGCCACTTGGGAAGAGATAGGCAAGGTAGCTTTTAGGGTAGACATCAGTATTTACCTCAATCATTTTAAAAAAATAATCTGACTATAAAAGGGCAATTTAAAGTAAAGAAGTCAACAGTTAACATCACTATCTAGAGCTGCATCCCTGTAAGTTCAGTGAACACTCTACCATAATATAAACAGGGACACCAAAATGCAATGAACTATTTTACTAGTTAGAACAGTAAGAGCCAGTAAAGCAAAGTAGCTTTTAAAAAGCACAATTTCTCAGCCACCAGCATGGATCAGAAGAAACTGTGTCAGTTCTCTTCAATTTTGTGTTTCCCAATATGATCTAGTTGACCAATCCTATTCAACCTCACCTCTCTAAGTCTCTGCTTAGATGGAATGAGGGGGTGGGAAAACATCTTTAAGCTTAGATGTATCAACCACTCCATTTTTGTGGGGGTTTTTAATTAGCTGTCTTTTTTCATTTAGGCAATTTTTCTCTTCCTTGAAAAGCAATCAATGTCAAATTACAGGAGCTCATCTGATAAAAAAACACATGCAGGATATTGTCCTGTATTCAGTTATAGGCATATGATGAAGGAAAATTCAAAATGTGACCATCTTTGAAGGCAAGGGCCATTCCGTTTATATCACAACTTTACAGACAGCATTCATCCTAAAATTGGAATCATTAGACTGACCCCTATGTAAAACATGAATGCAAATATGTAAAGTTTTTCTCATTTTTAAGCTAAACTGCCTTACATGCCCCTCCTGGACAGGGATCTTTTCCACCTCTGTGCTTCTGGGTTGCTCTTTTCCACAAAACACCTGCTTTGTGAGTTAATGCTATCATTTCTGTCATTCAAATTTCATCAGATGAAATTCAGGGTCTGTCTCAAATGCCCGTTTCCCCCAGTGGATAGCCCAAGACTTTGAATCATTCTTCACAGGGTTCACTCACTGCCCAACTCTCAACCTCCATGAGGCCTTTAGCAGACCCAAAAAAGATGCAATGTTTTAAGTCCCCAGAACTAATGAGACTAAAAGAACAGCTGACTGTAGTTGAAAATAGGACTACTGCCTACATCTTTCCTCACCTATTTTTTTTTTCCTTTAAAGCAGTGCAGGTAAAAAAGAATCAGCCAAGGAAGTGGGAAGGCTCAAGAGAAGATGGTAAGGAGGGCTGTACATCTGACTGGTTTCTCTGTACTCAAGACGCCTGATCTGCATGCATCTATATACAACAGAACAGACACAAACAAGCAATGGTTGCCAAATATGACCTTTTTTTTTTAAACACACTCCAGAAGTCAGTGAAATACCGGAAACATTTGGGAGTCTGAGCCATCTGATGACAATTACAGGAATCCTGCAAGGGAAAAGAATGTTCGGAGAAGGCCAGACGGCCATGCAATTATAAATCCTACCTCAGCCCCAGAGTCCTCTCCCCACACCCTCCACATCACTGCCAGTGAGAGGTGACTGGTGATGCTGTTACTGCACATTCCCAAGCCAGTCCTAAGGGAGAGGCATGCTCTCACACTCTGCTCCGGAGAGCTCATCATGATTTTGCTTTGCTCGGTTTTCTCATCCTTTGAGGTAAGACACTTCATGATTGCCAAGAGTTTGGTTCCCAAGGATGTGAGACTTAGAGGAACCAAGACTTTTATAGTGAAAGAGATGATTAAAAAGACAAACCACTGGAAATGTCAGCATGACAGTAAAACTTTCTACCACGCTCCTTTATTCCCTGAATTGATCATTGCAGAATTTGGTGAAGGTGTTTGGGAAGTAAGAGTAGTAGTTAGGAGAAGAAAACAAGCTAATATTTACTGAGCACCTCCAAGAGCAAGCCACTTTAAGGATCAAGAAACCTTACAAAGGAAGATTATTTACAATAGCCAAGATATGAAAACAGCCTAAGTGTCCATCAGCAGTTGTACAGATAAAGAAACTATGGGCAACAGAATACTATTCAGCCATAAAAACGTAAAATATTGCCATTTGCAACAACATGGATGGATCTTGAGGGCATCATTCTAAGTGAAATAAGTCAAATGGAAAAGTTTTAAATTCTATGATTTCACTCAGATGTGGAGTATAAAAAAAAGAGAAACAAACGAACAAACAAAACAAAACAGAAACAAAATCACAGATACAGACGACAGATTATTGGTTACAAGAGGGTAAGCGTGGGGCAAGAACAAAATGGGTAAAGGGGGTCAATTACGCGGTGATAGATGGAAACTAGACTTTTGGCAGTGAGCATGCTATAATGCATACAGATGTCAAAATTATAATGCTGTACACCTGAAACCTGTCTAATGCTGTCAATGTTACCCCAATTACTAAAAACAGGAATCCTCCCAAAAAAGATGGCATCCCAATATAATGAGAACTAAGATTAAGAGAAGCAACTTAACCAATGCCAGCTCTTTAACGAAGACCATGGGGTGGAAACCCAAGCCCATCTGACTCCAAAGCTCATGCTCTTTCTACAGAGCTTATGAGACAGCAAGTACGTCAAACACAGCTGGACCTGGTATGACACAAAATGGCATTAACCAATAACTGTCTTATCAAGGCACAACTGATGATTTCTTTCTTCTTAAATAATTTATATAAAGTATGAGAAGTGAGTTACAGGTAATTGGAAGAGAGTTAAAAATATATATGCAAAAATTTTAAAAATATGTTATTAATCTACCCAAGGAATAGGTAACACTATTATTTCTCATTTAGTATATTTCCTTCCAGTATTTCATATTCCATTCATATATACACACACACCTTTTTATATGCCACAAGCTGGAGTCATACTATTTACAGCTTTGTGTCCACTTCAATTAATATATTGTGAGTATATTCCTATGTCATCAAAAATTCCTTTAAAGTCAGAGATCTTTTAAATAATTGCATCAGAATAGATTTCATAACTAAAGTCTTCCAACTTAAAGCCCTGTGTTGACAGGATTAGGAAACTTAAATACTTAAAATATTATATATTCCACACAGATGTCTAAAGAAACAAGGAAGTTCAGGATATTGCTGAACAATGAACATTATTGCAAAAAATCCCTGCTGCTCCAAGAGGATGTACTTCAGCAGAATCACATTCGATGAATCTTAGTAGAAATATAATCAACACAAATACCCAAAATGTACAAAATTCAAAACTAGAAATGTAAATTCAATTACCTTGTACCATGTGTCTTTTGTGACTTTAGACAAAATGACTAAAGTCACACATGACTCTACTAAAGTCAAAAGTATCAAAAATTTTGCAATTTTCTTTAAGTAGAGTCATGAGTTCTTGCTTCAGTTTATTAGCAACAGGTAGGCTCCTACAACATGGTACATACCAAGAAATTGTGCGATTATCTTATAAAACATGGTGATGGTAGTAAGATAGCAACAATAAAAAGTAAAAATGATAATGACAGTGATGGTGGCTTTCCTTTATTATGTCTTTTTCCATGTCTGTCTCTGTGCCTAACCCTGAACACAGATTTTTTAAATTTGATTCTCTCTAAATCCCATAAGGTAGCTACTATTTGTGTCCCCATAAAATAACAAACAATTTGAACTAAAAAAACTTGAGTTCAAGTCCATTCTTGGTTCTAGTGAGCTGAAACTACTTTCATCTCTCTAAATATCCACTTCCTTCACTTATAACAGAAGGGCTGGAGCTGAGAGCATTGTAGGTTAAACAAGCCCTCAAGTTCTGTGGTTTGACAATTACCTGAAAATATGTGTTCCCCTTCCCAACCCCTGGCAAACACACATTATTAAATGATCATGTCACTAAATGACATTATGGCTTCACAATCTATCACAGCATGGCACTAGAAAGTTATTAACAATCAACATGTTGATTTTAAAAAGAAACCTTCTTGGCCTCCCTCCCAATAGGTAAATGTTACAAAAAACCAAAAGCTAAAGCTTGCCAATTATAGAAATTTGAACCCTGAGATGCGTTAAATCTGTGAATACCTGGTATTTAGCTCAAAACCCTTTAAAAACTGGTGTTCCTTGCCACCCTGAAAGCTGAATGATTTAGTCTTATAGCCCCACCGATAGTTGCCCAGGACAACCAAAACAAAAGCTACAAACTAGTCTGCCATGGTAGGGCATGAACATCCATGCCAAGGAAAGGAAGGAGGGTTATCCCACCCAAGAGAAGGCTGTCTCCAGAAGGAAAGCATCGGATCTCCATGGAGGAGGGGAGGAGGAGGCACAAATCTGGATTTTATCTCACCCTGCTCCTGTGCATTAAGTTAATGTTTTAGCTCAGTGAAAGTAATTACCAGCCAGGCTCTCCAATCCATCAATTCACCCTGGGCACTCCCGCTGATTCTTTCTTTGGTCTCTAGGACCCAAGAATTCCTTTTGTTGATCTGGAAGTGTGAAAAAAAAAGTGGTTGTTACTAGTTTCTCTCTTTGAATTCTAAATTTCTGCCAAGTAATTAGGAAAAGAAAATGAATAACTATTTCCAAGTTTTTAAAGAAAAGCTATGGAGGTTAGAGTGGGCTCAGCCTCTCAGAAAAATAAGATTAAAACCATACATCTTTGACCTTCCCTCTTCCAAGGAGAATGGACAAATGCAATTTGGCTCTAGGCTCTGAAGTCAGGGGTTTGATCCAAATTACCTCCATTCAAGTTTAGTTAGTTTGCTAAGAATAGCTTACTCAATAAATGAAACATATATGGACTTACAAAACAAACACTTTCCTCTATCCCCACAAGGACCCTAAGGGAAGGCATTATTAGTATCCCCATTTTACAGATGAGGTTAACAAAGTTCAGAGGTTAAAAATACTAGCCCTAAGATCACACTTAAAAAGTAACAAAACAGTCTTCTGAGTCCAAACACTAGTCTTCTATGCAACTTTTCCAAGTAACTATAAAATGCTATGGTTAAAAGAAATTCCTCCAACTGGAAGTAACATTAAAAACTATAATAAAGACTTTATGAATTACAAGGGAATCCTAAATGTATCCACCTAGCAGGCAGTATTCATTTTGCATTTTCCACTAAACTACACAGATATGATATAGGAAATTCTATAATTACACCCACAATTCTCCCCATCACCCTGTAAATCCATTTCCATTGCACAAATACACTAAATGACCACTATACCTATAATAAAGATATATCCATAGGACATATACATGGGAAGAAGAAGGTAAAGAACCATGTGGCATTAAAAGCAACAATATTGAGCTTTTCTGCCACTTAAGTTATGAATACAGTTGCTTCCGTTGGTCACCAGCAAACCCAATGAGAAGGTGGGCCGCAACTGTACCACCAATCCAAATGGCAGGTGGCTCTGAAAGCTACACAAACACCAACATGACTTTGTTTTTTTTTTTTGTCCAGAACTAAGGTTCCAGGATCTGCTGTTGTAACAGGCAATGTTATAATAGGTGTATAATAGGTGTACTCCTTAGGTGTTTCAGCCTCAGCTAAAATACACATATGTATTTCCTTCATCTGATCGCACAAGTGATATACTCTAGCTGTAGAAAATCTTAAAAGTATAGAAAAGCACAAAAAGACAGAAATTAGTCATAATCTCAGTATCCAGAGGCAACAACTGATGACACATGGGCTTATCTCCTTCCAATATTTTTCTCTGATAGCAAGATTATTTGAAATATTTCCTTTTCTACAGAAAAGAAAAAGAAACTAATTCCTTCAGATGGACAAGAAGGGAAATGTAGGCTATCAAAATTAATTCCATTGTATTTACAAATAAGTAAGTTCTTGAGTAAAATCTTAAAGATAACTACAACAAAAAAATCCTTTTAAAACCTTTGGAAAAGCTCGGTAAGATCGCTGTCTGACTCGCAGTGCCAGAAGACACAATAATCTATAATGAGCACAAAGTGGTACTCTCGAGAGAACATGAAAATCAGTTTTGTTTTTCAGAACTTTTCTAAAGTCCCATTTTTGCATGGACACCACTAACCCTACAGGACATCAAAATGAAGCACCCTGGCATACTGAATTGCTTAACATGAAGGAGAAAATGGCAGAAGCAGGAAGGTCACTTGGACTTTCCCCTAGCCCATCCTCCCTGAAACAGGCCATAAAACCTTCATATTCCAGAAGCCCTCCCTATATCCAGAGGAAAGGGACATCTCATCTCTGAAGACAAAGGGATACAGAAAAGAATCCTAGCACACAGAAGTGACTCTTTCCCAGTTCACTATGATTACCTCATATTCCTGCACCTATCATACGCCTATTTGCATCCTTCTCCGCAACCGTGTACCCTACAACTGTTCACCCTTCATCAAACCTAGCATAAAACAACCAGGTCTAACTGTTTCTTTGGGTCTTCATTTCCTTATGAATATTCCTATGTCAGGTAAAACTTGTATCAAATAAATTTGTACGCTTTTCTCTTGTTAACCTTTTCTCAATTTTCAGACCCAGGCAGGGATCCCAAGAGGGTCAAGGAAAACTTATTTCTCCCCTAGAATCCTATCAGTGAGAAAAGGAACTTTGGCTCACCCAAAGAAGAAACTGCGTAGAGGGGACCAAGAGGTCCTGTTTTTTTGAAAACTTATACTTCTAGAGGATAAATAGGAAATATTTAAACACAGTATATGTACCTTTTCTGCACGTGTATAATAACCAAACAGCAAAACCTCCATCTTCTACTTTGAAATGGATGGCTCAATCGTAAAGCCAATCATGTCTAATAAGGTTGAAAGCTATCTGCTTTCCACATTGAAAAATAAAGTCTTAAATGGAACCAGGGACTTTGATAATGCTAAAAGAGTCCCTGGAACAAAAATATATTTTGCAGCAATTTCATTAATCATGTATTTCTAGGGTACCTATTTAAGAGGGGCTCACATAGGAAAAGTACTTTTGTACTAGTTACTGCTAGGTAAACACAAGTTTTAAATAATCTTCAGTGCAACAGACATGGAATTTCATTCCCCACAGCCTAGTGATTTTAAATGCCCTGTGACCCTCTTAAGCACTGCCAACATCAACATCTGGTACCTGGCACAAAGAAAATAGATTCTAAAAGGTTTTTTTATAAACCTTTCATTTTCATCATGTGCTTTAAATATGTTTCTAAGATAGCTTTCTTTCTCTTCTTTCTGATATACAAAAAAGAGGCTTTTCTATCAGGCAGCTACATTATGTTTTAGAAGCAGAAGGGAAAAATAATTGTCCAAAATCAAGTTGTTGCTAATGTTTTCTCATCCTCCCCCAAAAGAAGTGGTTATATTCAATATAATAGAGGCTTGAGACCTGACTGGATGAAAGAAAACCAAAAAACTGATTATAATTATCTCCCCACAAATATATACAAATGTAAAAATGACTTCAGAATCCTAGACATATCTTCTATACCAGCAATTTTCAACCAGTGTGCCGCAAGAATTTCTAAAACATGCAATACCTGACTATTTAGTCAGGGGCACTGACCTCTTTTCCCTTATATTATGAAATTAAAAAATGACTACAGCCAACACAACAATAGCTGTCCTGTGTGAATGAATCAAACTTATACCTATTTTTTGTCAGATCGGCAAAAAATATTGTATTTTTTTTTGGTGTGCTGCAGAATTTTAGTAATTAGTTTACATATGCCATGAGATGAAAAACACTGAAAATCGCTGCTCTACATAATTTGCTGCATCTCTCTCTTATTTTTCTCTTCCCCCTTTATTTTCTCATGTAGGGCTTTTTATGACCTTCAAATCCTTCAAAATTTTTAGCAAAAACAAAAACAAGGATCACAGTATTGATAATCAAGATATTCATTACCTTTAAATACAGAATGTTAACAAACAAACTTTATTGGAGAACTTCAGAAGAATTCAAGTTCATTCATAAAACCTTAACTACTAACATAGGATGTTTCGAGTGAATTTTGAAAGGTAAATAAGGTGATAAGCAAAACTGACCATACTTCACGAAGAAGTGAATGAGAAAACAAGGGGGGGAGCTAACATATATTTTATTTTAAGACACCCACTTTAAGTTCAAACAGAAACACATAAAAAAAAGAATACTACCTCCCAAATATAAATTTGTTGAAACAAAGGA
>PVKU01000176.1:471261-664380 GCA_004027475.1 Anoura caudifer
AGGTATTAGTATTCTCCCCAAATTTATACATGAAGTCTTTGAAACACATGGAGGTTGGAACTAATTTGTCCATGGTCACAATCAAATATCAAGTTCAAATCCAGACTCCACTGTCTTATTCATTATGGTACACAACATTTATGTATATATACACACAGATGCTCACATGCAGGTATGCAAACAAATGCTGCATGTGAAGTGGTATGTGCTTGAATGCATGACTGCCCATGAAACAGATGTTACATTTCTTCAAATATTTTAAAATTAATCTGCATTTCCTAGAGACACACTGTTTTCACAGGATCTCTCCAATTGCTGAAGACCATGTTGAATATGAAATAGAATATGAAATACACAGAATGAACAGCCCCTCAACTATTAGTATTTGCAAGCAAATGATGCATTTATTTCACATGTCAGAAAACAGATTTTCATTCCTTGGGGGATTATCCTGATGGTTTTAAAAGTGGTGTGGGGGTCTGTTTAGTATGTGGCACCACTGGATCAATACAATACTCTCTGAAATCTTCAAACGAGCATTACTAAATAATCCATGGACATATTAGGATTTGTCAGAGAATACAACTCATCTTTAGGACTAGGAAGCCTTTATGCAAAAGTCTGCAAGGGCTATTTGAACACAATTAAATTTCTAGGTGAAAAGAGCCAAGCACATGATTCCTTGGCTATTTTTGCATTCAAAGGGCATTCATTCTACTACATGGAAACTGCATATGGACAAATCTGAGTACCTAACATATGTAACTTGGGTATATACACAAACACACACAGTGGCCCTTCTGAATTCTGCTTTAAAAAGAGGGGGAGGAAGAGAAACAAAACCAAACCCTAATGGAGTAAAAATAAAATTCAATTAAAATTAAAAAGGAGGAGGTGTGCGTACAGTCTGATGTTGACATACATTAATTCATTAAGATATGCCTCACCTATACCGGCAACCCAGTGACAAGTTTTCAGTTTAACAGTACTAAAATTCAATTCTAACTTAAAATAATTTGTGAAGCAGACATTACAAATGATGTTTTTCAGATCAACAAAGAGAGATGTGACACCTCGTAAAGGAAAAGTGTGATCAAGCTGAGGGAAATTCTCAGACTAGTTCCACAGTTACTTAGGGGAAAATACTGATTAATATGGAGAGATTAAATCCATTTTATTAAATCACTTTGGCTAAAGCTGGTAATAAGGAGTGATGTGAAAACCCTCAAAACCTGGAAGAAAATAAATGCAGAGGAAAGGAACCCTATTTTAAAGGTGTGCTTAGAGTTTTATGATAAGGAGGAATTAAGCAAGGGAAAATTTAGCTTGATTAAAAATTCTTAGCAACTCCCATTACCCTGAAAAATCACGCCATAAGTATAGCATCAATTTTTACTTTTTACTTATATAGACTAAGCTTTATGACCGTGTGTGTTTCTGAAGAGGAGGTGGGCAATAGGGAATGGGTAGAGAAGTAGGTGAGAGGAATACCCAGAAGCCTTAGGATGGTTCCTAACATTTCTGTTTATATCATACATGTCCTTAGTATAATGTCTTTGTATTAGTAACTTATGTTGCATTTATTTACAAAACTTTGCAGTCTCCCTAAAGGTGCACAACATTTTAAGATTCTAAAATTATCCACTTATCCAGACTGAGAACCTGGTTTGGCTTACGTGGAAAAATGAACAGGTGTCAAAAACTATCCCTGATTGTTAAATCAAGAATAGAAACTCTCCCTAGCCTACCACCCCCACCACCATGTGGCCCTACATGCTGAACAGAAAGAAATCATCCCAGACGTCTGTCTTTGTTAGCCCAGGGCTCACTAGACTTTATATGTCAAGTATGTTGTAAAATTAATTTTGCCAAGAAATAGTCTTTCTTTCTTTCTTTCTTTTCTTTCTTTCTTTCTTTCTTTCTTTCTTTCTTTCTTTCTTTCTTTCTTTCTTTCGGTTAGACTCAGTGTAATGTTAAAAAGAGATTACACACTCTTGAACTTACTAACATTTTGATTATTATCTATAATCAAAAAATTCCATTAGGCAAAGTTATATGTTTATTTCCTATGGGAATGTTTTTAAGTTTTAGTATCCTGTATAAAACCATCTGACAAATTACCATTTCTGGGACAATAAAAAGATAATATCAAGACCAAAGATCTCTTTATGAGAAGAATAAATTAGAAGAATGGTGGTAAAAGGATCAAATCTTATGCGCACAAAGTTATTTTTAATAACAATACATGATAGCATCTTTTTCAGTGAAAACAGAGTTTATAAAGCAGAAAATATTAATTTTCTCTAAACCTTCTCCTAAATCTTCCCATGATCACCAAAAAGGGTTAGAAATCTATTTGCTCCATACATGTAATATTACATTATTAAATCAGTCTATAAAATATATTGTTTTGCAATATGCATCAAATCTTCTGCATGTAATTAATAAGATGAAGGTTTTAATAAGGAGGAGGATATAGTGAAATAAATAAAGGAAATGGGAAGGAGGGAGAGAGGCCAGGAAAGGAACACTTCTTGAGGAGACAGACATAAAAGGTTCTAAATACTATTTGTGGGAGTAGAGCAATAGGGACAGGTGGGAAGGAACTTAATTCCTGTTTACATTTCTAAATTTTCAATTGAACCTTTTGAGAATAAAGAGTAGTAACTAATTCACTAATGAATATTAAGTTATTATCTAAAATATAAAAAACCCAGTTAAGTGATTTCTGAGACCTAAAAATGTGTTTCTGTCTAGGATGACTTCTTTGCTATTCTCCTCTGGATTGAGAGGTAGACTTTGAAATTTGCTAACCAGATAAACTTGTAATGGCCAACAATAGGATTTTAATAATGTATTCTGTAGAACAAAGGAAACAACACAGGTAAATCCTAATATAGCAACCTATGTGGTGATCAGATAAAATAATTGAAACTTTCTGAGCTTCAGCTTGTTTGTAAAATAATAATAATAATAATACATAGCATAGAGCTTGCAAAAAGAGGTAGGCTAGCCCTGGCAGGGAGGCTCAGTTGATTGGAGTATTGTCCCGTCCACCAATTGGTTGCAGGTTCAATTCCTGGGCAGGGCATATACCTAGGTTACAGGTTCCATCCCTGGTTGGGGCATGCATGGGAGGCAAAAGATCATTTCTCTCTCACATAATTATTTTTCCCTTTCTATTTCTCTCTCTTTTTTTCCCCTCTCTCTCCTTCTCTTTCTCGAATAAAATCATAATCCCAGATAAATGTTAAAAAATAAAACAGCTAGGCTATGTTAGCTATGAGTAATTATATATGTATAAATTTCTATTTATACACTAAAAAAGGTTTGAGTATATTTCTGACAGTTTCAGGTATTAGATATATTTCAATATTCAAACACAGGTAGAACTAAATAGATAAAGAAATATAACTGATAAATTAAAATAGTGACTTCAAATTCTCTTTTGTAAGCCTTATCATCCATCATTTTCATGATGACTTCTTTAATGTCTTCAATTATAATGTTATTTGACAAACAGCAGAGCCCAGAATCCTGTGGTCCTTCAAACTGAAGAGGCTAGAGTCACACTAACCTGGGTTCCTAACCAGACTACCGATTTATTTCCTATGTAGTGTGATCTAGGGTAAGTTATTTTCTTTCTCTTAATCTCAATGTTTTTATCTGTAAAAGAGAAATAATAAGTGTGGCTTCAATGAAAGGTCTTAAGTCCTGGGTTGCATAATAATCACTCTAAGAATTATTACCAAATGAGGCTCAGAGACATTCAAAGCAACTTGCCCAAGGCCAACAAGCTGGTGATTCGGACAGCGAAAGAACACAAAGCTCATGTCTTCCCACTCCAAAAACGCAAACTCTAATAAGCTAGATTATCCCCCAAAGAAGAGAACCTACCTTCCCTCCCTCCTACCAGCCATACAATGGAGAAAGAATCACCTTTGCTATCCGACAGGAGTCCATTCCTAGCCTTGGAATTAGATGCAACATCTGTTCCCATATGACTTCTTAGAAACCAGAATTTGTTCATGTCAAATTCCAAAGTGAATCAGTTATTTGGGTTGAGGTTTAAATAGCCTGGGTCTAAGTGTCCTTTGTCAGACAAGCACTATCTCTGAGCTGTATATGATGGAGAATGCAAGCTTGAGGAAGTGTTGTTGACAATGAGATAAGAACAAAAAACAAGCCCCCTGCTAGATCCCTCTTTGTTGACCTTCTGAGTGGTCTGAAGTGTGCTATCACTCAACACATGATAGGACTAGGATAGATTTGAAAACATCAAGATGTTCGGGGGGGGGGGGGTTAATGAAAAACTTAAAATATCTTTGAGTGCTGAAACCCAACAACTTCAGTCTTAGGGAAAGAGTCCTAGATGAGGAGCAAGAACATTCTCACTTCTGTTTTTACCTCAATCATGGCCCTAAGCAAATAAGTATATAGCACTTTTATTTCAGCATCAGCTTTCACCAGATCAAGCAAGGTACCTGCTAAATTCCTTTCTAAAAAGCTCAGTGCATGGCAATTCAGCAGTATCCAAGACCAAGGCCCACTGTGTTGTAATGCAGAGAGAATGAATCTTGGGTTCAATTACCATCTTTATCCAAGACAGAAAGGGCTCATCAAAATGAGCCCTATCTTCCCCATAAGGGTGCCAGAAGTCAAAAAGCCATCTTGATAACCATGTAAAATACCTGAAGCACTTTATGCAGTTGTGATATATAATTCTGTATCCTAATAAAAGAGCACCTATAATAGACTTAGTGTTTTGCACTTTTACATGTATATATGTATGTATACACACACAATATAGTTTCACGAGATCTTCAGAAATCAATGAGATGGGTATGGAGAAGGTTACGTCCATCACACTCATTTATTGATGGGAAAACCAAGGTCCAGTATACAGGGTCTGGCAGAAGTAATGCCTGCATGAGTTTGCTTGGTAGGGTAATAATATGAATGTAATAATTTACAGTTTTAATTTAAACATTTCACCTAAAATATCATATGGTGTGCTTGAGTGTGATATTGTTATGTTACAGAATTACACACTTATGATTTTGTAATAAAAGGGGGCATTATTTGTGCTGGACTGTATATATAGGTACTAATCTTCTTACAGTAGGGTTCAAAGTCCTAATAAACCTATCATAGGTTCAAAATATAAGCCCAAAATGCATTTAATACACCTAAACTACCACATCATAGCTTAGCGCAGCCTACTTTAAATGTGCTCGGAACACAGTATCCAAAAAAGGCTAGCAACACAAGTACACTATGAAGAGGCAATGGTTTACCATGTGATCCTGTGCCTGCCTCGGGGCTGCACCTCCCCCTACTGCCCAGAATCATGACAGAGTATGTAATGCACACCAACAACCCTGGGAAAGATAAAAATTCAGATTCAAAGTACAATTTCTACTTAATGCATATGGCTTTTGCACCATCCTGGACAGCAGGAAAATCACCAATTGGGCACCATCTGTAAATGCCTGCCTAAGTTTACACAGTAATAATTGTGGCCAGAACAAGAAGCCACACCTTCTGAATCAAATTCTACTGCATCAACATCATAAAGGAATACAATTCACACAACTCAAACAACTGACTATAAATGTGTGATTTAAATTGTGTAAAAGAATGCTTTATCATTCTTATTGATGCTTAGATGGCCAGGGTCCTGATGAGTGCTGAAAAAGGTAGAGGAGATCATTAAAAAAATCCCTTTAGTCTTTTTCTGCCCCCAGCCTAGTTACCCATTTTAGTTATTAAGAGTACTAAAAAATCTGTAATGCAAATATAAAGCCACTAAGGTATCTTATGGTTAAAAACTTCCTTTGCTTTATAAAAAGAATGACATTGTAATATGAAATGTCCCTGATACCTGTCTACTCAGGCCCACTGTTATGCAATCTGTAGGACAGGCTAGGAGCAACCTTCCAGAAACAGCATATCCCTCCATTCATTTATCTTGGCAGTGGTAGGGCAAGAAAGCTGTGTTAACACAAAAGAAAGTCACTCACTCTGCCTTTGTCTTCAGTATTACAACCCAGGAGTCCTGAAAAACCAGCCCTCGCCTGGATACCCACAGCCTAAAGAGACTGCAGACTAGACACTCTACAGGGCTGTTTGGTTCCTTAATGTGAATGACCATTGAGAGAGCCTAGGGAACCAGATAATGCTGTAGCAGGCCTGAGTTAAGCACACTGATGCACTTCCCTGAAATGAAGAGACCTGGTAAGCAGAATGTGCAATGAAATCCAAAGTAATGCTTTTCAAACTGCAGGTCATGGACATCAGTGGACAGCAAAATCATTTTAGTGGCATTTAACATTTATGCTTTAATGAAATAGAAGAGAACAAAAATGTATGGCATGTTGTAAAGATAAATACTGTTTCACGTATGTGTATAATTGGTTAAAAAGGCTTGAAAGCCATTATTCTGAAGGGAGAAACCACTATCTGGCTCCTGTACCTGTAATACCCATTAATGCAAATAATGTATTGCTAGACCTCCATTTTTTTTCAAGAAAAGCCAGAATTCTGAACTGTTGTATAAAATCTTCCCAGATTTTTAAAGAAATGTCAAACAGTTTTTAAAACAGTATACAGGCCAAACCAAAATCTGAAGGCTAGACTTGGACTAACTGTCCTTGATCTCTGGCTTCAAAGAAATCCACAGCCATCTTAACAAAGGACAAGGGCCAAAGTTTCTGCCCGATGTCCTTGGAAAATTATGTTTGGAGGCACTTCCAGGAGGTATTTGCCCAATAACACTCAGTGCTGGAGAGAAAAGAACAGCACCACATGATCAGGTGAGGAAGGAAGCATGTGACCTTGGTGATAAGAAAATGAATGGGCAAAAAAAACACAAATAGTGATGAGCCAGGTCCTTTCTGTGAGTTTTCCTTGAGTTGAGTTAGATGATAGCGTGCAACTCTCAAACAGAATCAACCCTGAGTTTTGCTTTACAAGTAGGTAAACAGGTAGATTAAATAGATTAATTAGGTAGACATCTTTTCTTTGGGAGGTGTGAAAAAGATTTCAACCAAAGAATGCCATCAGCAGTCAGTCACCTTTGGGTGCTATAGCATTCCAGGAAAGGCTGTGCCTGCCCATAATATCCACCACTCTCAATTACCCCAGAGTTCCACTGAGCAGTTGCAGGTGCATGAAGTATGGTCTGGGAGGGTAAGAAACCATTCATATGGCTTACCTTTTGCTACCTGGCTGGACACAGACCTGGAAGTGAAGTGGACAAAAATCTTCACTCTCTGGGCTTCCTAAGTGACACGTGTTTTGCAAGAAAAAGTTCTAAATTGATGTGAAAAATGTGGGCTTGGAGGATGGTACGGATGAACTCAGGTTTCTTTAAACTCTCCATCCCAGGGAAAAAGATTCAGAAAACAAGAGAATACTACCCAACCACAGTCCCATTTGCCTATTTAAAAACACTTGGAGTTTTCTATGAGAATGTAGAGGCCCCCAGCCTGAGAGCTGGTCTTGCATCAAACAGAAAGCAAGGCTAGACGCCAGCTCCAGACCCAGCTGTTCCCCAAAGCTCGTAGTGCAGGTGTTGAGATCATCCCCATGAACCTCACCTGCCTGCAGTTTGTCACCTCAATGTCACTACCACAGGCAGAGATGCAGTTGGAGCTTTTGTTTTACTTCACACCAGGGGGAAGTCATTTTTGGAATTTTTCATCTTAAATAGATTTTTCTTAAATGTATGTGACACATATTCCTCACAGGACTTAATAAAATAGATATTTCTCATGCCTGGAAAGTAAACTACAGCTGCAAGGATTGAAACAAAATTTATTTTTTAAAACTAACATATTTTACTTGGAACATTTAAAATACATATTTAGCTATAATTTCTGAAAAAGCTCAAACCCAATGAAAACAGAATTGTCTCAGCAAGTAATTTTTAATTAATACTATGCTAATTAACAGGAAAATGTACACTAACAAATATACATTTACTAGTATATGTGGTATCTCTTTTTATCTACAAGGAAAATAATTCAATTTCAAAACAGAGAAAGTTTCTAAACTCCTTTCTTCCCATCATGGAATTAAACAGGGAAGTCATTATTTTCAGATTCTTAAAAACCTATTTTGAGTCTAATATTTCTGTAAGAGAAAGGGAAGAAGTGATAATAACAACTACAAAACTTCTAGCTGCTTTAAAATGACTCCTAATAAACACAAATAAGTAAAGCCCATTTCATTACAAGAGCTTACGTTGAGCTATATAAGGGGAGAGGTATACTAGTTTGTGATCTCAATGCAAAGAACATGGGTGCTCTCATTTGGTTGTGTGTATGTATTTATAAATCAAACGTATTCCTAACCAGTAAATGTACAGCAGAAAGAACAGTAATGGGAATGGGATTTTCATGGCATTCTCAGGTGAATTCCAAGATCTCCTTGTCACAGTCAAGACTGTTAGGACAAGAAATAAACCTCTGGGACTCCCAACCTCCCCAGACACAGTGTACTAAAAGGATTTGGCTTGTCTAGCCTCTGCTGATTATACAATATATGCTAGAAGCAGAAGATTGGTGACATGGACCACTGGGCTGTGGACAATGTTTTCTGGACCTACTTGTTTCATCTCCTCATTTACTATTTTGTGTGTTGCTCTGATACTTGCAGTATGATGAGGGAGGCCATAACTCCAGGCAAGAGCAATGAGAAATGTTCTGCCTTCTCTGTAAGTAAGGAATGTAAGGAGGTATATATTTAAGTACTTGGTGCAGCACAGCATGTGAACACACATGTGTAAACACACACATTTATACTGAGGAACCTAATATATTAGTCTTTACTGGCATAGAGATATAGGTATGTCTGGTTTTATACAATAGATGTCCTTGAAGTTGTGATCAATATTCTACAACTGAAATATTCAAAGTCCCTATAGAGACTTACTACTTAAAATAAATCTATTATGATTCCTTTCATAAACCAATATTTACTAATATAATCACACCTAAACTGTGCAAGTTAGGATTTATGTATTCAGAAACAGCATGCCAACCCATAGAGGTCACAGCTTGGGATATGTCACTCCTTTGTAACATTTCATCTCACAGGTAAACAGGTAATGAGCAATTTAAGTGGCAATATTTGAAATAACAGGTATCAGCTAGATATAGTTCAAATAAGAAAAATAGCTCAAAGATTCTTATTTGGAACAGATGTAGAGAAACAAACATAATGTGCCAATTGTCACACCCACAGAATGGGTGGTGCGGCTGGGGGGATGGACCCTCCGCATTACAGTGATTCTACCCTCTCAAAAAACTTACTAAGATAAAGAAACCATGTATGTCCACTGGGATTGGCAAGTGCCTTTTTGTTCCCTATTGGTTCTAAGGAACTCAGAGTGCTATTGTTATTCACTCTACCTTACGATCTCAAAGAAAACCAACACTTTAAATGATCACTATCTAGTCTGTCACATCCCCATCCCTCATAATATAACTATTCAATTTAGAGAACAAGTTATCATGAAAAGTAACTATGGGAAAGACCCCAAGAAATTATTGAACATATAATCAGCAAGATTTGTTTGATCAGCCTCCTAAAAGAGGCTGCTCAAATCAAACTCTTAAATTATTCTTGGAATGACAGTCCAGTTATGAGTTCGTGATGGCCAAAGTTTCCAGCATATTCGATGCCAAAAGACAGCACAAAAGTGAAGGGGAGGATATGTACAAACTGATTTTCAGGTCATGTGATATGTATTTTATAAAATCATTTGAAGTAACTGATGCATAAAATAGAGTTTTTCAACCATGATCAGCAGACATAGGCATCACTTCTGTTCATTGCAGAGCAACAGAAATTCATTGGAACTGAAGGTTACTTCAAATTAAGATAACCAAAAAAAAATTTTTTAAGTCTTTACATTCTCATTAAATATTGTCTTACAAATTCACTCCTTTATTGAAAACAAACTAATTCTTTCTGAACCAAAAGAAAAAATATCCTTAACCTTTCTAATATATATTTTTCAACAAGTTTCCATTTTCATTATTGTAAATGGATATCCAACTCCAATAATCAAATTGTCTTCCTCCTTATAATAATGGGAAAGCATAAGGTAGCAATAGAGAGATATGCCCAACGCCCAACTCAAGAAAGTAGGAGGAGCCCTGGCTGGTGTAACTCAGTGGACTGAGCACCCGCCTGCGAACCAAAGGGTCACCACTTCCAACTGCCCATCAGGGCACATGCCTGGGTCGTGGGCCAGGTCCTCAGTAGGGAGCACACAAGAGCCAACCACACACTGATGCTTCTTTCCCTCTCTCCCTCCCTTCCTCCTCTCTACAATTAAATGTTTTTTAAAAAATCTTAGGAAGGGAGGGAGGGAGGGAGGGAGGGAGGGAGGGAGGGAAGGAAGGAAGGAAGGAAGGAAGGAAGGAAGGAAGGAAGGAAGGAAGGAAGGAAGGAAGGAAGGAAGGAAAAGTTAGCAACTCATAGCACATGGCTCTGAAGTGAGAGACTATTTCCGTCTTCTTTGACTTAAGGTCAAAAGCTGCTCACCCCTTTGTTCCCTCATTTGACCTAATCTTCATCTCATCTATTAACATCTTTCTTTCCCAATTTTCCTTACCCAGAAATCACATTAAGTAGCTAGAAGGGGGCGGGGGAAGAGAGAGGGAGCACATTTGTGGAAACCACCACCACCACCACAGATAAAAATAATAAAAATATATGTTAATAGTAAAAACTAATACCCACATAGCATTACAACACTCATGCACAATAGACATATATGAGCCATACATGTAATTTAAATTTTTCTAGTAGTGACACTAAACATTTTTTAAAGATGAGATTAATTGTTTTATGTTTAGAGGGAGGGGAAGGGGAGGAGTAAGAGAGTGAGAGAAACACTGATGTGCCAGAGATACAGTGATGGGTTGCTTCTCACACACCCCCAACTGGGGACCTGGTGCACAACCCAGGCTGAGCTCTGACTGGGATTCAAACTGCAACTTTTCAGTTCGAAGCCTGGCACTCAATCCACTGAGTCACACCAGCCGGGGAAAATTAATTTTTAATGTAATTTTTAACCCAAGTTACCCAAAATATTATCTTTTCCAATGAAATACAGGATCTGGCAGAAGTAACACCTGCTTGAGTATGGTTGGCAGGTAATAATATAGGTGTAATCATTTATAGTTTTAATTTGAACATTTCACCTAAAATGTCATAGGTAATAATATAGGTGTAATCATTTATAGTTTTAATTTGAACATTTCACCTAAAATGTCATATGGTGTGCTTGAGTGTGATATTGTTATGTTACAGAATTAATGCTTATGATTTTGTAATAGATTCTGTAATAAAAAGGGGGAGTATTGGGCCAAACCCTGTATATAAAAAATTGAAATATTTAGCATTGTATTTTTCATACCAAGTTTCTGAAATCTATTGAAATATTTTACACTTATAGTACATCTCAACTTGGACCAGCCACTTTTCAAATGCTCAAGAGCAACATGTGGCTAGTGACTTCTGAACTAGATGGTGCAGGCTTGTGAGCTGTCAGGTGCTGCTCCAAGGGCTGTAAACACACACCCATTTTATCCTCATAGCAATCCTACAAGGTAAATGTTGCCATCATTCTCACTTTATAGATGAGGAACTTAAAGAGCAGAGACCCCAAATCACAAGCTGAGAGGTAACAGAGGGGAAATTCAGACCTTGACCATCTGGCTACAACCACTGTGCTATTTATTAAGAGCCTACTGCATGTATGACAGGCACAGAGCTACATATCTAAATAAATTCTCTCATGTGCTCCTCAGAACAACTGTAGATAAGTATCAACACCCAATTTTACATGCTGCTTCATCATTAATAGAAGACATTTAGAGTAGGAACGGAATGACTTCACAAAGTAACGGATGGCAAAAGATAGCAAGGGTGATCAGTCCCTAGGCCCTACCCTGAAGAAACACGTAGTCTAGTAAGAGACTACAAAACCATTACAGAAGTTACTACACTACAAGGTATAAGCTAAAAGAGAGGTACAAACTGTCTCTTAGATTTAGAGATAAAAACATTGCCCATTAAGAGAATAGGCAAGGACTTCACAAGAGATACATTTAAAAAGGATTTAATTAGATACCTAGAATAAAATGCTCCAAGAGCAAAGGAAAGAATATAAAAGAAATGAACTCTATTTAGGGCTAAAATAGTTGAAAAAATATCTGGAGTGTAGAGTACATACAGAGAAAACACATTATCAGGTGTGGTGTTGAAGTTGCCCACAGGCCAGGCAGGGTATGGAAAACTCAAATCCTGTGTAAAATTTGAGGAGACTGAGTAGCATGATCAAGATCAAGCCTCAGGTAAAATTGCTCTAGCAAGGCTGGGCAGAATGGACAGCAACAAGAAAGATTAGACATGGAAAGAAGACAAAGACACTGTTAAAACAATCTAGGCAAGCAACTGCAAAGGTCACAGTCAATATTAAAATAGAAGATGCATATAGGCTTTGAGGGTGTTGGAGCATTAAGGTCTGGGGTCCACTGTTAAGTCAAAGCTGATGGAGTTTCAACCCTTGGTTGATGAGCAGAGTAGTGGAACTATTTACAGAAAACTTTTGGATATAACATAAAGTAGGAGTTTTTATTGCTACCCTTTTCTACTTGAAGATTTTATTCTTAGAGAAGGAGGAATGGAGGCGGGGAGAAAGAGAGAAAGATCAATGTGAGAGAAACATCGGTTGCCCCTCACACACACACACACCCCAACTGGGGATGGGCCGCAACCCATGCATATGCCCTGACCAGGAATCAAACTGATGACCCTTCGCCTTGTGGGACAATGCCCAGCCAACTGAGCCACACAGGTCAGGACTATTCCCCCTTTTTATTTCAGCCTAAACTGTTTTACCTGTGCTTCTCATGTCAAGATTTGTACTACACTATGTAATGAACTTACATATCTGGCCCTTATTTTCAAGAACTCCTCCCCCATCAAGCAGAGAGTGGTTAGTAGAAAATAGCAAAAGGCATTATCTTTCAACTATGAATAACTTTACACCTCCAAGTTCTTCAACCCAAAGACAGAAGAAGCTCAGATGCTGACTTCTAGCACAGTTGAATAATGCTCTGTAAGGGCTTAACGAACAGCCATGCCTAAAATATTGGCCTTTTGTTTGAAGCTCTTAATCTTTTCAAGGGAAAGTTAAAAACAATTTCCCTACTGCCTACTTCCCTTTGCACTTATTTATTATTTTTCATGTTTAATTAAAAAATATTTCTACTTTAAGCAAATATTTCCTTTTTTCCCCTTTAACTACCCGACAAACGGTAGTAGAGCTGCATAAATTTTGCCTGAGGTTAAAGCTGGAGTAGAGCCTAATCACCAGCTTGAGACATTGTTCTGGCCAACTAAAGCAGAACACATTTATCCTGTGTGTTTGAACAATACTTAGGCACTTCCGTTAAGACCTCCTTTACCCAGTAGTGATTCTGATTAACCCCTTTCCCCGACTTATGCAAGAAACCTGGGTGTTCTTCACACCACCACAGCAGGATTAAGGAAATGAACCCCAAAGCAGTGGAGTTCAGAGGTGCACACAGTCTTCAGTAGAGAACATGAGCACATACACCATGCCTACTCTATCAAATGCCAACTTGGGCAGCCTTCTCCTGATTCAACTGATTTTGTTCTAGACATACCTTCCAGTTATTCTTCTGCTTTCCATAAAACAGGTATTCAAAGTACAGTAATGAGAACAGGTTAAAAGTTAAGGGGGAAATATATGTAAAACAAACAACAAAAGGTTTGTGAAGCAATTAATTAAGAATGATTATTGTATTGGGTTAGCCACAAAGTCTGTCATTTTTCCATAGAATGGCTCTAGTAATGCTTAGTTTGTCTCTGCTTCATTTGAAACAATTTTGTTTGCTTGTATTGTGACAGCTGTCATATCAGCATGCATTTAAAAAACTTATCAAAATTGGTAAATTTTTGTGCAGCCATTTTAATATTGAAAATGGAAGAAGATATGCAATTTTTTGGTGTATTATGCTTTATTACTTCAAGAAAGGTAAAAACACAACTGAAACACCAAAAAGGATTTGTACAGTGTATAGAGAAGGTGCTATGACTGATCGAACATGTCAAAAGTGGTTTGAGAAGTTTCTTGTTACTATTAACATTCTGGCCAAATAATTCTTTGCTGTGGACTGTCTTATGCGTTGGAAGATGTTTAACAGCACGCCTGGCCTCTACCCACTAGAACCTAACAGCAGAATATAGCCGAATACTCAAAATATCCAAACCAATAAAGTTATCAGTAAAAAGGAAAAGTGTGTCTTTTATTTTATGGGAAAAAATGTAACAGACTTTCTGGCCAACCCAATAAGTATAAGTTAAGAGACATTGGGAAATTAATGACACCTACATAAAATAATGAATCTCAAGGCTAAATAGGCACACATATGCAGGTTATTGTGTGTGCTTTTTATTTTTCTTAAGAGGCTTCACTCCAAATTCTCAGGCTCAAGTATTTAGTCTTACATGTGTGGTCTAAAGATGCTCAAAGCACTTTCTTATCCTTCAATTCAATCTAGTAATAAAAGTATGGTGCTCTGGAAGACTGAATTCAGGGCAGCTGGGAAGTTTCACTGGAATCAAATGATCTCATCCACCAACCATCCAGGACTCCCCAAAGTTTTGAAGTGCTCTTGTGTCACTGAAGATCTCTCCAGCAACTGACAAGGGAAGTAGAGAGGGTAGGGAGGCAGCAGCTACCTTCCCATTTAGGGAAATCTTCCTACACTCAAGTCCACTTTTCCATCTAAGATATTTTAAAAAATCACATAGGCAGAACACCTGATCCCAACTAGAAAATCTATCTTTGACATGGTTGGAAGGATCTCAGGTAACCACCTACTCAGGTAAATTTGTGTACAGACCAAATAGACTGTGGGCAACAAACAGGAGGTCCTAGAGACTCTGAACCATTGATGCCTGACCTTCTTTGGAGGCACCTGGCTGCTAGCTGAGGAAATCTAGAGGCAGTGATGACAATGATAATAATGAGAGCTACTAAAGATAATGGCAGTAACCATGTCTGGTGGGGCTAAGGATGTCTGGAAAATACAAAACTTTGGATTCAAAAAGTTCCTAATTCAAATTTAAACATTTTGGAAAACTCAAACTTTCTGAGTTCCCATTTCTTCATTTAAAAAAAAAAATGAGAAAGGTGAAGAAGCATACGCCCAGAAAGCAGTTGTGGAGATAAATTTAGCTGTATTGATGGAAACACCTGGCACACAGAAAGTGTTTCACAAATATTCATTCATTCCTCTCCCTTTCAGAGCACAGTTCATGGTGCCTTAACAAATCAGAGAACTGGCCCACCAACGGGAGTAGAACCAGGATTTACAGTTTTAGCTCCTGTGGAGGCTTATATTCGCTCAACAAGTATTTATTGAGTATTCATTATGTGCCCAGCACTGTTTGGGGCACTTGGAATATATGTGCTTTAATTTCTACCTTTATGGAATTCAGTATACTTTTACTTTATAGAACCAAAGATTTAAAGCAAAATTTCCTCAGAAAAGAATATCCATTTTTAAGATCATGACAGTTTGTTTGCCTCACTGTTTTGATGCAGGCATGATTCATATTATTTGTTCTATTCACCTTATACAAACCCAAATATCACAGAAAAGGCAAGACTGAGGGAGGTACGTTCTGAAGGACAAAATTAATACAGTGTGAAATCACCAGCAGAGATGGTAAATATGCAAAAATAAAATGAAAGAAATTTAAGCCCAGACAGGAGGGAGGGCAAGGGAAAGCCAACATGAAAATTTAAAGAGAACAGCCAAAACAGAAGTCCCATTTCCTCTGGAAATGATGCTAAAATCACAGATGAAGAGGTCATAAATGGTCAAAAAGTGATGGCCACTATCATGGTAATTACTACCCTGAATTTACCTATAAGCCTCAGTTTTCTCAGTCATCAGAGATGTTCTGACTGGCTCTGCAATTTTTAAGAAAGGTGAGTTTCAAATTTTAAATTTAATAAAAGGGATGAGGCATTTTTTAAGGTTAAAAAGTACCTGCGCTAGAGGATATTGAAAATTTCTTCCTTTCTAATATCCACTTACAACAATACACTCCTGCTTCACTTGACCTCAGAGCCTTGGTAACAGAAAAAGGAAGCCCCTTAATCACTTGTCTCCAGCAGAAAAGCCATTTCAAATATTCTAACAAAAAATAAATGAACAAAAAGAGGTTCACTGTATGGGGTCAATGAGAGAAATGTCTATGAATTAAGGAGTAAGATTAATATAACCCTCTTCCTATATTTAAAAAACAAAAAACCTTGTAAGCTACTTATACAACAAATCCTCAATAAAAGCAAATAATTTTAGTAGAGATGGTATTTGTTAGATTTAATAGTCATTACAATAGTGTGATGTATGGTGTATCTCTTTTTAAAAAACAAAATTACTAGTTGGAAATATATGATGGTTTTTTAATAAACTGTTATAGCAGTGCAAATAATGTCCTACTAAAACTAGTCAAGAGATGTCAACTAGTAGAACATTTATTTATTACTTATTTATTTTAAATTTATTTTTAATTACAGTTGACATACAATATTGTATTAGCTTCAGGTGTATAACACAGTGATTCAATAGTTACATTCCTTATAAAGTGGCCAGCACAGTAAGTCCAGTAACCATCTGCCACTTACATACTTTTGAGGATATTGCTGACTCTGTTCCCTGAGCTGTACACATTTAGATTGGCATCAGACAAGCAGCATAACATTATTTCTGGACACTGATGAAACAGGCTGTCCAAGCCAGTACCCATAGAAATTCAAGTATTATAAACTTTTAAAGCTATATTTACATTGTATATCAGGCACTTTGCAAATTTCATCTCATTTAATTTCCACCATTTCTTGAGATATGTATTTTTAATGCCTAAAATGGCAATAATAAGGCCCAGTGAAGTTGAAAGCTTTGCCCAAGCTCATATTGCTAAAAAGTGGAAGAACCAAGATTCAAATGATAGTATTTGGTTCCACATCCCTGCTTTTTTATATGCTCCCCAAGAAACAGCACTTCCCAGGTACTGTAAAGGTGTATGCTTAACTTTCAGAGCATGTCATATTTTGTTCCATATTGATGACTGACTGCATATTAGTCTCAGTGAGGTCACTAATAGCTTGGTACTAGCAGAGAAATTTCTCACAAATACAGATTATACACACAACAAAATTTTTTGGAGTTGACAAAGCAACTACTCACATTAAATTAAAATGGACCAAGTATATAAAGGAAAAGGGGGGAAAAAAACTAAAGGCCTGCAGTGGGGTGGAACTCAGCTGATGAATCTAAAACCAAACAGCAGTGGGCGACCCACAGACCAGAGCAAGAGGCAAAGAAAGGGATTCAAGTAAATAGGATGATACAAGTAGTCATAAACAGCAACAGGGTCTGCAGGCCACGTCAAGTTTACTTTTAACACTCTGCATCCTGTTGTTCTTGGGGTTGGCAGAGGGAGAGTAGTGGCTGCAGGTATTTGTTTGCCTTAATAACGTAATGATGCTTACACTTTATCTAGCAAAGAGAAAAAATTCTTCTAATTTCTGATGCAAGGCAATAATTCAAAAGCTATGGGCTTCTTAAACAAGAAATACCTCTCTTCTGTGTAGATGTATATGAATATAAAGCATGCCCTGGCAGTATCTTCCACCACCTCCACAAGAGTAGAGACTATAAACAGCAAGGGGCTATGGTGGATCAGGCTAAACACAAGTCGCAAGGACTTTGGGAAATAGTAAATAACTAAGAACCTCCAAATCCCAAGGCAAGGAGTTCATTACCAACTCTGCAACAAGTTACAGAATAAACAACCTGAGGCCAGTCTTTTAACCTCCTTTTTCTCTACTTCCATAACTCTAAAATGGAAATTGTAATTTGACATAATGTAAATAACAATGCAAAATATAGTGTTAGCACTACATTAAATAAAACACGCTTTGAAACTACAGAGATATACAAAAGAAAATCAGTGACTAAAATCACCTGTACAGTGTTTTTATATGGTTATGTATTTGATAAGCATATCCTCTCATAATTGAAAATTAATCAATGTACATCACTAAAACTATTAACTAACTATATTTCTCCTCCACTCATTAGCCATCTCCATCTTTGAGGATGGAAATGGAAGAGTGAATGAAAAATATACTTGTGTATATATATATCATGCTGCACCCTTTAATAAAAGGTGTGGCAATTTTTCAGTTAACACATACTGATCAGGTGGGTATTTGAACATATAATAAACAAACACAGCTCTTCCAGATATATTTATAACAGACCTAAAAACAGCAGAATTTCCTAGGTCTGATTTATGAATCTTTACTCCGAAGAGGAGGCCCCTGAGATATTTAGACTATATTAAGAGATTCCTTGGTCATGTGTGCATATGTATAAGCAAACAAATGCAGTAGTATGAGTTCAAATGTTGGGTTTTTCCTTCAAGTAAACTCAAAGAAGAAAAAAAAGTATTAAAATGCACTAAGTTCTCAGACATGTATTTTCAACTTAAATCATTATAGTTTTCTCCTACCTTCTTTTCATTTCTCAGAAGAGTATTTGTGGTAGCTAAATGAACTGAGGAAAATGCACAGGGAAGTTACACTCCAGAGATACAAATTAAATGAGGAAAGCCGTTACCAGAGCAGAAGGAGGATCGAGGAAGAACAAACTGGGTAAAGGGGATTAAATATATGGTAAGGGATGGTAACTAGACTTCAGGTGGTGAGCATGCAAATGCAATAGAATATACAGATACCAAATTGTAATGTTGTACACCTGAAATTTATACAATGTTATTAACCAATGTTACCTCAATACATTTAATTTAAAAAAAGAACATAATTTGCAAAGCAATGTACTCAGTTTCTGACCATTCCCCAAATATTCATAGTCCATTTAAGTTTTACACCAACTTTCTAATTTAATGATAGTATTAATTATCAAGTTCTCTATCTCCCTCTTTTATATGTTGCAGTCCAGACTAGGTTTTAAATTCTAATATTATCTAATTTTATCCTCAAAAAGCCCCCCATAAAATAGATCTAAATATTTTTTTAAAAGCAGAAAACTAAGATGAAAAACTTAAGAAACTCGCCCATGCTTACAGATCAGTTATACAAACCCATTGAGCCTAGAAGAAGAAACTCATGCTTTTAAAATCCCGATGGCATTGAAAGTAAGGTTAGTGCAACAAGGCCCAGCAAACTACGTAGTTTCCTACTGCATAGCTTTTAAGGAAGAAATTTAGAAAAAGAAATATAAAGAGGGAAGACAATCCATTAAGAACTTACTGGGAAACTGCCTGGAGCTAATTTGAAGGCTGAGTTCTCGAATCAAGGAACATTTTTAAAACACAAAAGTTGTTGTCATCTACCCAGATGTGTCAGATGTGATACGGCAAATTCACATCAAAAAAATTTTTTAAAACCCTATGTGTGACAGATATGTAAGAAAGGATTAATAACTGGAAACATTCTAACTGAAACTGACTAACCTAGTTCAGAAATTAACAAACTCAAATTTGAGGACCATTTAAAACTAATCAAACATTCTAATCATTACTACTCACTAAATATGTGTGTGTGTGTGTATGTATAGGTATATACACACATACAAACAGTAAGCCAAGAAAAATTACAAAAGCTCTGAAACTTTTTAAAAAGCCATGAATTTAATGTTAATCAGCATATGCTCCTTTTCAAATTACTGTAACTGGTCCAGTAGTTTCAAGAATTTAGACATGACTTTGTCTCACAGATGTAAGACTTCCACAGGATAACAAACCATGTTAGGCCTGTCCTCCAATTTACCAAATAGATCTTTCTCGTAGTAGGAAATTAGGCTAAGTTTCCGAAAAGAATCATCTAAGTTGTTTTTGCTTTGTTGTTTTACTTACAAGAACTATATAAAACAGTTTGCTAAGAAGCAAACTCTTAGTACTCAAATTAAAATCTGGCCAGTGAGCTCCCTAACCAACAAACTCTTTTTCTATAATATCAAGTAGAAAACTCTGTATATCAAACATTGTAGTATATCAAATAGTTCTAAAATGGCATATGAGAAATTACAAGTGAGATTTTCATCTTAAGGAAAACAAATTTTAAATTCACTCAGGAAAATCTTTTGCCTGCCCTATTTCAATAAGTACAATAATATTTAGTGCACAGAAATTGTTTGTTTTGTAAACAGGTGGATTATAACCCAAGTGATTTTTGACTAACCAGATAAATGAACTATGAAGGGAGAAAACTCAAGAAGCAGCTTCAAACTCTGCCCAAAACAGTGACTTCCCCTGAAGGTGATTTTTCCCTGTCTATGGAGGTGCTCTGGAAATTTCATCCAAATTCCTAATAATGCCTATCAAATATCAGAAGTGTGACCTTATGATAAGGTATCTAAAGATGATTCTAATTAATCAGTTTGTACGAAGGATTAATGAATGCATTCTGTAGCTCTTTGCAAAAGATTACATATATGTCCATTAATCAGTAGTGAGCATCTAAGAATAATTCATGGAAAAATCTACAAAGATATTGAATGGATAAGAGGAATAAGAAACTTCTGACAAAGTCCTTTGGGAACCAGTATATACATAGCCTCTGACTGCTATCCTTGAAGAGATCCTGTATCAAACAATAGTTGAGGGAAAATATTTACTGTTCCCTTTCCCTGAAGTGTATAATTGAGAGGGCTTTTTAAATGTTTGTTTGGTCATTTTATGACATGACAATGCACAAAACAACTGTAAGTCTAATGACAGAATTTAAGACTCAAAACTTAATAGAAATTCAAAGACCCTTCTGAGACTCTGAACATAAGTTGCTTGTGTTCTTTCTTTCTTAAGGCGACATGTACGACATTCTTTCAAGTAAAAGCTACCACAGACATACATACCCCAGAGATAATGTGAGTTTGGTTCCAGACCACCACAATAAAGTGACTAGCACAGTAAAGCGAGTCACACATTTTTTTGGTTTCCCAGTGCATACAAGAGTTATGTTCATACTATTTGTAGCCTAATAAGTGTGTAACAGCATTATGCCTTAAAAAAAAATGTGCAAACCTTAATTTAAAGATACTGCCAAAAAATGCTAGCCATCATCTGAGCCTACTGGAAAAAATGGCCTCAACAAACATGCTCAACACAGAACTGTCACAAACCTTAATTTGTAAAAAATGCATTATCTGTGAGGCACATAAAAAGCAGAACACAATGAAATGGAGGTACCCTTGTTCATGAAGATAAAGGGGAGGAAAGGACTTGCCTGTCGTCAATCACCTCCTGGTCCCCTTCTCCTTAACTATTACCTCCATGATAAGCAAAGGTGCTTGAAGGTGCTTTCTCAGTCTCAGTGCTCCAGCAGCAGTGATGACTGAGAGGCCCCCAGGCATTGCAACCCAATGCTGTCACTTCTAGTCACTGCTTGGCCCAGCTAATGCCATGCCTGTCATGACAAGCACCCGTCACCTTAAGGCACCACACCTCTGCCTTGACAAAACATACCTTTGAAAAGGTATGAGCCACAGAGGGAACCTGTTTCAGGGATTGCCAAGGGAAGCTAGCCTTGTCTATAAACAGCAGAGAAGCAGTAAAAGAGCCCAAAGGCACAGATACAAGGAGGCCTGCTAGCCCTGAGTACAAGTAATTGTTCTACTTCCTGTGTGTGGACAGGGGAAAAAAACGACAAGTTAAGATACCATTTGACCACACTAAAGTGGGTTTAGTTGTCAGCCTAAACCTGCCATCTGGTGTTAAGATATAGCAGATCACACCCCAGATGTGTTCCTTCAAACAAATCACATCTTTTTTCCTTACCCCCCCCCTTTTTGCTTTCTGTAAAGACAGAGGTGTCTGCCAAAGATACAAATCAGCTGAAGTTTACTTTAAATTAAAAACTCTTGTTAATTTACTCAGCCAAATGAGCATGTATGTAATTTCATTCACACACCCCCCCAAAAGCCACCACTTTTCAGAATGGTATCTAGAGATACTGAGAGGGAAATCATTTGTTTACTACTCATTAACCCTAGAAGTTGAGACTATCCTTAGTCACCCAAAAGCTATTTCGTCTGAAAAATGAAATTTGTTTCAGTGGAGTTCTCAAATCCTTGTCTTCCTCTTTATTTTTGACTCAGTATCTCATTCCACAATTGGGGTGGGGAAGGGTTATGCAGTGCTATCATTTGCACCTCATTACACTTGGGCTGGAGCTTTGAGAAAGCTGATATTCCCTCTAAATTTTTACAGATGCTTCTAGTTTACCAGTTCATGACTGCACTACTAGAAAAGACTTCCTGCCTCTAAACTGCTTGCTGGCATGTACGCTGAATTTCAAAATCCTGAAAAAAGTAAACCTTTGTGGTGTTCTCTTAACTTGCTTGCTGGGGAAAAGGGGGAGGGTCACCAAAACCACACCAAGCTGAAGCTTTTTCTCCTATAAAGTGAGGCTAACTCTCTCAGAAACATCCCCTCTTTAACTACTAACAGTTCATCTTGATTTGGAAACACCCCACAAAAATGTTCATTAAGGTAAAGTTATTGTGGAAGGTGTTTTTCATCATAAATTATAATTCTGACATGTACAATAAATTGTAGAAATAATGCAATCACAGATGGCCTTTCACCTGAGCCTATGTGTTTCCTTTTATTTCACATGTTTCGGTTGAAAAATACTTTGGAACAGAGAAAAGGGACACTTTCTACTGTCCCAACACCCTTTGTTTAACGGGCCCAGGGTTTTTCAAAGTTCAGGGCAGGTGACACTAGTCTGTTCTTAATCTTTACTGCTTTAGCAATGTTAAGGCTGATGACGAGGGACACAAATCCCCTGATGGAACTGAATGCATTCCAAGCTCCCCGACCCACTCAAAGCCATAATCCCCTGCAGCTGGATCTTACTTACCACCATGCACAGCTAATACATTTTTTAAAAGCTAGTCACTGGTGACAAATGTAAACTGGACAGAGCAGCAGCTCCCCCTTCTCCCTGCCTCACTCCCTCACCCCTCAATCTTCCCCTATAAACCAGAGACTTGCTGTTCCTGTGATGAATAGAACCTGCCTTTTAGAACCACCAAGACTGTGCCATACAGCTCTGCTCTAAGTGACTAGAAGAGTTTAAAAGCATCTTCAGCTGTCAGACTATAACAAAAACAACAAAAAAGTCATCCTTAACACAAACATTTCACAACCAAGAAAACCCTATAAATTGAAAGTATCCATGCCACACTGAGTTTACTATTTAGGTATCATATACAGACAAACTGTTCTGGTACCTTGGCTGCTTGACTGAATTAGCTGGGTGCCATATTCTTGGGCATAATAAAGTAAATGTTGTTGAAGATCTGAAATATGAGGATCTTTTGTGATACATTTTGTTTGGACCTCTTCACTTTTTCCTTTTAGAAGACTCTCGACAGTAATATAGGTAGTGAACAAATTGTCTCATATGATGGGTATGTTTTCACCATGGACTTTGATCATCCACTTAGAAAGGGAAACCAAGTCATCCCAGTAGGAAATAGCTCTGTGCTGGGTGAAATCTCCAAAAATCAGGACAACAAACTATGGAAACCACATCTACAGAGAAATAGGAGGATCAATGAACAGATATCTAAATTAGGGAAAAAATAGCCTCAAATGCTATCAAAATGCCATACAATACAGATGACAGATTTTGATAAAAGGATAAGCTAACCACTGTGATGCAGAAAAACCAAAGGCTAATTGTGTGATTTTTGAGATTTATTCTAGTTCCCAGATAACAAGCAGTAAGTGCCAAGATAAGAGCTATTACCCATTAGACTTGGTGACAGCCACCACAACACTGACTGTAACACTTAAATTACATTAGATTTATTTACTGCAAAGTTACAAGTGCAAAGGGAAGCATAATTTCATAACTACCCTCAGCCCAGTCCCTGTATGATACATACTCACCCAAGTAACTAAGATTCTAAAGGCACCACAGTTAATAATGTATAACTAGCAAGAACACAGGAGAAGCAACAAGCAGGTCTCTGTGAATTAAAATCACATATGGTTATGTGACCTCTCTGTGTCCTCATGGCACTGCTGAGAGCAGGTACTCCAAAGCAGCCTGGTGACCAGTCTCAGCAGGACCCAGGGAAAAGAATTTGGCTTGGGGTGGGGGAAAGAGGGACTATACCAATGGGAAAAGAATTAGGACAATGTGCTCAAAAGAATCCAGCTCTGGTTTTCCTACTTGTCACCATTGTCACATTCCCAGAACCCAGACAACTCAGTCAACATATGAGTAATTCAGGCAGGAATCATATGAACTCGTTGTTCATGGTGACTCCAGTGCCTTGGGTCTAAACTTAAATGTGGGTGTATGCAAGTAAGGGCAAATTTGTGAGTTTTAGTGACAGCACACGAAAAAAGGAGAGATTACTACGTGTACACATGTATAAAAGAATATTTTGTGGTATATGTGAGGAAAGTGCGAAATATGTATAGGTGGCTTAACTTTTCACAAGACAGAGTATAGGAATATTAAACAAAAAGGGAAAGAAAATAGGCCCTGTGATTAATAAACTTCAGAGTTATAGTTAATGGCAACACATATTTAGTCTGAATCTATGCTATCTATATGTTCACTTGTCAAAAAAATTAAGGAATGTTACATTCTTCATACAGTAATCAAAGATGGCAATGCTTTACAACATTCCTTTATACACCTATTCTAAACTATAAGTAGTATTTCCACTTCATAATACAAAATGACCTCAAGTCTAAATTTCTTTGTTTATAAAGATATGTTCACACTATAAAAGTGTCAGAAAATCGACACAAAATGTAAAAAAGTTAAGTCTCAGAAAAAAAACACTGAATTATAACTAGACCTCTGTGCATTACTTAAAATGTGATAAAAAGTTTGCTTAATTAGTCAAACTTTTTTACTACTAAAATACACTATTAACTGTGCCCAACAAAATCACAGGTAGAAATAAGTGTGACTAATCCAGTGACAAATACTGATTACATTTGATAGGAAAACCACAACAAATTATATGTATCTGAACCTCAGACACCAATTCATAATACAAAAACCTAACTGAAAATGCTTAGTCTTGAATAAGCATAAATCTTTCCAAAGAAACAATATAAAATGAATACTGTCTCTTTAAGTTGAAGGACCTACTATAGCTAGGTAGGTATGAAGCCAAGAAAAAGTTCTGAAGTTTAACTCTCAGGAGCAAATATTTTCTACTTGTGAAGTAAACTCTGTTGAAAGACAGCAGACTATGGTCCCACCAGTAAAAACAGGCAAGTTTTCAGCCAGTGACAGCTTTGCCTACAGAGAAAAAAAAAGTGTCATAGACTCACTTTATTAAACCATATGCTCATTGCCCTGTGAAGAAAGCAGGGTCACTAATTAGTTCATTCTGTGAAAGAAGGCCTTCCTGATCCCGTTGACTTTTGTCCCCCTGGTTAGCTCCAGCTATTTCTGTCATGCAACTTGAAAATCACTGGAGGGAGGAAGATCGCCATAACAACCGCTGAAATGATCTTGTGGAATGTGTCTAGTGGCACTGGAATAACCTGAATATGTGCTCCAGATGTGTCGGCTGTCAGGAAAAAAGTAAACACATCTGATGGACAGCGTATGACTAGATGGCCTCCAAGCGACTCCAGAGGCTCGGACAGGGGGGAGGGGCCGCATCTGTGAGCAGAGGGGTGGTGAGGTGCGGTGCGCAAAGGGGAAGGGAGCAAGTCTGCAGCCGCACAAGGCATTGCAGGACCTGGGGCCTGGGGTGCCCCCGGAGCACTGAGCGCGACTGTTCCGCCTGCGTCCCTCCCCTGAGTGGCCTCTGTGGGACTGCAGGGGCCTCTGCGAATTTCCGTCTGGCACGGACTTGTGAGCATTTGGGAGCAAACTAAAACATGAATGCTGAGAAGAAGGGGAAAAAGAGAGGAGCGGGTTCAAAATGCGTTCTGTCTTAAATATTAATGGTAACATGTTTTTAAAGCATTCTATCTTTGGGGGAGGGCTGTCTCCAGACCGCTTACCCTCCCCTCTACCAAATGAATGTTTTCCTTTTTGCTCTATATGCATACTCTGAAGCTCTCTTTTTATTAGGTGACTGGGTCTGAAAATTCCTGATCTGAAAATGTCTTTTTTGATGCTGGTGTTGTTCGTTAGACTGTCACAAATTGGTGGGTTGGTTCCCTAAACCAAAATATTTTTTTAAATATTTTTCTAATGAAATACATAGAAAGGACTAGAAAACATGATATAGGCCAAAATATATTTTCACCTTGGGTCCTATTCTCAGAGGTGTTTGCAAGAGGGAAGGATTTAGATGTATGCCCAGTGCTTACCTTCACAAACAAAATAACAATTCTACAAATATCTAGCACACAGCAGGCACTCGTTGAATATCTGCTGAATCAAACTACGTAGTTTTTAACACATAAGATGCATCTTAAATTGCTTCTTGGGTGTCACATATAAACAGTGGCAGAGAGTACTTAAAAAATAAGTAACCAAGTTTAAAAATACCTAAGATAAATAAATGGGAAGTTTATTTCTCCAGGGCATCAAAAATGCCACCCCAAAGAAAATAGGAAACACCATATGCCACTACAGTACACAAACCACCTACTCGTGCATGAATCTATCACATTTTAATGCCCACTCGTACTCTTAATAGTTTGTAGAATGGACTTAAGATTTAGTGAATATGTAAAAAACTATTCACTATAGTCTTTCCATAAATGCTTGCATCTGTGAAAAGGCTACAAAGATTTGTGCAGAAATTTAGAATTGATGTCAAAAGCTTTTCGAGCAACATATCCCAGATTTTTCTTTCAAAAGTTCCATACAATTATATTTCAATAAAATATCTAGTAGTTTTCTACCATGCTCTAAACAAAGAACAAAACTGTATTGGAGGGTATTTATTTAGATAAAATACACCATTAAGATATGAAATTGCTTACAGTACTTAAAAACTTTTAAATTGCTTATGTTAACATTCATTAAAATCAATAAATTATATCACCTGGGCTGAGGGACAATAACATTTGCCTGGTAAGTACTTTCATTCAAGTCGATTGTCAATTTATGAATCTCCCTTCAATTTCTATGTATCTAACTAAGTACATGTTCCTCCTTCGATAAAACTCATTTGGTGACTAAGACTCTGAAGTAGATCACAAAAGGGAAGAATAAAACTGTGAGAAATTATTATTTAAGACCAAGAAATGGAATGAATCTTCAACACATTCTTTACTCTGTAATTCACATATTTAACCTTGCAGAGGAAGACCCTAAAGATGCTTGGAGACCAAAGGGCTCAAAATTTGAAGACATTGGTGAAAGAACAGCAAGAGTGAATGGCATCGCTTCTGCCTTCTAGAAATTGGATTCCATTGGCAGCTGGCTGAATGAAGCCAGTAACAGATTTACAGTTGTGGAAAATGTTTCATACTCCTCTAAGCAAAAATGTTGTTATTTTCTTGTAACAGAAACTGTACTTCTTGACAAGTTAGACAACCTAAAATAATCATTGCCAAGGTGCAATTTATAAAATTTGTTGGCAATCTATAAAAAAAGAGAAATAATCTTGATATTTACAATTATTTGCAGACCATACTTTATTATTATTCCAGTCTAATCTAGTCCCCCAAATTAAAAAACTTCAAAAAGGGATGACACATTTCCAAATATTTAAAAGTTTTATGAGCCAAAATCACAAATGTGCACATGCGTACAATGAGATGCCAAATGTCCAAAAGATGGATGGATGAGTTTCAATGATCATTTTCATTTGCCTTGACCTTAGTATTCAGCCAATAAGCAAAAAGTTCATGTGTATTCAAGGAACTGGAATGTATTTGTATCCATTCAAGTCATGTTTCTTTCCCATTTAAAATTTCTTACACTATAATTTGTAGTTAACACTTATAAGAAAGAAGACATGTAAAGCATTGGATCTTCCCTCAATTTCAGAGTAATAGTTTTTCAATGAGAGTTCTTTTACATTTTTGGTTCTTCAGAATATCAAAAGGTTGGACTGGGATGAAACTTGGAGTTAATGTAGGAAATAGTCAAGTTACAAAAGTTACATGATAACTTATAGGAACAGATTTGGTGGCGAAACTCCACATAGTTAAGCCTGTGGCTGAAATTAAACTTCATACATATATTCTGTCATTTGACTGTGTTCAAAACCCAATCAAATGCACATGGATAATTTCTCAAACCACTAACTTCTCTTAGACAACACCATACAAGTAGCACAAGTTCCATATAGACTCTTCCTAATGCTTTTATCTAATCCACTCCACCGAGCAAAGAATGGTGATGCTTCCAACATGCACAGACTATTAGATAAGCAGACCCATCAAGCAACATCTAGGAAACTTTCGAGAGTTTACTAACAATTCTTTTAGCATTCAATACATTACAGACCAGCATATAACTACTAACAAGTTAAGGAAGGCCATATAAGTTGAATACTTGAGCCAAAAATGAGAAAGGAATGAAGGAAGGGAAGAAGGGGGGGGGGAGGGGAGCGGAGGGGAAAAAAGAAAGAAAAAAGAGAAAAACTAAAAGGGCAACAGTAAGTCAATCTATTAAATTCCAGCTGGCTATGAGTAAAACACGGCAATGCAGTTTTCTGGCTGCAAGATTATTTGAATGGGTCATGTAACAGCCTTCATTCACATGGCACCATTTCTTATACGGAAACAAAAGAAAGTTACAGGAATAAATGAAACCAGGATCTAGACTCAAAGCAATGAATTTCAGATTTCTGTTGAAGCAGGAAATATGGATTCTTAAGTAAAGCATTTTAAAAAATATGAACAAGAACTCCTTGCTTACTGAGTCCTTAAGACTACAAGGAAGGCTTCAAAGGAAAAACATAAAGCCATTACATGTACTTAAATGCCAACAGAATAAATGAAGAAAATCCAGAAGGTTCTTTGGCATCATCATGCTATTAGGACAAAAGGAGCCACACAGCATCACATATTCCAAAGAAAAGCAGGTAATCTGTAAAATGAAGCACAAAGAACAAGTATGTTCTGCCCAATTTTAGAGGCCTAAAACTTAAGACTTCCTTATCAAGAACAAATAGCTATACCATTTAATCTGATTATAATAAAGTAATCAATTTTGGAAAAATTTCTAAAACAATCCACCCCTCTCATGCCCTCACTATAAAACAAGTTAAGTCAATGAATCCCAACCAAGTTTTAAAATAAACAGCATGTTCTGTCAAAGTGTCTGTGAATTCCTCAAGACAAAACATAACAATGCGTATTAATTTTAAAAATAAACATTTTATATATCATTTAGAAGGAAGGAGAAACAAATGGGAAGTGTTGAATAAAACTTGAGTAAAGTCCCTGTATCCACATTCTTTCTTATTACAGTCAAAGAACTGGTCTTATAAAAGTTTAGTGATTGGCTTCCGGTCACAGCTTTGTACGTGGAGAAAAATTAGAACAAACCTCTCATGGCAGTGATACCCTACCACAAATCCATCCCCATCATGCCAAAATCAACCTCATTCCCTGCTCCCAAATGACAACAGATCTGAATTCCCCAGATAATGAATTCTTCTCAGCTCTGCCTTAAAAAAGAAAGAGAGAGAGAGAGAGAGAGAGAGAGAGAGAGAGAGAGAGAGAAAGAGAAAGAAAGGAAGGAAGGAAGGAAGGAAGGAAGGAAGGAAGGAAGGAAGGAAGGAAGGAAGGAAGGAAGGAAGGAAAGGAAGGAAGGAAGGAAGGAAAGAAAGAAAGAAAAAGAGAGAAAGAAAACACAGCATTAACAAAGAAATCTAACATTCTTCTGGACAATTCCAGCCTTCTGTCCCTATAAGCATTTTACCAGGGTTGTTAACAAATAAAAAAGTATTTACTTTGAGTTTGAACTCCATTCTTTTTCCATTTGCTGGAACAGGTACTCCCACAATGAAATGCCAAGCTGGACTGAAAATCTGAGCGCTTTGGGGTCATTAGCCCCAGAGTAGTAATGGTTGACTACATTTTTTAATTGTTCCTTTATGCTTAGTTCACTAAGGACAAAGAGCATTTTTTTTTCTCTGCTGTTTTCAATGATATTGTCCTTGCAGGCCCATCATGGGACCCTGACATGCTGGGAAGTGCTGGTCACTTGGCTGCTTGCCCTAAGGAATCATTACTGCTACACGCGGACAGTGTCCCTGGCTCCAGAAAGAACAACATCTCAAATGGACTAACAGGTGGCAGAGCAAGCCCTTCAAAAGAAAAAAAATCTCAGCTCAACCCTAGTTTAAAACTTGCAATGGTTTCCCATTTCACTTATAGTGATGACTATGGTTCTAACATAGCCTACAAGCCCCTCCTCCTCCACAGTTTGGCACTGACTCATCAGCCTTACCTCACTCTAGTCTCCCCAGACCAGCTATAACACCTTTCTGTTCACATTTTCAGTGCTCCAAGCTCCTCCTGATCTCAGGGCAATGGGTCCTTTTGCAACACTCCAGCACCCTCCACCTTACTTTCAAGCAACCAAATAACTGCTTTTCATCCTTCAAACCTCAGCTCATACAGCCCTTTGGGAAATCTTCCCCTGACCCCACAAACTGTTCGGTGTTCCATGCTTTATATTTTGGGGATCTAATCCTCCATGTGGAAAAAGGAGAGGGAGTTCCAAGGCTCAAAAGAAGTTTGTTCATCACTGGACAGTTTCAAAAGTCCCTTAAAGCAAAAATAATTTCAATATTTATAGTATTTAACTTCCATTCTTCAGTTAAACTATACTAATGAATGATTCAATGTTATAAATTTATAGATTCCAAAATCTGATTGCTAGGGAAATTTTTCATTTATTTTAAACACTCCGAAATTAGATCAATACTTATATAAACTGTGGTCACTTTATTTCTTCTTTCCCAGTGTTGGTTATAGAAAGTGGCAGTTGGAGAAGAATGAAAAATACAAAGGCTTTGAATCAGATGAAAGTCAGACTGCTACTGACCAGCTGCTTAACCTTAGGCAAGCCCTTTTTTTTCCCCTCAAGGCCTATCTTCTCTTCTGTAGGAAGAGGAAAACAAGTCCTTGCTTAGATGACTCAAGACAACTTAGAGGACTCTGGAAGTCAACATTTATACACCATTTACATTTTACAATTTTGCCTGATTAAATAATATTAGTCTCCTCATCCACATGTAAACTCCGTAAGGGTCAGGGGTTGTTACACTTTTTCCCTGTCATTGAATCCTTAAGAGTCTAGTACAGTGTCTGCCATATATATATATACACACACACACATATATATGGCTCCCAACAAACAATTTTTATATAAATGAACCAAGAAAAAGACAGGGTAAAAAGGAATACATTCTCCATCTCCATTTTGTTAGTTTTGATTTCTTTTTTAAGTGAGAAGTTAATGATTCTTCAATGGGTAATACATCTTTGATATTCCTACCTGTGCATGGCTGGTTTAATATTCTTGCACAGAAGTCAGTGTTCATTGGGACAAAGTCAATCATGTACACCCATGAGTACTTAAAAAAAGTCTAGTCAGTGAGTCTCACTGAGTGATAATGGCTTCATTTATTAGGATAACACATTTCATGCCACTGTTCAAAAGGAGAACTGAGTTACAGAGCATGTGCAACAATCTGTACTGTCCTTCTGCACAAATGGAGAAACAATTCACATAGATGAGATATTAGCCACAGTGACTTCATATAGTAACAACAGCAAACATTGTCTAGTTATTCTATTTGGCAATAAAATTGTGTAATATTTCAATTAACTGACTGATTTTTAATCAATCAAAGTTGTTTGATTTTTCCATGTGTCAAGCACCTTTACAAGCACTTTATATGTAGGAACTCTTTTAATCCTCACCACCACAACCCCATGAGTTAGGTGCCATTATTATCCTTATTTTATAGAGGTGGAATTTGAGCCTACATTGCCTTTGTGCTTATAAAAATTTTTTCACTTAACATCTACTTAGGAAAAATCTGGTAATGTGCAAGACAAAGTTCTGATATCATATTTTAAATATGAGATTTCTATGTCTTGCCAAGAAACACAGATTTAAGTTAGAAGAGGTTTTAAAAGAACTGGTGTCTAAAGTTGTTTTGTGTTTTTCCCAGTCTTACCAGTTTTGAGACTTGCTCTAATAGGATAAAGCTTTCAACTGCAGGGAGCCTTCAGTAAAACACAGCACCCATCTCACCTAGTTAAGAATCCTGGCACTAGAAATCCATTTCACCCCACGCAGCAGCAGGCTGCAGGACATAATTATTTTCATCTGGTTATAACTCAGGGTGGTGAGTTTAATCTCTAAAACCCTACAGGGATTGGTTTTAGCAGTTTTAGAAATTGCCTCTCACACTATGAATGTGCCGCACAGCAAGATGGTCGTGCTAATGGTTCCCAGATTAGGATTTGGAGGGACCAAAGACATGGTTCCCTTCTTTCCATAATTTCCTTTCCTTTGTGGGCCTAGTCTATGGTCAGTCAAGGTATCCTGATGGCTCTGCTTTCAAAATCAGTTTGTTCTGATTTGGAAAAGGAATACAGGTCATTCCTTTTTTAAGTTACAGTCAATGATTACTATTCATAGAGTCCAATAAATCATGAATAAAGTAGACCATCAGTGACATAGTCTTGAAAACATGAAGATGCATATGCAGATGAAATAGAACAATGTGGCCATGAATGTGACAATCTCTAGTTTACCTTGAGTTTTAAAACTTTTGTTAAACTCCTCCTTCCAGGAAACAAAATATCTAGAAAACTAATTCAAGAATATAATTTAGCCCTGGCTGGTGTGGCTCAGTAGATCAAGCACCAGCCTGTGAACCAAAGGGTCACCAGTTCAATTCCCAGTCAGGGCACATGCCTGGGTTGCAGGCCAGGTCCCCAGTAGGGGGTGCATGAGAGGCAACCACACAATGATGTTTCTCTCCCTCTCTCCCTCCCTTCCCCTCTAAAATAAATAAAACCTTAAAAAAAGAATATAATTTAATGCCTCCCATATTGTTTATTAAGTTTAACCTTATGCAATCCTAATTTCTCTCTAATTAACCCTTGCCATAGGAACCAAAATTTTAAAAAAAGACAATTTGCTAATCACCTTTTAAAGGGTGACATTGCTACAATGACTAGAACTAACAAATCTCACAAACTAAAAATAATGATTTTTTTTCAGTTTTTGGTAGAGAAGCCAACATCCATACAAATTAAACTTTCCTGCTTACAGAGGATTCAGAAAAGGCCCTTGGGCTGTCCACAGCATTTTGAGCAACAGCAAGCCTCTTACATTAATAATGACAACTACATGTCTAAAAGTTAGTCCACTTACACATTGACTCAACACATTTTAGAATATTTTTGTTTGGCCAAAATTTATTTTATCTTATCATAAAATCCCTCCCACTGTCCTACTAGATGACATAGGGGACTATCTAGGTAAATTCTAAGAGTCAACTTTGTATAAGGCATAGAGATAGAAAAGCAACAAAACATTTTTAATTTTTTTTCTTTGTTTTCATGATCCTGGAGCTAAAAATTGACACATAGCAAAGTTCTCAGTAGCACAAAACAGAAACACCATGAAGCAATCTTAGAAAACCATAATCCCACCAGACTGCAAAGTCCTTGGGAAATTATCTCCAGCCTCCAACACAAAATCTGTCATAAAAAAGGTCCTCAAATAATATTTGTAAAATGAGCCTTGACTGGCGTGGCTGAGTGGTTTGGGCGTCGCCCCATGAATCAAAAGGTTGCCGGTTCAATGGTTTAATTCTTGGTCAGGGCACATGCCTGAGTTGTAGGCAAGGTCCCCTGCTGGGGGTATGCAGGACGCAACAGACTGAAGTTTCTCTCCTTCTCCTTCACTTCCTCTCTAAAAATAAATAAAATCTTTAAAAAATATTTGTAGAATGAGACAAATAAAACCTCAGAAGTACAGTCTTTAAAGAACACATTATCACATTACTCCACCTAAGCTATATACAAGGAGGTATTCTTATGCCATTTCAAAGATGAGGAATCAGAACATCAGAGATACAACCAGCCTGATATTCAAGTTCCCCAGGCACTGTTTTCCACTACCATCACACCTAGGCCCCACGATTTAAAAAGCTCAGGGCAACCACTCTTTCACTTTTGCTCTGCTTTTTGTATTTTATGATCTGTGGTGTAAAAACACCAACCGTGGAAGGCAACCAAACACTCAGATGTCAAAACCTAACAAGATCCACAACTGTCCTTTGCAGCTGTGCAAGTCTGATGGCTTAGACTACAAGATGTTTAGGTCTACTTGACTAATGCACACATCACCCTGTATTTATACTGTACACAAGTTTCAACTTACCACATATTTTTAACCAAATATGTTTCTCTGGAGTTTTTTTTTTTTTTTTTTTTTTTTTTTTAATGCACAGATCTCTGACATTTTAAGTCTAGAAAGATTTTTACAGGAAAAACGAAAGAAAGGCAAGTTGTTACCACTCACTTTCCAGGTTTTGTGTATTTCTCCATAAAAACTGATCAAATAGAACAGGCTAACCTACATGAATTGCCCAATGGAAAATGCAGTATATTTACAGATTCCCCAACTTCAAAGTGAACAGGATCTTCACCTGGTAGCACATGGTTGCTCTTAGGTAAAGCTGACTTTCAGCTATTGGTTCGAATTTATGGAATTATTATATTCCAGGCTTATACTAGCTCTGGTGACTCGAACATGAATAAAACATGACTCTTGCCCTTGGGCAGGGACAATCTTAATGCTGGTCCAGACAGATACAAAGAAATTTTTTAAAAGTGTGTGCCACAAATATGTTTGCTACATGTAATGTCTTAAATGCACATGAAGGAAAACTAATTTTGTTGGTCAGTGGAGGTGAGCTTACAAAAGTTAGTTCTTATATAGATCCCTTGTTGTATAAAGTCTTAATACAAAAAAGTCACTAAACTATAGTTTCTCATACAGTAGATTGTTTTTAATAACTGTGTAATTTTCTCAGATAATGAAAGATGTTAGACATAAGGATTCTTTCCTTAAAGTCAAGCATAACTGTCCAACAGGTTTTATATATTACACATCTGAAAGGAATTTTATTTGCTTTCAGTACTGATGAACCAATCATAACTGGCACTCATTGCTAAGGATGCTATATCTTTTAATGTCCTGTTATATTATGCTGTGTATCAACCTAGCAAAAGTTACATACCATCACCAGTTCTCTTACCTGCCTTCCTTCTATTTGGTACTGAAATACATCCCCAAATACTACTTAGTTGTGTAAGTTATCCTAGAATAGAAATAAATGCCTTACATCAAATATTAAGCAGTGATAAACATTTAAGTAACTGTGGTTCATTAGAGGGCTTTTCTGAAGGGACCTATTAGTTTTGAGTCACACGTTTCAAGGTAAAGGTTAGAATGGAACCCATAAGTCTATTTAAAGCATACTATATGCTCTTTAGCTCTGGCAACAACCACTTCATTCCTTCCTAGATGCCATCACTATATGCCTATTAGGCAGCTGGCTCTGTGGCCTATGATTCCCTCCCCAAAGTAGAAGAAGTACACTGCCTAAATTTCAGACAGAAATTCAAAGGCTCATTAGAACATCGTCTCAGCTCTATAGGTAAAAAAAAGAATCTGATATATAACTGGTATTGAAAAGGATTCTTAATTATGTGTCAACAAATGTAGTACATGTATCCACATGCAAACGTGTCTGCCTATAAGCACACACTCACACACAAGACCACCCTATGACCATCAACTGCTCAACTCCTTCCCAATGACCCAGGGCACAGTCTCAGAATCCTTCTGTTCAAACAGCCATTACCAATCTATCAGTAATGCATGAGAGTTGAAACCTGTTTTCCATCCTTCATTTCATCTACAGTTCAGATAAGGAGTTCTGAAGACGTAACAAAGAAGTCACAAAGATCAAACAGCTAGTCAGAGAAAGAGTCTGGGTTAGAAAAAAAACAGACCTTGTGCCTTCCAGTCCATATCACAGTGCCTATCTGGAATGTTTATCTCGCACACACCCTAACCCCTACTACTCCTTGGATGCTTTGTGTCCTGACCATTTAATTTCTTACCATCTCATTTTGGCTGCCACATATGCTCCTTCCCTTTGCTTTTAAAAGAAAATCTGGTATCCCTGGCATTAAGGGCGAAACAGACTGTCATTTCATATCCATGAAGCTAGTGAATGCCAACAGTTGACCTGGCATCTCCCCCTAAGCCATGCTAACATTAACTGTCATTCAAAAGTTCACTCCATAGCTTGATCTTTGCTTCTGCTCACAAGTATTCACCCTATTATAAAAAGTGTTTTTCCTTTAGTGCCATGAGGGCAAAATACTGCAGTGTCTAAACCTTTCCAAACAGGCAGCTTTGTGACGAACACATAGTTTTGTCACTAAGACTCAAGAACTTAGTAAGATAATCAAAATTCAAAAAGAATTACCAGGTCGAGTGACTAGGAAAAACTGATAACCCTACACTTCTCACAAGCCACAGAAAAAGACATCTATAATCATGTTTTATGAAATTGACACCAAAAGCACATTTCAGTCATATTTAATTCAGTAGTTCTATTGTAGAGCAAGACTAAGACTGCTCATTCAAGAAGGGTTCACCTATCAGTATATTTTCAAACTGGACAATTCCCTTATATTTTTTACTTTTAAATGTACCATAAAACATTTTAGCCACTTCACAACAGGCAGGCCTAACTTCAAACTGTCATCCTGATAGTTTTGAGAATCAGCCTTTCTGGGTTGAGATGACCCCGCCAGTCCCACCACTGTCACCCAGGGTAACAGCCAGGGCAATCAATACAGTTTCAGTACTCAGATTCTTCATCTGAACACTGCAGTTCTCTATCTCCAGAAGAAATTGCCAAACTTGTAATGTTCTGATCAAATAAAAAGGTCACATAAATTAGCACCACAGGACTTACAGAGTCCTTTCTTTAAGCAACACATAATGACATCTGAATAACATCTACCATTTTAAGAAGTTTTTATTTTACGTCAGGCACTGTGCTGATCCTAACCCAGGCTATGTCTAATTTAATCCTTAGTCCAACCCTATGCAACGATGGTTGTTATCCTCCAGGTTTACAAATAAGGAAACTGAGGCTTCGAAAAATTTTGTCCCTTCACATACTTCCCACAGAACAGTTGGGATTCCAACTTAGGCCTTTCTCAGTCATATGCTTTCTTATCCTACACTACCCATGCTGCTTCCTATTACACTATAAATATTTAGAACATTTGCAACATTTGTGGTAAGGTATTCAGAACCATAACTAAGTATTCTTCAAAATGCAGATATCTTAGCTACAACACTATGCTCACAATCAAACCATCAAATCATCAAAGGCTAATTAAATCCAGGTCACGAGATGTTCATATCTGTCACTTAAGATAACCATGGAACTCTTAAGATACTTTGACTGGTTTTACCACACTGTGGTATTTACCATGCCTTGTTATGAAGTGAAACACAGAAAGTTTAAAATGTTTAAACAATGGGTATATATAGTGTATCCAAAAAGAGATAACTTCAAAGATTAATCAATGAAAAAATTGGCACACATGATGGGCATCCATTTGCAAAAGATTTTCCCCTACCCTCTGTGTACAAAACATAATTTTACAAACATATTTTTGGAGCTTCACAAGCTATTTTACCTTACATAAGCTATTTTAATATAATTATCTCCATTATGTCTTTCAGTGTCTTGGATATTGTTGGTCTGCTAAACTAACAAGATTTCTTTCTGAGAAAAGAAACAGTTCTCACTGGCATCCCAGTTTCCAAAAGTCCATATATATCAAGGGAAAAGAAACTAATGGGCATTTGGCTTGCATTAGACAGACCCCATGCTAGGCATTTTCACACATGCTATCTCAAAGTACTTCAGTATTAATACTATTATATTTCACAGTGGGTCAAAAGTAAAGGCTGCCACGGTCTAGCTGGAAGTGTGAATGGAGAAGTTACTGCTATCAGGTATAGGGTATCTTTTTGGGTGACAAAAATGTTCTAGAATTAAATAGCAGTGATGGTTGCATAACCTTATGAATATACAAAAAATGTACAATTTAAAATGCTGAATTTTGTGGTATGTGAATTATCTTTTGATTTTTAAAATTACCTGGTCATAACAAATGTTAATATTGGGGAATCTAGGTGAAGGGTTTACTGAAACTCATTATAGTATTTTCCCTACTTTTCAGTAAGCTAAAAATTATTTCAAAATAATTTTTAAATGGCACAATAATGAGAATATAGTTAATGCTGAAATGTATACACTTAAAAGTGATCAAACCCTGGCTAGGTGGCTCAATTGATTGGAGCATCATCCCATACACCAAAAAGTTGTGGGTTTGATTCCAGGTGAGGGCACATACCTAGGTGGCAGTTTCCATCCCTGGTCAGGGCACATATGGGAGGCAACTGATTGATACTTCTCCCTCATATCGATGTTTCATTCCACATCCCCCCCCCCTTTCCTCTAAGAAAAATAAAAACAGTAAGAACATATCCTTGGGTGAGGATTTTTTTAAATGTGCTCAAGAGGGTAAATATTATGTTATGCATTTCTTACAACACATAAACAAACAAGTAATGGAATTTGCACAAGATTCTACCATAATAAGTAGTGGTATCCATATTCAAAAGCATTATCTTTTCATCTCCAAAGCCAATACACTTTGTTATAAGACCAAAAAAGTCCAGTTTATTATTCTGTTTGTACTGTGATTGTACTGAAATGTTACTTATGGCCACTCTTAAGCTAACACACACAATTAAGCTGCCTTTTTAGAACAGAAACTCTACCACCAACTAATGGGTTTTATTAAACACTTCTGAGCTACTTTAAGCCTGTCACATGACTATAAGTCTGTGTGCAAGAAGAGAAAGCTTGAGTACTAAGCTATCCATCAAATAGTGATTCCCAATTGAGTGTTACTCAAAAACAGGGCCTTAGACTTTCTCTTCCCAGTTGAAATTTCAGAACTGGTACTAACATGAGAAAGCAATGAGTATTCGAAAATACTTGTTTATATCAAATTCCATTTTTATTTACTCTATTTTTTCTTGATTTAAAACTCTTTAAACAGTTCAGAAATTTCTCACAAAGTTAATTTTTTAATTATAAAAATTTAGAGATGAGTTTCAACCCACTTATATAATGTGCTGATATGCCAAAAACACTGACACAATTTGATGGGTATTTGCATAAGTGGGTATATCTGAGTTTGACTTGGGGCTCATGACTAAATATTTTTAATATGACATGTGTATAAAATATCCATATACCTTTTGAAATAACATTTACTCAAGAACATTAAGAAGTGGTATTTGGGGTTCCACTTGTGAAGCTGCAATCAAGTACATAATGAAACGTAAACAGTTCTTTTTAAAATAGGATCTAAGAGCCCTGGCTGGTGTAGCTCAGTGGACTGAGCATGGACTGTGAACCAAAGGGTCACCAGTTCAATTCCTAGTCAGGTCATATGCCTGGGTTGCAGGCTGGGTCCCCAGTGGGGGCCACATGAGAGGCAACCACACATTGACATTTCTCTCCCTCTCTTTGTCTCTCCCTTCCCCTCTCTCTAAGAAGAAATAAATAAAGGGTGGGATGGGATGGGAGTAGAATACAGAAAACTGTATAAAAACAACAATTAAAATAATTTTTTTTAAAAAGAAAGTCTTTTTAAAAATTTAAAAAAATAAAATAGGATGTAAGGTGAGACTTCTAAGAGCCAAAAGTCATTTTTACCAAGATTTTTCATGTTTTATATTATATTGTCCAGTGTTTCTCAGTAGAAGCATTGATATTTCAGGCAGAACAGGTCATCATTGTGGGTGCAGTATTCAGTTGGGACAATTAGGTGTCCTTGGCCCACCACATAGCATGAGACACCCATTTCAGTCATTTGTGACAAACAAAAACATCTCCCAAAATGTCTAAGCACCCTGTGGAGGTGGCAGCACCTCCAGGTTCAGAACAGCAAACAAGCCTTAACATCTTCCACCTCTTAGTACTTCACAGTCACTGATGAGTGGGAAGGTCTGTTCCTGTCAGGCAGGCCAGAGGCCAGCCTCCCATGTACTGCCAGAACGCCCTACACTTGGCAATAATGCTTTCTCTTAAGTGGTCTATCTGTTGCAAATTCAGATTTAATTATCAGTTACTCTTAAAAACCAAACACACCTGCATCAATTTCAGACACCAAAAACTCTAAGAGAAATGAACATTTAAAAAATAGAAAGACACTCTCATTATTTAACACATGCTTTTTACAGTCATAGTCTTCAAAAGTTAGATGGCTTAAACCTAAGGTGCTAAGCACCTTAGGTTTAAGCCATCTGACTTTTTAATGTAAGAGGTCTTGATATACTGATCAGAAAGAAACTGCTGGGAGTTAAGTTTTCAAAACAGAAAAATTATACCAAGAATCCAAATCCCACATTTCAGAACATAAAACATTTGAGTTCAATGCCTGTGTATACTTAAGTTAGCATATGACAGAACAATACAGAATTTATAAAAACTAAGTTAGTATATAAGAAGAGGATAGAACTAAGTTTGAAATGCAATATTGAAGGGTTTTATTTTCAACTATAATAAAAGAATGAAAGGAAAGAAACTTCAAAGCAAAAATGCTTTGGCATAACAAGAGAAAAGAAAACCCCAGCATTTTCAGTGTTAAATTTTAAATAATTATCAATAACAGCATTGCACAATCTCTTCACTATTTCTTCAATCTAAAAACCTGATTATTAATAAGAAAGGTCACCATACTTCTTTCTGTAAAAAATATTAAATTGCAACAAATTCTGTGGTATACTCTTGCCCAAGTTCTGACTAGAATCCTGTAAGTCTACAGAACTAGATCACCATGGAACACAGCACAACGCTAAATACCACAATCTATCAGCAGCATTAACTGCTCCCAGTCCTAAGACTTTAATTGCAACAAGGCTGCAGCTCAGAGACTGAAGAATGGTAAAGTCCTCTTTCAGCAGGCATGGACAAGGACCACATATTTTTGTACATGCTGGTGCATATAAGAAACTGTTTGCTGCCCCAGTCACAAGCATGTCCAAGACAGGATTTCTAAGTCTGTGAATATTTTACTCAATGAATTTTCACAGAATAAGCCCCAAATTATTTTAGCCCAATCCATGAAGATTAAGTGACCAAAGCAACAGCAGGTTTGCCACAAGCTACAATCTTTTGCCTAACTTTGGTTAAAAAAGAAATCCCATAAAATTTTGCTATAACAACACTAGACCATCAATTTCTAATTCACAGATAAAATATTCAGTCAAAACTAAAAGTGAATTACTATTACTGTATAATTACTGGTAAAGACAGATGAGCCTTTAAGAACCCCTGAAATTTTTCTTCCCTTAAAGTACACCATTTCTGCAAAACACAAAGTGGATGATGTAGTTAAAATATTAATATTGGTTTACAATGTCAAGTTGCTGCACAGTAGAAAATTTGATTTCTATAGCAGGTCCTCAAGATAAAACTAAATGTTAAATCGTATGCTGCGGTAGGTCTACTTTCCAATTACTAGCAGTAAGCATACAAGAGATATAATTAGTTATGACACTAGGACAGGCATACATGTTTCAACACACACATAGCTCAGAACAAAGTTTTTGGCATTATATGACAGAGGATTTAAACCAAAGACTCAGAGAAAGGTTATGCAGTGTGTATGTCTTTTTATTTTAATTTAAAACTTGCCACATCAAATTATTTCTTTTAAGTTATAAGCATATTTTGATTTGTTTAAACATCTCTTTAAAGATTTCCCAGGGTTCCCAGGGTGGGTGGGAATACGCTGTGGCTGTCACTGAGCCTACATTACAAATTAAGGAAGTTGACTGTATAAAATTCATTTGACAAAAAAGAATCACCTTCCACAGAAGACTGCATATTGACCAAACACATTTAGAAAAGTTTGATAGTTCTAGTCATAAGTTTCTCAATCAGGGATAACACTAAACTCTAAAAATAGAATATACAAAGCAGTATAATGTAACTTGCCCATTAAAAGTTTGTCCAAAATATAATGCCAACGTACCCCAAAACCGTAAATTTTGAGCAAGATTAAAGCATGAAACCATTAAATAAATTATTTCTAAATTATGATCCACTTGGAGCTTTGTTCCTTGATAAAGACAGAAAAATAAAAAGATCAAAATTATATACCTGAAAATCTACAGAGCAACATATGTAATAGATACACAAACAGCTGATTACAATACAGTATAATAAGCTCAGAAGAAGGGCAAATTCAGGAAACTGAAGAGACAGATTACTCATATACATTAAAAAAACTAAAATTCCCTAAGATCCTACTGTGTTTAATCTCAAAAGATCACAATGAGAAATATTACAAAGCATTTGTTTTCTAAGAGTCTCAGTTTAGACATGAATTCAGTAAAAAATTTTATTGAAACAAAACTTATATGTAGTAGTTTATAAAAACACAACAAAAATCAATCTCTTAGTATGATATACTGAGAAATACCCAATAATAATAAATGTTTGTCTCTTATCAAATATAAATTCATTTTTCGGATAAAATTAACCCCCCAAACAGGTTTTAAATAGAAAGTTCCAAAATCTCAAAATGAAGAGAAGACACCAAAAAATGGAGGTAGGTTTCAAGTTTGACAGCCTCCACCTTCCAAGTTATATAGTGCCCTCAGTCTGCACATGATTCCAAGGATGAAAACAGGTGTAGTGAAGAGGAGGTATTGTGAATAGGTGTTAGAAAACATAAAGCTGGTAATTAAGTACATTCTCAAGTATGATAATACTCCTGGAACAAGATAAAACATTGAGAATCCATCCAAGGTAAAGTAGCTAGACCTATACTCCCACAAGTCAGAGCACATGACAATGAATTATGACAAATCCCATCTCACGAGCCAAATGGTCCACAAACACAGTACATGTGGTCCCTCCAAAGGCACTGTTAATGACACACTTAGGTTTTGGTCCAGCAAAGCCTTCAGCCTTATAACAGGACCTGCTAATAGCCCTCTCCACTTTCACAGAACTATATAAGAAGCCTAGTATGCTGGTTATATATAAGTATACTTTTGTATTTGGCTAAAAGAAAATACCCAGCATATTATAGCTAACACAAGAAAAGCTATCCCTAATATTTATTAGTCTTAACTTTCTTTCAAATCAGAAAGTTCTACAGTTTCAGAGAACTCAGGAGGTGAAGAGGAATAAAGAAACATCTAAAATTAACTCTTCTGTAGTTAAATTTATTCCATTCCTTTTTATTTCTTTAATTCTCATTCCTGAAAAAATATCTACAAACTTTTAAATAGGGTGTGGTTGCGACTTAATAAAACTGATTTTCAAAATTGCTTTTGATAATTTTAAAAAGAAAATTATGCTGAGATCTACAGATTTCATGCTAAAATTGACATCTTATGCTGTGGACAAAAGGTTGGAAGATGGTCCCTGACCACTGTGGCTCAGTTGGTTGGGGGTTGTCCAGCAAAGTGAAAGGTTGCCTGTTCAATTCCTGGTCAGGGCACATGCCTGGGTTGCAGGTTCGGTCCCGGTCAGAGTGCATACCAGAAACAAGCAACTGATGCTTCTCTCTCATATCGATGTTCCTCTCCCTGTTTTAGCCCTCTCTTCCCCTCTCTCTAAAAATAAATAAATAATCTTTAAAAAAAGAGGTTGAAAGATGAATTAGAAGGAAGTTCAATAACAAGAAAGTAATGCTATTCTTAACTGCTAATCAGGAAGTAATCATAAACAAACTGAGTTATCAGCGTTACTTCAAACCACAACTTAAAGGAATTCAAAAACAAATCTTAAAGCATAAAAAAAAAACAAAATAAAGTCATTTCACTTTAGAAAATATTTTTCCTTTCATTTTTGTCAAATGTAAGTATGTATAAGACTGCCACAAAAACAGTTACATGCACAAATTTGTACTTCACTTAGCTTTCTTATTTCTAATGTCTGTAGCATTTATTTATGCCCAACATACAGATTTGCTGAATTATAAGAAAAAGTATACAGACTCCCGGCCAAGATGGGGTGTAGGTAGACAAACTGTGCCTGTTCGCACAACCAAAAGGAGGACAACAACAATTTAAAAACATAAAACAATCAGAACTGACAGAAAATAGAACTGTAGGGAAGTCCGACAACCAAGGCGTTGAAGAAACATTCATCCAGACCAGCAGGAGGAGAGGAGACAGGCAACCAGGAGGACAGGACTCACAGAAAAGCTGTGGCTGGTGGACCAGGGTGAGCAAATTGGCAGCTAGTGGACCCAGCAAGGGAGCAGATTGTGGAGCAGGGCATGCAAGGCTGCAGCTGGCTGGCAAGGTGGCGGCTAGTGGAGTGGGCAGTCTTATTCGTGCACAGATAAGCCAGGAGAAACAATTGGGGAGCAGTATGGACTGCACAATCCAGGGCCCCAGCAGGGCCCCAGCACAGGGAAATAGAGCCTCGAACATCTGACTGAAAACACCTGTCCAGGTTGAGGCAGCAGCAGGAGAAACTACAAGCCTCACAGGAGAGTTCATTGGAGAGACCCACAGTGTCCTAGAATGTACACAAACCCACCCACGCAGGAATCAGCACCAGAAGGGCCCAATTTGCTTGCAGGAAGCAGAGAAAGTGACTGAAATCAGGCAGATAGGGAGCAAGCACCGTTATTCCCTCTTGGACTGCTCCCCCACACAGAGCGTCACAACCCAGCAACATGGTTGCCCTGCCCTGGTGAACACATAAGGCTCCGCCCCTCACCACAGAACAGGCTCATTGAGCAAAAAAAAAAAAAAAAAAAAAAAAAAAAAAAAAAAAAAAAAAAAAAAAAAAAAAAAAAAAAAAAAAAAAAAAAAAAAAAAAAAAAAAAAAAAAAAAAAAAAAAAAAAAAAAAAAAAAAAAAAAAAAAAAAAAAAAAAAAAAAAAAAAAAGGCACAAACAAAAGAACAGATCAAAGTTTCAGAAAAAATACAACTAAATGATAAAGAGCTAGCCAACCTGTGAGATTCACAGTTCAAAACACTGGTCATCAGGATGCTCACAGAATTGATTGAATCTGGTTGCAAATTAGATTTAAAAAATGAAGGCTATGCTAAGTGAAAGGAAAATGTATAGGGAAGCAATAGTGATGGGAAGGAAACTGGGACTCAAATCAATGGAGTGGACCAGAGGAAGAAAGAAACATACAATCAGATAAAAACGAAGAAACAAAAATTCAAAAAAATGAGGAGAGGCTTAAGAGCCTCCAGGACATCTTTAAATGTTCCAACATCCGAATCGTAGGGTTACCAGAAGGAGAAGAGGAAGAGCAACAAGTGGAAAAGATATCTGAACAAATAATAAAGGAGAACTTAGCTTCAGTGAATTTTCTTTAAGACACTTTCTACGCATTTGCATATTTCATGATGGGTGATTTATGAGCACACCTGACCGTACCACACTGACTAGTCAGCAGTTTTTCACCAAAAACACGGAGAAGCCCTGTGCCCCACCCTCCCTATTCACCCATCTTGCTCAAGAGACATATTTTTTGTTTCCCCAGATGAAAAAAGCCCTCAAAGGGACATACTTTACTGATGTGAAAGAGGACAAAAAATGGCAGAAGCACTAAAAGGCATCAAAATTGATGAGTTCAAAAACTGTTTTGAGCAGTGGAAAAAATGTATCGATAGGTGAACTGCATCAAAGGGAGAATACTTTGAATTCTCCCTTTGTGACTAAAGTTTAAACATGTAAAAATAAATATTATACACAATTTTTCATAAATAAATTCCAAGGGGTTTTTTTGGGTCCCCACTCATTTATCTCACTTATAACCAAATATTAGATCTGTGTGAACTTCTCAATAATGGGGAAAATTTTTATATACTCTCAGTAGTGATTATCACCACCATCTTATCTGTGAAGCAGCCTGACTATGGAGATACATTTTGCTTTAAACAAAGTTAACCATCCTTGCCCAGATCATGCTCAATCCACAGTCCTAATCTTTTTGACTGCACAGCACATCCCTTATATTTGTACTAAGATATCCTGTACACTATAAAACATAAAAACAGAAGAATGAGGTAAATACAATTTGTAGCCCTGATCATTGTGGCTCAGTTGAATGGGCATTGCTCAGTAAAGCGAAAGGTCACGGATTCAATTCCCAGTCAGAGCACATGCCTGGGTTTCAACTGATCCATGTTTCTCTCCTTCTCTTTCTCCCCCTCTCCCCTAGTCTCTAAAAGTAAGTAAAATCTTTTCTGAAATTTCTAATGTATTTTCCCCACATCTTATAGGATATTTGCATACCCCTTAAGGTGTTTACATCTACCCTGGAAACCAACGCTCCAAAAAACAGTTCAGAACACAGCAACAGCAGGTTCTATAAATAATCCTCCACAGAATATTTCAGCACTGATGAAAATTGATAAAGAATTTGTTTATGAGAGAAAGAATGTATATTCATTCATTCACTAAACATCCTGTTGACTGTTTCCATACTAGTCACTGCTACAGGTAGTGGAAATTCAGAAATTACCGAGACAGGCAAAGGTCCCTGTTCTTATGGAGTTTGATATCCTTGGGGGTGGGTGGCAGACAAATAGTAAAGTACATATAAACAAAAATAAATACATAAATTTTCAAGTGGTGATGAAGGCACTAAAGAAAGAAGCAGGGTTAAGAGGTCAGAGATGCACACAGCGTGCAGACACAGCAGGGGGAGGAAGTCCCCACGAAGTACTCTTTGAATAGGGTAACATTTCAGAGGAGAATTGAATAAAATGAGGTAGGAAGCCATGCAAAAATCTGGGACAAGATCAGGCCAGGCAGAGGAAAACCAAGTGCAAAGGCCTGAGATAAGCACAAGGGTGGCATGTTCAGGGAACAGCCAGAGGTTCAGTAACAGCAGCACAGTGAGCAGTGGTTGGAAATGCTGTTGGAGCGCTGGGCAGAGATCTCATCTCACATATCCTTTTCAGTGACAGCAGGATTTCAGATTTCACTACAAGTGTGATAAGAAGTAACTGGAAGGTTTTGAGACAGGGAAGCTATTTCTCTGTGAAGAACAGTCTGGGTATAACGGGCAGGAGAGAGGCTGAAATGGCAGCACTAGGCCAGTGAGAAGATACTGAGTATTCCAGAAGGGTGATGGTGCTTGGACCAGGGTAATGGCAGCTGGGTAGTAAATGGGTGGTAATCAGGAGGCAGATCAAACAGGACTTTGCCCAGTAGATGAGGGGGCACAAGATAAAGAGACCCTCAAAGATCCTGGAAAAAAACATGGTGAATGTGGGTGTTCGGAAGCACATCAAAACAAGCTTCATGCTACTCCTTTTAATTGGCCCTTCGTTTTTCAATATATCTTTCTTAGCTACATTTTCATCATTGTTCAACATTTCCTGAACAATTTCTCCATTCTCTTCATCACCAACACCACTTTATTTTTTATCCTAACACCTTTTCAAGCTTAAATTTTGAAATACATTAAACCCTATGGGTTTACATACCTAATAAAATTCTCACATTACACAACTGTATGATGACTGCTCTGAAACTTACAGACTACACACTGAAAATATGTGTGTAAGAATAAAAGCTAGACTACACCTAAGGGGATCACGACGGGTGGCTCCTTTGTCCAATATCTGTCCTTTGGGTGACCAGTAGATATTCAGTACCTCATCTTGCTACCTTCTCTTCCCTTAACAAATTTTTCTCTCCAGTCAGAATCTAATTGATATTAAAGTGTTTTAAAAGGAACAGAAGACTAAAGTAAAAAAAATAAAATAAAACTGGGAAGTTGCTGGAATCAACCATTGTGAAGTCAATGGTACAGATTTAACTTTTTGGTCCTTTTTGGCACCTGTAAAATAATACCATATAAAATGAAATGTTGAACATCACGCAATATGAAACATTATTAAGAACATTTAAAATCTAACCTTGACCCTAATTGTATAATGGAAAAGAGAAGTCCAAAGACATTGAGGAACTTTCCTATCACATAGAAAACAGATTCAGAGATTAAATACACACAGACACAACACCTCTATTGACTTCTAGATTGCACCTTACTTCTTTTTAAAAGGAAGCTTTCATTTTTTAATTTTACTTATTCATTTTTAGACAGATGGGATGGGAAGAGAGGGAGAGAAACATCAATGTGTGGTTGCCTCTTGTGTGTCTCCCACTGGGGACCCAGCCCACAACCTGGGCAAGTACCCTAGACTGGGAATCAAACTAGCAACCCTCCGATTCGCGGGCCAGCACTCAACCAACTGAGCAGTTTATTACACCAATGTGTAAGGCCAATCTCAGATCAAGATATTTCTCTACAGAGCATTTAACAATAGAAACTTTCTCTATCGAGTATTTAACTCATCTCAAAGCCTTTTATTAACCAAACAAACAAGGCAAAAAATCTTTTTTCCTCCAGAAAACTGTTGTCTTATCCTATGGTCTCCCACTATTCTTGCCTACTCGTATACAAAATACAAGTAAGGTAGTACTGTGAGGTATCTCCCAATAAATTTAAAATGAATTAAATGAGACTGCCATCTGCATTAGATCTACAAGAAAACAAACAGATTCAAAGTCACCTTAACAAGTAGCTCTCAAGCCAGTAAGCTAGTATCTGCTTAAGAATATTAACATATCTAAAGAAAAAAAGCATTTGTCAATCAGAAAGGGGAATGGGAAGCAGAAGAAAACAAGTGGGGTAAATTCTGTCAGTGCTCTTCCAGACACAGTCCAGGAATAGAGGTCCAAAGCCAAAGGGGGATAGGGCCCCAGGTTGGGGGTGGGGATGGGTTGGTCAAGAAGGAATGGTGGGGGCGGGGGAATGGAGACAAATGTACTTAAACAACTGTAAATAATAATAATAATAATAATAATAATAAAGTGTGCTTTATAAATAACAGGCCACTGGAAAGGTTTTCCCTATAGTGTGATGAGGCCCTTGCACCCTCCACCTCCATCCCTAATATTCTCTGTTCAACTTCCAAACTCATAAAGCCATGAGCAACATTTGGATTATAACTTGATTCTCTACTTAAATTTGCCTGCAGAGTAGAAAATGCACTAAGCATGCCAATACAAGTATATGAGTATTCCACCTAATATGGTATGCAAATAAATACACATTCACACACCATGCATGCATGCGTGTGGGTATTCTCCACCCCATCAGTAAACAAGTTGAATGAGTATATGAATAACTGATCTCTTTCAAAGGTGTACTGACAAAATCAGATTTCTAAGCAAACGAAGACCACAGGCAGAGCCTGGTCTATGGTTATTCTTTTAATATAATGAATATCTTCCAGCCAATGAATTTTGTGCTCCTTAATGTTAGGGTTATAGCTTCTACTTCATCTGTAATACCTATAGCAATTAACAGTTTCATGTGTATCACAGAAATTCAAATGTCTGTTATTATATTCTAAAATAATTAGAATTGTGTTAGACTGGAAAATGAAGACAACTGGAACTCCCATGCCTATGTCAAATGTACAGCTTGAACACAAAACCCTGAAAAAATTTTAAAGCACCTTTTTTAATTCTTAACAAATCAATACACTATTGTCTAATATTGTTTCATGCAAATCTACAGCAAGTTATTCTACATATAGTAATCAAGTATTTACTTATTGGCTATTAGCAGATTTATTACCCTGACATATCTCTATTTCAGAAATACAATTTGATATTAGTAAAACTCACTGATACACTCAATAAACATTCCTGCCATCTATACATGAACCTGAAACTACAAAAACAAAACAATGTACCAGGTATTACTTACTACAATATGAAAATATACCAACATTAAACCTTTCCATTCCACACAAAAATAAAATTTAAGTAAACCACTATTCTGCCTTCCCCACAAGGAAGTGTAAACTATCACTTTCTCACAGATATTTCAAACAAACCCACACACATTTCATTGGATATAATTATCATTGCACTCTACACAGAAATGTCATGCTAATAACAGATTGCTGTTGAGGGACATGGTGAAGCTGCAAAGACCAATGAACAAACACAAATCCTCTATGTGAATATACTTCTTACCAGATATACTAGTAGGGCAGAATTTCTAGGTTTAAAAACATTCATTTATTTTGCAACATGATTTAAAGTTAATGTACTCTGAAGCAAAATTAATGTTTTGGTTTGTACTAAACCAATTCAAACAAATCAATGTTTTGCTTCCAATCACCATTTAGAATGAGAGCAAAATCTGAACACACTGCACTTCCAGCAGCATACCTGTTAGGTATGTACATGTTGATAGAATAAACTTCCCTAATCCACTAGAGAATGAAATGTGTATTACAGGGAGATTAGATACCACAGGCCAGAGAACTGAGTGGACTTTCTTTGTATGGCTGTATTGTTCTAATTAATTACCTCTGTAAGTCCTCAAACCATGAAAGATACTCTTCATTCCATACACATATGTGCACATGTCAAAACATGTTTAAAAAAACATAAAAGCAGCATTAACTTCTAGTTCAATATTAACAAATGTGCCATTAGTGCAACAAAAATGTATATATAATAAAAAATTAAGTGTCCAGTAAATATAAATTTTTCTACCATACCAATTTTTATAAATGATTTTAAATCCTTTAAACAGAATTTTCACCAGGGAAAAAGGAAATCCTCAAAATGGTCATGAAAGAGCTGAAGGTATTAGGCAAAGAAAAAAAGATGATGAAAAAGACTCATGGACACAGACAACAGTATGGTGATTGTCAGAGGGGAAGGGGGGTTGGGGGAGGTAGAAAAAGGTAGAGGAGAGATAAATGGTGATGGAAGGAGATGTGACTTGGGGTGGTAAACACACAATACAAAATATAGGTAATGTATTGTAAAACTGTATAGTATACCTAAAACCTGTATAATTTTATAAACAAAGGTCACCCCAGTAAATTCAATAAAATGCTTAAAAATGAAAATAAATTGGATAATTACTATTTAAATATGTAAACACTGATGTGGGGAGAAAAAAGGACATACTCTGCACATATCTATTTGATCAGTTAGCCATCTAATTAATAGTTGATACTGAATGAAAAATAAAAATTTTCTCCAAAACAACTGGCAAACGGCCGAAAATAGAAAATGCAGTTAAGAAAGACTGGTCCACCAAAACACTAGAAAAGCAATGACTTGGATAAAAATAAAGGTCTTTATTATCATGAATAAAGAGAAATCAGAACTTTAAAGGAATAATTTTTTTTAATTCAACAATGATACAACGCGGCTGCTTCCAAATTAAGTTACCTTTCATTTGCTCTCAAGTTTCTCTAAATTCAATGAGGTATTTTAATTATAAAATTTTCCAGGTAAACTGTAAAACAGGCTTGTATTTCCAAATGTATCATGTTAGATTTGAACATGGTATTTATTTAAAACTCAATTAGTTTGGGTTTGAGATCCTACAATAATTTTTAGTTTTAATCACTGTTGGTATTTTTCTAGTTATGATGAAATATCTAGGAAGAGAAATTTTCTCAATCATTTTTTTCCTTTCCTTTGACATATTTATAAAACCAAAAACAATTATTTCTAGGTACTTAATTGCACCCTCCAGGGCATGAACTGTCTTTCTTATACAGAACACCTAGAATGCTTTTAAATGCAATGATAATTAAGAAACATCAAAGTAAAACCAGGGTACTTCACAGGGAACTAACAGCCATCATCTTTTGGATACCAAATGACATATTTCTTGTCTGGTGTTTTTGTCTTCTCTGCTGTACCACCAAGAGTTTTTTTACCCAAACAACAGATGCATTTTCTTAATGTAGCCTTAACTCTTTGAGGATCAGGTAAATTTGTTTTAAAAGTAAACTGATAAGGGCAACAACAACAAAAGAATAGACATATAGGACTACATAAAAACTTCAGTACAGCAAAGAAAGTAATCAACCGAGTGGAAAAGGAACCTATTAAATGGAAGAAAATATTTGCAAACCATAATTCTGACAAGGGGGTGACATCCAGAATATATAAACATAAAACTCAATCACAAAAACTCCAATAAAAAAAACAGCAAATCTCTTGAATAGAATTTTCTCCCAAAATATATACAAAGTGGCCAACAAGCATGTGAAAGAAATGATGTTCAACATCATTAATTACCAGAGAAAAACAAATCAAAACTACAATGAGATACCACCTCAGACTCATTAAAAATGCCACTACTTAAAAAAAAGGAAGAAAAGAAAAGTAGTTCTGGCAAGGACACATAGAAATTTGAACCCCTGTGCACTGTTGGTGAGAATGTAAAATGGGCAGCAGCTATGGAAAATATAATGGAGGTTCCTCAAAAAACTTAATAATAAAATTACTATATGATCAGGCAATCCCATTTCTGGATATATGAGATCTGTCCAGAAGGTATCCAGCCATGTACTATGAAAAAAAGACATTTATTGAAGATGTAAGATACAAGAAGCATTGTACATAGGTCAATGACACCTCAGTCCCCCTGCAAAGTAGGCGCCTTGGGACCTCACTCTGTCCTCCCAGACGTTATCAGCTAACCCGTCGTATTTTCCTGACTCTCACTGTAGGTCTAAAATCTCTTCCCTTTCAAAGGTGATTTTAGTTTTGGGAAAATCCAGAAGTCACAGGGTGCTAACTCTGGACTGTAGGGGGGCTGAGTCACCTGGGTGATTTGATGTTTTGCCAAAAAACTCTGCACCAGATGTGATGCATGAGTAGACACACGCTGTGGTGATGAAGCTGCCAATCACCAGTTGCCCATAGCTGCAGCCTTCTGAATCATCCAAATAGTTTTCACAGAGAACATTCAAACTTAATGCAAAATTGGATGCAGATCTATTGCTCTACTCACTCAGTCATTTTGAATGTGACAGCTACACAGTACACATTTTCACTCAGTGGCATCTACTGTCCCCACTGACTAGTTAGTATACCAAAGTCGTCATTGTTCACACATGGGTATTCCAGTCCACTCTCCTTGGCTGCCAGGTTACAATGATGTTGCGCAAACTGTTCTTGTAATATTAACAGTGGTTAGACTTTTTCTTGACAATGGGTAAAGAAAACATGATATATGCATACAGACTTAAAAAAGAAAGAAATCCTATCACCTGCTACAATACAGAAGAACCTCGAGGACATTATGCTAAGTGAAATAAGGCATTTACACAGAAGAACAAATAATGCATGATTCCACTTATATTAAATACTTAAAGCAGTCAAACTCTTAGAGAGCAGAATGGTGGTCAAACTCTTAGAGAGCAGAGAGGGCTATGGGGAGAGGGAAAAAGGGAGTTGTTCAACAGAATTTCAATTCTGCAAGATGAGAAAGTTCTAGAAATCTGTTGCACAAAACACTGTTAACCATTGTACACTTAAAAATGGTTAAGTTGTTAAATTTATGTTATGTATTTTTTACCACAATAAAAAATTTTAAGTAAGCTGCTAAGGAACCAAGAATAGCAAACATAATCTTGAAAAAGAGGGATGAAATTGGACGATTTACATTTCTCAGTAACAAACTTAATGCAAAGCTACAGCAATCAAGACAGTGTGGTATTTGCACAAGGATAGTAATGTAGGTCAGTGAAACCAAATAAAAAATCCAGAAATAAACTCTTACATCCATGGTCAAATGATTTTCCACAAAGGTGCCATGATTACGTCAATGGGTAAAGAATTATCTTTTCAACAAATGGTGCTAGGAACAACTGGATATCCATACTTAAAAAAATGAAGTTAGAGCCCTACTTCACATTATACAAGTTAACCAGAATAAAGCAAAGACTTAAACGGAAGAGCTCAAACTATAAGACTCTCAGAAGAAAATACAGGGATAAATCCGCATGGCCTTGGGTTAGTTAGACAAGTTTCCTAGCATATCAAAAGAACAAAGAACAAGCAACAAAAGAAAAAAATCAGTAAGTTAGACTTTATCAAAATTTAAAGTGTTGATGCTTCATAACACACCAAAAAAGTAAAAAGACAACCCACAGAATAGGAGAAAATAATTGTAAATCTTATATCCAATAAAGGACTTGTGTTGAGAACACATACGGAGCTCTTATAACTCAATGATGAAACGATACCTGAAGAGTTTCCGTAGAGGAATGTTCAAGCTTAACACAAAATTCAAAGCAGATTCATAGCTCTACTTGCTCAGTCATTTTGTATGTGATGGCCACACAGTACACACACTCACTCAACGGTGTCTACTGCCTCCACTAACAAGTACAGTGAAGTCTGTGGAAACTATTACAACCTAAATGAAAAATGGGTAAAAATGTGGCAGCCACACAGTATACATGCTCACTCAAAGGCATGTACCACCCCCATTGACTAGTACAGTGAAGTCTGTGGAAACTATTATAACCTAAATGAAAAATGGGTAAAGGATTTACCAGATATTTCTCTGCTACACAGAGAAGATACACAAATGGACAATAAGCACATGAAAAGATGCTTAACATTATTAGCCATCAGGAAAATGCAAAGCAAACCCACTTCACACCCACTAGGATGCTTAAAATTAAAAAAAAAAAAAACAAAAAAAAAAAAACGATAGCACCCTCAGTGTGGCTCAGTTGGTTGGTGCATTGTACTGTAAACCAAAAGGTCACCTGGTGATTGATTCCTGGTCAGGGAACAGGCCTGGGATGTGGGTTCAGACACCAGTTGGGACAGAAGCAACTGATCAAATGCCTCTCTTTCACATCAATGTTTCTCTCCCTCTCTTTCTCCCTCCCTTCCCCTCTCTCTAAAAATAAATAAATAAAATCTTTAAAGACAGACAACAGCAAGTTTGAAGAGGAGGTGGAGAGATCAGAAAACTTACACACTGTTGGTGGGAATATAAAATGATATAGCTGCTCTGGAAAATGATTTGGCACCTCCTCAAAAGGTTAAAGACAAAGTTGCCATATGACTCAGGAATTCCACTCCTAGGTATAGACCCCACAAAAATGAGAACAAAACACTTGTACACAAATGTTCACGTTAGCATTATTCATAACCACCAAAAGGTGGAAACAACCCAAATGTCCACCACTGGATGAATGGATAAATATAAGGTGATATATCCATACAATCTTATATTATTAATTACATATCTTAACTGGATGAATTATACAGTATATGAATTACATCTCAATTCTGCTATTAACTATATTAAACTGCTATGATTGTATAGTCTTATCACGTAAAGTATAAAATGTTCCAATTGAAAAGAAAATTAGAAATGACCAAACTCACTGGTTTTATTGTACAAATGATGAAATGGAGGCTCCCAAACCTGAGTGGAACAGAATGGGGTCAGTCTCAAAACCCAGTCCCAGGGCTGTTCTCACTCTGGGGTGGATAATGGTACAACTGCCTCCCAAAGCATGGTCAGCCAGCTGCACTGATTTACTGAGTGGGTGAAGAGCTGAAGGATTTGTATAGAGAGTAGCTATTGCCATGTACCCCTTTTTTCTTTCATTACCACCAATCTCTGGGCTATTTTCTAAGTTTTTTTGGTAGGGGGTTGGGATAGTGGCTAAAATTATAGCTCATTAAGTCCCTCCTTCTTCTTCTTCACCCAGCACCAACTATAATGAATGGAAACAGGACTATTAGAAGGGGAAAGTTAACATACTTTGCTTTGCCTATGGGAAAGCCACCAGGTCACCTCAAATGATCAAGGCAAATTCATCTAATATACACAGAACTTCCATCCAATGGCCAAGAGACTGCAACATGGCCTTAGGCTGGCTAGGCATTTAACTGTCAATTATTGAATATGTTTCTCTGGAAGGGAGCATCCCACCTAAAAGGGAAGGAGTGCAAAAAATACAATAGCTCATCTCTCTTCCCTGAAACAAAGATAACTAAGCCATTAAAAGTTACAAGACACAATAAAAAGCTCACCAGAAAAAACATTAGATACAACTATTAAAAAAAAGTGATATGTCGCTAAAAAAGGTAGGGTCAAGTAAAAACTACAAATAACTATAAGGATTTGTAATAAATCAGCAATATGTTTGCAATATTATCAGGGGGCCCCAAAAGAGTTGGAAAACTGACAAAAATTATTCAAATTAGAATCACAAAAATATTTTATCCGTTCTTGGTAACAAAGATTTTCTTAGTTAAAAAAATAAATGCATTTTTGGGTAGAAAGAGATGAAGGTGTTATAATTTACTATTTTCTAGTCAAATGTTTTGAGAATTCTTAAAAAGTAAGTCTACGAATCTAAGACATTGAGGTAATATTTTCCAATTCAAAAGCTGCAAATATTTACCTATATTATGATTTGGAAATAATCCAATGATCATCTTTTTTTTTTTCTTTACGTTGAGGCAACAAGGCAAATGTGTTTCTAAAGAATCAAATGGTAATAGCAGGCTGTGCTAGAGGGAAATCAAAAGGGGAACATAGTAGCCTAGGAAAACTAATAGGCTACATTAATTTAAAAATATATATGACATCTATAAAATATCTCAATTCATTTTTAGATATGTAAGAATTAAGGTAACTGCTAATAGATCATCCATATACATGATTTAGTCAGTCTAAAAATAGTTATTATACACTAAATAGTCACCAGAAATAACACTTTCCTCCTCTGAAAGATTAAAAATGAAAATAAGACTTTTCAATGCTGTCAAACATATTCAATTTTCCCCTCAAATGAAGTTTAGATGAAAACAATGTGACTGACAAGCTCTGCAGAGGCAAATCTTGGCAGCCCTCAACTCTATCTCCTTGGCCTGTTAAGCAAAATTCCTTCACAAACTGTTGGTCTTTGCAATAACTCCTACAAAGCTCATTACTGCCAGCACCGGCCTATCCCCCATGTTGTGCATTTATCCCTGGGACGCATATCAACATGTGGCACATGTCCTTGACACGCACAGAAGAGCTGCACCCCAGGACAGCAGTATGCACGACAATAGTGTCGACTCTCACTTCTTTATGGTTGCTGGGATGTAACCGAGAAATCTAATAACTGTGACAGTGGGGCCTTTCGGTTTTTCCTTGCCTTTCTAGACAGTGAAGCTGCACAGACACTAATGAAAGGTTAAATGAATAGGAATAGTTGACAAGAGGTACAATAAAGAAGGAGCTTGGTAATCCACAGACACTGAGCAGAGATCCTTGGCTCAAGCAGAGAAAGGACAGCACATCGTCGAGTCACAATATTTAAAACAGCTTGCTATACACAGAGGCTTTTGTGTCTGGGTACACGTCTGGCTTTGGACTAAAAAAAAAGAAAAAAGATACTGAGAAGGAATTTCAGCATGGGGCACTTTGGCAAATATAAGGTCATAACAAGAGAAAAATGTTTTGTGTGGGTTGTTACATCTTTGTACTAAACACAAAAAAGCAGGAACTATGAACTCATGAACCACAATTTCCAAGGCAATACTATACATTTTGATAACTACTAAATACTGTATCTAGAGGGCTGGTTTGGTGCAATTCCCACTAGTAAGATATACATGCAGTAACTCACTTAGCAGCTCCAAATTCTGCCTTCCTTGTGGAAGAATTCCTGATACTCATCTTAGAGTTTTACAGTCAAGTCCTAGTGTTTAGCGAACGTGATTATGCTACGAATATCACCAAAACTCTCAAGCCATCCTCCTTCCACTCACTGCAAAACTTCTCAGCAATTTTCTGTAAGGAAACTAAATTTATCATGCTAGCAGTGTGTGTGTGAAATACAAGGCAAACTTTCTGTAATTTCAAGTGGCTGCAAAGTAAAATGCCCTCAACTAGAATTCTTAATTACTGAATTTGTGTTTTTAGTGACCATCTCAACTACACCTTAATGAAAGGTTGTATTCCTTATGGAATTGATTTTAAATTGTAATAGCACAACTACTTAAATCACCAAGGGAAAAAATGCTCCAGAATGTCAAAGGAACATAAAGGAAAAAGAAAAAATGACACTGTTAGGTAGAGATATTTTTTTTTTAATTATGACTCTGCTATGGCAAAACCTTAAAAAATTATAAATCTGTAAAATAATTCCTATGCATATGCATGAGTTATAGGTTTATAATAAATGGTAAAAGCATACTGAGAACATGTTTTAAAACAAGGGAGTCTCTTTGAACAGCCAAATTAAATTATAGCTTGAACTCTCGAGTGTACTGAGGGTTCTAATAAGCAACAAATAAAGACTTTTATTGGCTAGCAATATAATGAGAGCTACTGTGCAAGAGATGAAAAAAAGACAAATCTGGCTAGTTTATCTCACTGGATTATATTATTTACTTAAATGGCAAATAAGTTTGTCCAAAGTAATGCTACTAAAAACTGGTATATAAATATTAAAGAGCAATTATGATCAATGACTCTTTAATGTAAATATATAACAAGTTTTAGTGGGAAGGCTGGAACAAACGTGAAATTAAACAAATACTGAATTTAATACCACTTGAGTTCTATCTCTTTAAATTTAACATATATGTTGATTCCTAGTATATCAGCTTTAAAAATGGTTTACTATCTATGCTTATCACATGAGGTAATTATTTCAAAGGAGTGTTCTCTCCAGAGTACGGCAGTTATACGTAGAACTACTTCAAAACCATTATATACAGAAAGGAGGTTATCCTTAGTGAACTGAAAGAAGTATCCCCCTCCTCAGTGACTTGGTAGGAAGTTACTTTTAATAGAATTTGGAAGGTTGGCCTCTTAACAAGAAAACTCCTTCAGTTAACAAAAAGACAAATTTAGCAAACCAAAATCAGATTTAAAATGTATTTGGTTGCATTTTGCTTTATTTCAAGTCACTTAAAAGGTAGAACCCTTAGAAATCTTAGCTGACTACTTGACTGTTCTCATAGAAAGTTCTGTTGCTTCTGTCTGAGCTTAAAAAAAAAAACCCTACAATAGCCTCTCCAAGCCTAAACACTAAGCCAGTATTCTTTATGTACTTTTTCTACAACATTCTGATTGCCAGAGTGATTTTTTTAACCTTAGGTATATCTAATAAAATCACGAGGCTCCCTCTAGCTCTTTAGAGAGGAGTTTACTAAGCAATGGCCCTAAGGAATTTCCATCCAACAGGAAAGGTTTGAGAAGGCTGCTTCCCCTTCCACAAGAAATGTTTTCAACTGTTTCTTGTAAGGTTGTAGATGGTAAATGAGGCCATCTGCACAGGAATTCAGAAAACACTACTTCTCATATCCACACCAAATTAAGAATCTATTAATTGCCTCCAACCTAAGCTTTATATACAAAATTTATAATAAAACTTTAACCTGTTTAAACTACACCTACTTTCCCAACTTAGATTTATCCATCTTCCTAAAATTAATTTTAGTCTCTAAAAACAAGTAACAGCATACATTAGTATCTATAGGAATTCAAACTTGTAATCTGGTTTCAGTTCTAAAAATCTACGTTTAAATGGAGAATCTTAAATTTTTTTAAGTGTTACTAACAGTGTATTGGTGGGGGTTATGGAAAACAAAGATGCTCATGGTAATTTGTAGAAAACATTTTCATACACCACATTTATACACAACACTGGTAATGACTTTTTTATTATTTAATCTTTTTTGTTATTCAGTATTGGGTATTTTGGGATTGACGTTTTTTAGAAAACTATAAATAACATAGTTGAAGTATGCCATTGATATTTAGTCTATCTTACAACAGCCATAAAAGCCACATAGTCTACTGGCAAATCATTTCAAACAACTGAATATGAAAAATGCTAAATCAAACTCCTCATAATCACTAGGGCCATCTTTTTAAATATGTAAGGAATATTTAAAATGGTGTGGAACCTTAACACTAAAATTAAAAATAAAGGGAAGCACTAATTTCAAGTCATCACCTACTTTGGACTCCCTTAATATAAGGAATATTCACAGGAACAACAACAAAAAGAACAGCTCCCTCCACCCCCCCACCCCCACCCCTTTTGAGCCAGTGTCCAATTTCTTCTTTTCTGAACAGCTGTATTATCCAACTTAAGTTGCTCTGCTAATTTCAGTCCCACAAGGACTAACTTGGAAGGCAAAAAAATACAAGAAAAGATCAATTTGCTGGGAAAGATCAAATGAGAAAACTGTGGGGACAGCACCAGGTCAGCGTGTGGAGAACTAAGCAGACCTGTTCTTCATTAACTGCTGCTCTCTGGGGATGTCACACACTACCTGTCCATGGGCTTTATTGAACCGCCTAACCCGCCTCTCTGTTCCATTCTTCTGGGCCCAAGTGAATCATATCCTGCTGCTGACAAGTTAGCAGGGGACTGCGGCTGCAACATGAAAGTACTTTTCTTTCTTGTCTAAATCAGGCAGATTTTTGAAAAGACGACACAGCATTGACTCGTGACATGGCAAGATGAAACGAGAGGTCTGGGCTGGTCTTGGAGCTGTGCAGATAAAAGTAATCAAATGACACTCCTGGAATGCAAATTGGCATTCTTGACTGCAGCAATTGCACAACCATGAAACATCCCTGACAGCAAGCAAGATTAGGACAAAATGTTATGTAAAGCACTGAACTCAAAAACTCTCACTTGAAAATTCAAACTGTAACACTTACATTTTAATACAGCAATAGTCAGCTCTGCTTTTGTCTGCTTCTTTCTGTAATCACATATCCCTGCCTGACAGATATCTTACATTTCAGGTAGAAGGAAAAAGAAAAAAATAAGGTATTAGGAATGTACAATTACTATTATTTTCTTCATATTTATTCTTTAAAATCACAAGGTTGCTCCCCCCACCCCAATTTTACAAGCAAACAACTCCAAACTCAATATTCTCAAGGGGAAAGAAGACACTTTCAAACTTTTCTCCCAAGATTCTCAGAATTCACATTCAGGCTCTGTATTACTTCCCTCAGGTGAAGACACTCCAGTACTTTGGTAAAGTGATTAGCAATCTGGATTTTAAATACTATGCTCTCCGGGAATAGAAGAGTAGCTACAACTGAGAACTTCATTAAGGCTGAACAGTTTAAATGAAACAGCTACAAATATAACATAAAACGCAGATACCCTATAAAGGTTCATAAGGGATTTTGGGGGTGATTCCAAAGGGTAAAGGAAGTTCTATTAGCTTGTACAAGTTCTCACTCCTCTTGAGCGCGTGTCCTCAGATCAGACATACTAAATTAGAGTGCCAGAAATAAACTCTCCCACTTAAAGCAAGAATGGGTGTGCACAGTCACATCTGAAACTGCAGAACACAAAGCAGTAGATGACAAATGGGCTCAGTCACTGTTCCAAGTGATCAGTATTTGGGAATAGATGGGCAGACAAATAGTATATAGGCAAAGGAAAAGGGGAAGAAAAATAATACCTACAGCTGGCTTTTACAGTTTTCTTGTATAAAATGCCGCTAGAAGAAAAACCCTCAAGTGCTAAACAGATATATTTAATATTTTGTTTTGACGCCTCCACTTAAACACAAGTTCCAACCATTGCAACTGTCCATGAAGTACATAAAAAATAATGAAACAGGCCACTTTCTGCCACTTTAATCCTGGGTACACAGGATTATTTTATGATGTCTTTTGTACATCAGTTTTACAACATAGGTTGACTCTAGGGTAAATGGGAAGAACCATAAATTGCCTGCTGCTTTCAAAACCACTTTAATTTGTCAGCGTTACTGTAACCACGGTCTTGGGCACACGCTATTTTGTGTGTGTGTGCCTGCATTTGACAGTCGCATCTCCTACACTCCAGTCGTGACTTTGATCACTGAAACAAGAGATGTCACATTAGGGGCAAGAGAAGAAGGAAAAAAACTGCCAACTCGCTACCTGCCCTCTTCTTACATATTCCATTTATATGTGGAACACAATATGTGAGATCCGCAAGTGGGGGTAACAGCAGCAGCACTGAGTGGAAGCAAACTAAAAGGAAGGGTGTGGTCTAGCCCCATTTCTAAGAAATCACTTCCCCGAAAGCTGACAGAGCGCCGGTCCGCGGGCGAACTATCCGCGCGCCGCCTCGGTGCCGAGAGCCGCTTCCAGTGCAGCGAGGCTGTGCTGGCATCTCGCTCCGCAGCTTCTCCGCCACCACCAGCACTTGGAACTTTTTTTGTTTCAATCTCAACCTCATTTCACAGGGGATTTCACCTAGGGTTTTGGGTTTTTGCTTTTTTTATTATTGTTATTCTGCCCCCTCCCCGGGCCCCAAATGCCATCCCGTAGTCCACGTGTAAGTAAAACAAGTAGGCTCCTCCAGAACTGCGCTTCAAAATCTCTCTCGGGTTTATTTTCCTGCCTGCGTTTTGCAAATTCTTCATAAAGCCTCCAGGAGCACTTCCTACAATTTCATTTACAAAGGAAGGTTTCCCCGACAGGAGGGAGAGGGGAGTGCAAAGCCAAGGTGCCGGGGACGCGGTGGCCGTGTACTCCTTCACCGCGCGGCGCACCAGCGCGCCCCGGCGCCCACGCCCAGCCGCCCGTCCCACACTCGCGGGCAAGTTTTAAAAGTTCCCGTTCTCCAAAATGCTTTCCTCCCTACCCTAAGCTCCTTCCAGGGCTCCGTTCATTCCCCCACCTTCTCCCCAGCCCATCCCCAACTCCCTGGAGCCTGCCGCTCACCTTTCCCCGCCAGCCGCGAGAGGGGGCGACGTTCACGAGCGCCCCTCACACACACCCTCCCACCTGGAACTCTCTTCAGAAACTTGGGCCAAGTTTTTCTGGGGGGGGGGGGATATCAAGGGCACAGCAGGGACCAGGTTGGACAGGGGTTCTGCTCCCCTGCCCGCCCTCCTCACCGCCCCCCTCCACCTCACGCCGCGGGACTTGAGAAAAACACGGCCCCCGGCGGCCCCAGGGCTCATTTCTTACGAAGTCGAGAATAGAAAGGAAAGGAGGGTGGAAACTTCTTACCATCTCGGCATGCTGGTTGTCAAGTGCAGCCCCCGCCTCTTGGTCTCCTCTTAGCGGCCGTGCCTGGACCAGCCCCTCGGCCGCCTCTCGCTCCTTCAGTCTTGGCCTTTCTTTCCCTCCCCCTCCCGGTTTCCTCCCGGCCGCCGCTCGAGCCGCCTCCGCCTCTCTCCGCCCGCCCGCCCGCGCGCGCCCTCGCCGCGGCCCCTCTGCGCTCAGGTGACTGATTTACACACGCGCCCCGGGTCGCCCTCGTTCCCCAAGTCGGAGCCTGCAGCGTTCCCCCGGCTCTCCGGGGGGGGAGGGGGGAAGGAACGGACTGTCCCGGGTGGGGGCTGCTGCGGGGGCGGGGGGGGGGCGAGGTGACCTAGGGCGGATATGTAAACCCCACAAGATTCTCTCTGCAAAACTGTCGTGATTACAATGTTGCTTCCCTTCTCAAAATAAAAGTCGGGTTAGTTTTGCTGTTGTTTGTCCTCCAATTTCTAGGGGTTTCGTGAAGGAGGATGTATATTTCTCCCTCGCTCACCTCCCGCCCTGTTACTCCCCCCTCCCCCGCTCTTTCTGGGGATGGAAAACAACTTTGGCGCCCCCCGGGGTGTGCGGGCGTGGACAAGGAGGTGGCCGCTAGCGCCCAGCTGTCAAAAAAGAGAGGAGAGGCGGGGATGGGAGGCTGCAAACGCCGAGGAAAGGGCGCGAACTTTATTCCGACTGCAGCAAACCGCGGCGTCGCTTTCCTTTTCGGGCAATCGCTCGTCTCCGTCCCCTTTGACCAGTTCCTCCTCTCCAGCCACCGCGGCCGCCCCCTCCTCTTTTGCCCTTCCCCTTTTCCTCCTCGGTGCCCGCTTGAGCGGCCCGCGCGCCCCTGGCTTCTGTCAGCCCGGGTTCCCCGCGCTGGGGAGAAGGCGAGGGAAGCCGAGGAAACCCCAGGGGACAGAAACTCCGGACGAGACCGTGCTGGGAGAAAAGGCAAAAAGTTGCGCGCAGCTGGGAGAAAAAAGTTTTTGGTGGCGGCGTGTTTTGTGCCGGCCAAGACACTGGCTTGCGGCGAGGGCTTCCTTCCCCTTCCCCTGGTCGGGGCCGCGGTCCTCGCGCAGAAGACGGAAGGGGACTGCCTCCTTCGCGGGCGCCCGCAGGGGATGACCAGTCACTTCTGTGGATGACACTCAGCCGACCCGAGTCGCCCTGCCCCGGAGACGCAAAAACCAGCAGGCTGCAAGCTCTGCGCGTACAAGCCTGTAGCTGAAGGACATTTCTTAAATGCAGGCAAAACACACTCCCCGGCCGCAACAAGGGGAGGAGGGCGAGTTTAATCATCTTCTTTCTAACGTACGCTTTGGGCCAAAAACATAACATCTCTGCTTTGGGCAGATTTATCATAGCTAGAGCAAACTTTGTGCTCATCCGACACGAGAGGAAGGCACAGGTTTCAAGCAGACTCCCCGAGCACTTAGAAATCAGAATCCGCCAGGGCGAAGACTTGCTTGGCAGAACAACAGGTTTGGTTACCGGTTACCACTGAAAAAAAAAATCAACCCTCCTTCCTTTCTCTCTCCCCTGAAGGAGAGAGAGGGAGAAACAGTTTAATTGCATTCAGAGGTCAGAATTCAATTCCTTTGAAAATATGCAGGCCTGGAATTACCTAGTTCTCTTTTCTTTGATGTACAGTCTGGTCTTAGGTTTAATACAAATTTTCACAATAATTAAAAATTTGCTTTCAGAAGCCATGACTGACTCAGGCCCAAGTAGCCACAGCTGTTCTGAAAATGTGATTAGGCTTCTTCACTTGGTGAGCTTTTTAACAGTGGGGCCGCGTGGCACCTGTAGTACCGTGTACTGATTGGGTCCAAATTCCTGGCCTTTTTTTAGGCCCTTTCAAAATAAATTTCAAGTCACTTCGTTTGTAAATTCTCTGCATCATCTTGTTGTGGAAAGGTTTGTCTGGTAAACATTTGTACCGTATTATTTACAATGAATATCTTGGAGTCCTAGGCACATGGTTCATCTGGAGGTTTCTAGTGGGGAACAAAAGATGACTTGTCTCACTAAACTGTAAAAATGTAGAGTAGATAACTAATGACTATATATGTATATATAAATGCATACTATCTAAGAAGGCTCATCTTTAAATTATTTGATTAAGGTGTGGAGCATGTTCCCTTATTCTGTAAACATTACTGTAACATCATCCTATAGTTTGTAGAAACTGATTACACAAGGGATAATGATGACCAAATGTGCATTCTGAGCAACTGAGGATCATCACAAGAATTCTCCAGAAATGAGCCAAGGTTCAATGTGTTTTCCTGTGTTATGAGGAGATGAGAAAAGCTAATTTCAGAGTCATTACCCATACAAATCCATTCACACACTTACCACTTTGGACAAGTGACAGACCAGCAATTGCCAAAAAATTGTATACACACTGCATTTTTGGCTGCACACCTACACTGGCCAACAGGCAGACGTTATTCCACATGAAGCAACCTGTAATTTAAACTCCCCTGATCGGTTGCAGATCTATCTGTTTTTGATGTTAGTGTACAAACAATTTATGTGAGGCAAGATGTGTTTATTTGGGGTTCCGTACCTTTCTGGAGAGTCATCATTATAAAGATTGGGAATGTGTTAGGCTGAAGAGCAGCCCTTGGAGAAGGTGAAAGAATTTATAGAAGCAAAGCCTAGCACATAGTAGAATTCCACAGTCTGTTATTTCCTCCAGTGGGTTTGTATGGCAATTCGAATAAACCTTAAGTCCTTTTTGTGTCCTGTGAGACCTTACTGGTTTACACCTGCCTGACCCTTTCAGCCATTGTTTTGGGGTTTTTTTTTGTTGTTGTTTTGTTTTGTTTTTTTCATTTTTTTCATTCCTCTCATACACAGCTCTAAAGTCACGCTGGCTTGTTTTCTGCCCTCCACCTTGCCAAGCTCCTTCCTGACCTTTGCCCCTGATGTTCTCTCTAGCTGGAATATTCTCCCACATTTCCCAAAGTTTCCTTCTTAGCAGTCACATCTCAGCTCTAACTTCACTTCTTCAGACTCTAATTAAAGTAGCTCTTTGCACACCACCTGAAACACCCTCACCCCTTCTTCCATTACTTTTCTATATATCTCTTAGCAATATCTGAAATTGTCATTTATGTGCTTGCTTTCCTTGTTCAACTAAAATGTAAGCAGCATGGGGGCAAGAGCTGTAGCCACCGTGTTTGCTTATATCACCTCAGCTCATAAAGAAGTCCCAGGCACAAAATAAACTTAGAAATATTGTTTGAAGTAAGGAAGAAATGTGTAAATCATTACACTATATCAGTGATCATCTTAAAGCTACACAAGTTCACTCTAAGAGTATGGAAAAAAAGTTCCATATCTGTTCTTTGGAGGGTGGGGCAAAAAGTGTCTTCCTGCACCAGAGATCCCCAAAGTGTGATCTGGGCAGCCCTGTGAGTCCCCAAGACCCTCTTAAGAGGGCCATGAGGCCAAAACTATTTTTATTATAAAATTGAGAAATGATTTGCGTTTCTACTCACATTTTTTTCATGAATGTACTATGGAATTTTCCAGAGATAATATGACATATGATGTCACAACAGATCAAATGCAGAAGCAGATATAAAAATTCACCTATCTTTTCTAACATTAAATCTTGAAGAGATTTGCCAAAAATGTAAGTCAATGCCACTCTTCTAATTTTTGTTTTGAAAAATATAGCTTTTTTATTTTAAAATGTATATGTATTCATTTCCTATTGCTGCTATAACAAATCACCACAAATTGAGTGGTTTAAAACAATGCAACTTTATTATCTTTTTAATAATCAGCCAGGGCTATTGCTATCTTATAATTCTGAATTTCAAAAGTCCAAAATTAATTTCAGTAAAATAAAATCAAGCTGTGTCAGATCTGCTTTCTGGAGAACCTAAGGGAGAATCCATCCCCTCACCTTTTCCAGCTTCCAGAGGCTACTCGCATTCCTTGGCTAGTGGTCCCCTTCCATCTTTTAAGCCTGTAATAACCAGATGTGTCTTTCTTACGCTACACCACCCTGACACTGCCTCCTTCTTTTAATTATAACTATCCCTGTCATTACATTGGGCTTGTTTTGTTAATTCAGAATAATCTAGCAACCTCAAAATTCTTAATCACATCTGCAACATATTCAGATTCTAGGACTTAGAATGTGGGCCATTGTTAGGGGCCATCATCCTGCCTACCACAGTATAGTAACAAATGATGGGTTTGTAGCTATTAGTTTATTTTTTCTAGATTCTGTTTATTTATTTATTTATGGAGGGAAGAGAATTATCGATGGTTCAGTGGCCACTCGTATGCCCCAACTAGAGACCAGGCCCACAACCCAGGCTTGTACTCTGACTGGAAATTGAACCAACACCTTTTCATTTCTCAGTCCGATGCTCTATCCACTGTGCCACACTAGCCAGGGCTATTGCTATTGTTTTTAATAAATTAATAACTACTAATAGTTATAAATTTTAATAAAGTAATAACTACTTTTAAATGTCAGAGTTTAAATTTCCAATACAATAATTACCAATAAACTATTATCCACATAAATAAAAGCTCTGTGTAATCTTCAGTAATATTTAAGAGGTCATGATACTAAACAGTTTGAGAATCTGAGAATCGCAGGCCTACACAATAGCTACTTTCCTTTCTTCCATGCCTCAGATTAGACTAGACTGTACTAAATTGATTATGATGGACCTCTTCCCTTTGCTGTGATTGGTTTTTAAAAGGGGCCTTGACCAACAAATGATAAGGGGATGTCATTGGGCTATTGGATAAGATTACTCATTAAAACAACAACAAAAAAAGATTGACAAACAAATTGTCCCTTTTCTGCTCTGAATGCTGAGTATGTGAGAATGTGGAACCTGAAACAGCTAAATCTGTCTCAGGACCACAAGGGAGCCTACATACACCTGGGATAACAAAGTAGGAAGATGGAAAGCACCTGAGCTCTTGATGCTGTTATTAGCTTAATTAACTAACCCCAGATGGCTTGGGACTGCTTGTTATGGGATATAATTAATCCCCTTATCATTTAGGCCATTTTGAGGTTGTCTTTCTATTATTTGCCACGTAAAGCTGCCTAAATGTTACAAAAATTGCATGTCTGTGTCATATTTCTGTGTGGGAATTTTTTCCTATCATTCTCCATCACATTTATATATTTTCCAAATCATGAGAAAAATCTGTCAAGAAATTGGTAAAATGGGATTAAAAAGTATTACAATTCTCATGTGAGAAAGAGTTAAAACTTAACAATCAATTTAGAGACAATACTAGTTCAAATGAATGAAAGACAGGAATGTTAACAGAGTAGAAGGTTATGGGGGACATTTCAAGAAGTGTTTACCATCTAATCAGTTATTTTTGTTTGTAGTTGTGCCCATGTTACAAGTATGTATTCATGGCCCTGTATGCTGCTAATGATGAGCCATTCTTGCAAATTAAGTAAATACAATTTTATTGCATAGTATATTCTATACAGATCCTATGAGTTTTGTTACCAAGAAGTAACATTATTTGGAAACCAAACAAGTTCTTAAATTGACAAGTGATTTTGTGTAATGCTATTAACCATAATAGGATATCCTTAATGTTATATTATGCAAGTATTGCCCAATATATTCACAGTGGACTACTGTTTTTCGCAAATTCTTTAAGGGTAGAATAATATAAAGAGAAGGGAATATAAATGTAACTGTGAAAAAAAAACTGAACTTAAAAAGCAAATCAATTTCAAAAAATCAGGGCGAACAAAATATTTTCATCATTTAAAAAATGTGAGTTTGTGTGAAACAGCATATACCCTAATGCTCAACTTAAGGATGCTTTTGGACTCACAATAAAAATTTGAGAATGTTAACACAAAATGAAAAAACTTTTGTGCAAGTTGAAGTGTAATTATGAAACAAATATCAAGATTACCACATAAAGCAATTAACACTTTCTAAGTTTTAAAATTTCATTTTAACAATGACAACTTTTAAATATTAAATATTTGTGGTTTGATCTTGCAATTTTAAATAAATTTTATTTGGCATTTATGTTCATGTTTTCTTTGTTTTAGTGTTTTCTATTATTAAATGTCCATATCAGGTAAAATTAATTTTTACATGTTATTTAAATATATAATCTCACAAATATATTGGTTTATAATACTAATAAACCATACATTATTACTTTTTTTAAGAAAACCCTCTTACCTTATCAAAGTAAGAGGAGCAACCACACACTGATGTTTCTTTCCCTCTCTCTCCCTCCCTTCCTCTCTGTCTAAAAATAAAAATAATTAAAATATTTTAAAAATAAAACAATTAAAAATAAAGACTGATATCTGTCAGGAGTGTGAAAATATTAGATCTAAGTTTGTCGTACAAAAGTGTTTTTAAATGGTTCTACCTTAAAATATTTTTTAAATTCTGCATTAATCCATAGTTATCCATTAAGCATTTTGTGGATAAATGCAGCAATAAACTCCGGTCCCATTCTCTTGGACTCTAAGATGCATTTGATACTGTTGATCAACCTCTTCCTAAAACTGTCTCTCCTCTTGTGGTTTCTTGCACACTCTCCTGTCCTGACTCCTGCCTTTCCTTCATCATACCTTCTTTCTGCACCTTCACACTCACTCTTCCCCATACACAAGGTGTGGGAGTTGCCCAAAATGTTGAAGCTCCCAGTTTCTCTCCTCTCTCTTTATTTTGGTCTTGGAACCATTCAGACTGCAACCCAATATCTATATCCATTTGTTTCTTCCAAATTCTAGTCCCTTCGCTTATGTTGTCTAAATTGGTTTTGCTCATTGAATATTCAACAAATAGTTTATTTTCACCTCAAACTTAACTTGACACTGAAACTTTCAGCAACCCAAATTACTCTTACCAAATTTCCTTTATTTCTCTTTTTACTGTTCTTTCATTTATTCAAAGGAAAACATTGTATTTGCCACTGAATCACTTTTTCCTTGCCTTCATTTCCCAAATCAAGTCATTTAGTAACTCATCTAGAAGTTTCTTCCATTTATTCTTCATGTCCATCTAGTCCCACTTAATTCATATGACCACTATGCCTTCAGGTTAACTATTGCCACATTTTTTTTAGTTATACTACTCATGTTCACTTTTCACAGTCATTCTAATCCATTTGCCAGATTTTAGCTCTTCCAACTCTATTTTTTTCTGTCATTCACCTGTATAATAGTGGTTAAATAAATAAATCTTCTATCTCACCCTCTTTTCTACTATGTTAAGCCAAATTGTAATGTTTGCCTTTCAAGGCTTACCTTTATTCTACTCACATACCTAGTACAGTGCCTGGTACTTAATAGTTGCTCAATAAATTTGTGTTGAATGAATGAGTGACTCACCACATTTCTACAATGTTTTCCCCTACACAAGCCTGCTGCTCTAGTCAAATAGGCTTTCTGACAGCCATGCATGATAATTTCCATATTTTTCTCTTGATTTTCCAACTGGATGTACTCCTTCCTCTTAATTAATGTACGTGCCAATTCTCCTAACATCCAATGGTCATTTGAAACTGTTCAGAAAAAGAGATGTAACTACCTTAAGATCATCTATAATTACATTTCGATTTACTGAGTATCTACTGTGTGTTAAGTTCTTTATTATATATTCTTTTTCTTTACAGATATAATTGAATCATCCAAACAGACTCTAGAGTTAGAATTTTCATCCCTGTACATGGATGAGAAAGAGTCTGAAACTTCAGCACGTAAGTGTTAAAGCAAAGATTGCATCTCAGGTTTATCTTCCAGTCCTTAAACTCCACCCATCTTTCAAGGATTTGATCAGCTGCCACATCCTCCATGGGACTTTTTTTTTATTTCTGTAACTCTCTTTCTCCTCTGAGCTCCTGGAGCATTTATAGTCTGGGTCATTGATTTATCACCTAATCACATGCTACTATGTATTTATGGCTGTTTTATGTGTGTCTGTTTTATCTCTTTAATAAGAAAGTAAGCTCTTTGAGGGCAGAGACCCCATTGATTGCACATATCTCAGTTCCCCACAATCTGTGGTAGAGTGACAGGCATATAAACAAAGAAAAGTGTTTAATAAATAATTTATGAAAACTAAGTTCTAACTCTTAGTCATGAAATAATTTTAGATGAAAAACATATTTCCGTAGGAATTAAAGTCCTCTTGTCACAGAGTCTAACATTATATGTTTATGATAAGTTTTGACCCTAATTGTATCTGGTCATGTGGATGTTAAGACCAGTCGACTTTTTGTTTGCTTTATTTTAATTGCATGCAGTGTTGATGTGTCCAGTTGTTGCTTCACTAATGCAGTTATGTCAGCTCTGAAGTAGGAAGGAGCTTTATTAACCCTCATTTCTTCTGAGTTGTGTGGGTGATTACTATGTGATTGTGTCAAACAGAGGGTCTGGCACAGATAACACCCCCTTTTTATTACCTAAAAATCTTTTATTACAAAATCATAAGTGTGTAATTCTATAACATAAAAATATCACACTTAAGCACACCATATAACATTTCGGGTAAAATATTCAAATTGCTGCCCATCTTGTGCAAGACATTCATGTACCCTACCAACCACGTTCAATGGCATTACTTCTGCCAGACCCTGTGCTCTCTCACACACACAATCTTCTGTGTTCTCTCAGCTTAAATAGCCAAATCACCTCTCTCCTACCAAGAAAATATGTATCTCAATTATCACTATGTGCTTCTTGCTATATCCATATAGAAATATTTAATGTTGCCCTGGCTAGTGTGGCTCAGTGGGTTGAGTATCAGCCTGCGAACCGAAAGGTTGCCAGTTTGATTCCTGGTCAGAGCACATGACAGGGTTGCAGGCTAGGTCCCTGGTTGGGGATACATGAGAGGCAATCGATAGATGTTTCTCTCTCACATCAATGTTTCTCCCCTCTCTTTTTCCCTCCCCCTCTCTAAAAAATAAGTAGAATCTAAAAAAAAATGTTTAGTGGTTCCTGACAATGCTTTAATGTACTTCATTATTTAAATGTCAAGGCCCTCATTCTTATCCTACACTTGTAAGCCTTTACTTTCCAACTTGCCTTATATAAGCGAAAGCATTAATTATTTTGCTGGACTAATGCTATTCATTTCTAAAGAACTATGATTGAATTTGTCTAGCCCTAAAAAAAATGCAAGGGTCTTATTCAACATAATGAATCTTCCCCCAAGTTACCAAAGTTAAACACTTTCAACAGTTTGGTTTGAAGCTAAATAAAACTCATGGGAAATAATCTACACGAGTCCATCAAGTCAACAAGTACAGACTGATGGCCACTATGATAAAGCTGATGAGATTAGAACACCGTGGAGCTTTAGAGCAGGTGTAAAAGTGTGGCTGCTTGAACTTAAAACATAGTTTACCTTGGGATAGCTTTGTTTACCTCTGGCTATACTGCTGAGTCTTCTGGGAACAAAAAGTAGGAGCTAACACTTACTGAATACCTACAAAATTCTTTACCCAAATTATTTCATTTCATTTTCTAAGCAGCAATAAAGTAGTTATCATTTACATTTTTCAGATAAATAAATTAGAGTTCAGAGAGATTAACTTTTCAAAGGCACAAAGATAGAAAATACAGATTATAGCAGAAGCTACTAACTCCTATGGCAGTGCTTTGTTCACTAATGGACATATGTACTAATCAACCATATGGTCTTATGCCCTCTAAGACTTATGTCACCAATGACTTTAGGGAAGTCCCAGTCACTTAGTTACATAGCATTAATATGCACCACCAGTCAGCAAACAGGGCTGAGCATTTGGCCTTCTATCTCTTATCTCTCTACTTTATACATATTAAGTGCACCCTGTACTTTATATTATTGTTCTCCACTGCTAGATCTAATTTCTAAATTTATAATGGAGAAAGCTTCTATTTAGTTGTAGTTTACATGTTGTTAACATCTTTTCTGCCAAAGAATTTAAGATTTTTAGTACAATAAGCATTGACAGTGTTGTTATTTAGGGTTTTTTTGTGCTTTTTCTGTTTATTTCTTTTTGTTTTTGAGAAGTTCCTTTTGGTATAGCAGGCAAAAGCAATCTGGTGGCTATGTGTGATTGCTGTTCACACTTGGTAATAAATTCTGTTGGCTCTTTTGGAGGAGTCAGAAGGGAGTCATTGGTTTAGTAGAGTTGTGGCCTAAAAACACCAAGCCAGCTCATCAGTGCTGCTGATCTCGTGCCCTTCCTCTGGCAAACCATGTGTCGGATGTGGTAGGAAAAAAAAAAATCTCCCCTTCAGCAGCAGAATGTGTACAAGCTACACCCTGAATTATCCCACGATGACCCTGCAAATGCAGCATATGCCCTTGTGACCACAAGACCCAACAACTATAATTTTCTCTGCTCTTCATCAGAGCTCTTCTGCTGCCTGCAACAGGCACAGCATGCTGGGGTACAGCTGCTCCCTGAAGTCCAAGACACCTGCCCTCCATCCTTTACTGCCTGTATGTAAAAGATTATCCAATAGGAAGCTGACCCCACTACTTACTCAAACTCTTAGTTCATCTTCGTGTGTGAATTGTGAGGCCTGGCTAGTGTTTACTATGCAGCCAGCCAACATTTGGGGGATATTACCTAATGCACTTGCTGAAGTCATCCCAAAGATCATTTTTAGGCAATTTCTTAGAGCAATCCATGTGTTGAAGAGGTATTTTCCCCGATGACATCATTGATGGGTATTTCATTTACTCAACACTTACATATTTAGCACTTGCTAGATGCCAGGTACTACTCTAAGGATGAAGTTGTGATCAGGATATAAAAGGCCCCTGCTTTCCCTGAGTCTACTATCTAGTGGGGGACACACATGAACAAGTTAAAAAGTGAGAATTCAAATGGCAATAAAAGCTTTAATGACAGTAGAATAGGGTGCAGTGATCCAGAGTGGCCAGGAGTGGGGTGTTAGTAGCAGCTAACTGTGGAGTAAAACACATTGGATAGTTAAATAAGTCTCTGAGAAGGTGATTTTCTGCATTGTAAAGATTAGTGGGAAGTTCCCCTTAGGCAAAGAAAACAATACCTGCAAAGGCCCTGAGGAGAGAAAGTGGTGAGAAAGGAATTTAAAGAAGGTCAGTGTGGGTGGTGTGTCCTGGGGGATTAGAAATCAGGGTAAGGGTTAAAGTTGGAGTGAGAGGCTAGGCAGAGAGAACAGGTGTATTTAGTGTAAACTTTCAGTGTAAGTAAGGAAAGATTCAAAGATATCTATAGTTCAGATGAGATGAGATTCACCAACCAGAGAATTCACTGCTGAATCAGGGATACATCTTGGGCTTATGGTAAGAAACCTCAGTGATTTTTCCATCTTCCAAGACTTATAGGAGGTCCAAATTTCCAGTCATTGTTATCGCCAATCCCAGATTCTACAAGTTGATCCCTACCACAACCTTTGCTTTGTCGTGGGTGTCATTTTATATTTCTATCATTTCTTAAAAATTCAAATGACAGCATACTTTAAAATTTTTTTAAAGATTGTAATTACTTATTTTTAGACAGAAGGGAAAGGAGGGAGAAAGAGAGGGAGAGAAACATCAGTGTGAGAGGGAAACATCCATTGGTTGCCTCTGGTACATGCCCCGACTGGGGAATGCACCCATAACCCAGGCATGTGTCCTGAGAACTGGCGACCTTTCACTCTGTGAGATGACACCCAACCAACTGAGCCATACCAGTCAAGGCGACAGTGCCCATTTAAAAACATTATATTGGTTTACCATTTCATTTGCATTATACTCAGAGTAAGAGATGCATATGCAGTTCCTGATATTACCCATAAATGCAAAGTGGCTTGACATTTAAAATAAATATCCCCAAACCCCATTAAGTATTTGCTAACCACATGTTTTCTAAACCATATTCAGAAATGTTCACTTAAATTTCCAGGATGCCATCAGATCTTACTCTGACTCTCCAAATGGCTCTCTGGAAGCCTCCCTATGTGTCTTCATCCTCCCCAGAGCTAATGGGTATCCCCTCCAAGGAACGCTGTGTGGCCTCATCAGCAAAAAGGCAGCATACCTGTGGTTTGGTACAAAGTGAACTGGGCCAGGAATCTGGGGAGCAAGACTTTATTCCCATCATTGCCAGTCACTCTGGGATCTTGAGCTAATCAAATCCTCTCTGTACTTTAATTTATACCCATGCAAAATGGAAAACATAATACTGTAACAGTGCTCTGAACACGTGCAGACAAATCTGATGAGAGCAAAATGCTTAGGGTATTTCATCTACTTTAAGCTCAAAGACACGACCTGGAATCCTCCAGCCACAGAGACTAGGAACTCTTAAGAAAGCCTAACACCAAGTAAGATGGGGAGAATTTTAGTCTATCTTAGATATGAGTATCTAGATCTAGTCATTCTTTCTTCTTGTGGAGAACTATGATGAAAAGAATGTTGGAAAAAAGCTAACAGAAGGATAGATTGTGGGACTATACCATGAAGAAAGGCTTAACATTAGTTTATTTATGCCCATAACATTACATTAAAATATAGCAGAGTCTGATGTTGCTTGATGCCAGAATTAAAGGTTCCATTCCAACTCTAGTTCAAGGAAGTTGACCAAATACTCACTTTGAGTAGGCCATTCACTGTATTCCCACTGATGGGCAATTACAATATGATTGCTTACAATGTAGTAGGAAGATAAGCACAGTGAGGTGGAGCAAGAGAAGTGCCATCAAGGAAACCCAAATAAGGACTTGTGGAAGGTCTAGGGCATGATTTTTCAATCTTTTTTGTCTCACAGCACTAAATATTAAAATTCTGTGGCACACCAAGAAGTATGTATTTTTGCTGACCTGACAAAAAATAGGTACAATTTTGATTCATTCACACTGGATGGCTATTGTTATTTTTTAATTTGACAATCTAAATGGAAAAGAGGTCAGTGCCCCTGACTAAATATTCAGGTATTGAATATTTTGAAGATTCTTGTGGCACACCGGTTAAAAATTGCTGGTCTAGGAAAATGAGACTATTCTGGTTGGAGAAATAAGTAGTTGGTGGTGTTTGAGATGGACCTGGAAAGATTCCAGTAGGCAGAGAGCATGAATTGCAAGTGGAAGAAAATGAATGTGCAAAGAAAGAATATGCAAGAAGCAAGAAATATTTGTTTGGGATGGAAGAGGAAAGGCAAGTAAGAGCAGTTGTTCTCAAACCTGACTGCACAAATGAATTCATAGGAGAGCTTTTAGTAAAAATTCAGATTTCTGGGCTTTTTCCTAGACTTTTTAAAAATTTATATTTTTTAATTAAAAAATTTTAATTTATTGATTTTAGGGAGACAGAAGAAGAGAGAGAGACAGAGACTGAGATTTGTTGTTCTATTCATTTATGCGTTCATTGGTTGATTCTTGTATGTGCCCTGACCAGGGATTGAACCCACAACCTTGGCATTTAGGGATGATGCTCTAACCAACTGAGCTACCTAGTTAGGGCTCCCAAACTCTGTGAATGGAGATTTTTGAGGGTAGAGACCTAGACTATATTGCTTTTTAAAGATTAAGTCATTTCAATTCTAATGTGCTACTAGGTTTGGGGGTCACCAGAGTGAGTTTCACCAAACTCTGAAGAACTTTGTTGGACTTGGCCATGCTGCAGCATCGCATGTTTCATACTTTAGGCTTGAAAGTCAATTTTGTGAGTCTCATTAATTTTTTTTTTAAATATAAGAATAGGGTAAGAACTTTTTGTGAAAGATTTGTTTTTATTTTTTGAGAGTCTGTTTTCTTAAGTATATGTTTGTGTTCTGGTTCTTTGTACAATATAAAATGTATTTCTTACTGATTCCTTCAGTCAAATAAAAAAGATGGAAAGACCTGAATTATAGGAGATCATATTTATTTGGGTTGTCAATGGGGAACTATAGAAGGTTTTGAGCTAGGGAGTGACATAATCAGATTTACACTTTGAAAATTATTCACGCAGCAATGTTTAAGATGAACTGAAATGCAGAAAAATAGGAATAAAAGATTAATTGGAATCTATATCCATTACTAATTTTTAAGAATACACATCTTTAAAAATACACATAAACTCTAAAATTATTTACATTTATAATAAACATAATTAATATTATCTTTATTATGTCAAAGGTACATCAGGATTGATCAGGACTTTCAGTTATGCCAAACAGTAACTATTACTGAGCCTCTATTTTCCCAAAGATAGTGATTAAATGATATACCTCATTGTATGAATTCTAGATTGCCTGAATATGGTATAGACAATCCAAAAAGTAGGTTTTAATTGAGAATAGCCTTTAAATTATAGACAGTAAAAGTAAACAGACATTTCTCCGAAGAAAATGTACCAATGACCAATAAGCACTTGAACATCACTAGTCATCAAGAAAATATAAATAAAAACCACAGTGTGCCCTGGCTGGTGTGGCTCAGTTGGTTGGGCATCATCCCCCAGAGCACAAGGTCACTGGTTCAATTCCTGGTCAGGACACATGCCTGTGTTGTGGGTTTGGTCCCTGGTCAGAGCACATACAAAAGGCAACTGGTCGATGTTTCTATATTGTATTGATATTTCTCTCCCTCTTTTTCTTCCTCCCTTCACCTCTCTCTGAAAATAGGTAAATAAATAAACAAACAAACAAGTAAAAAACACATTGAATATATGCTACAACATGGGTGAACCTTGAGAACATTATGGTAAGTGAAATAAGCCAGCCATACCAGGACACATACCGTATGACTACACTTATGTAAAGTACGTAAAGTAGTTAAATTCATAGATGGTTGCCAGGGAGTGAGTGGAGAAGGGAATGTGAATTTATTGTTTAAAAGGTACAGAGTTTCAGTTTTGCAAGATGAAAAGAGTTCTGTGGATGGATAGTGGCAATGGGAGCACCGTACTGTGAATGCACTTAATGCTACTGATATGTATACTTAAAAATGGTTAAGATAGTAAATTTTATATTATGTGCATTTACCACAATTAATTTTTTTTTAAATCACAGGTAGATACCACTTTATACCCACGAGACTGGCTATAATCAAAAAGACAAATAATAACACATGTTGGCAAGAATGTGGAGAAATCAGAACTTGTATACACTGCTGGTGAAAATGTAAACTGATACGGCCCCTTTGGAAAAACAGTTTGGCAGTTCTTCAAAGAGTTAAACACAGAGTCCAGTCTTAGGTATATTATATCCAAGGGAATTGCAAACATGCATCTACACAAAAACTTGCATAGCAATGTGTATAGCAGCATTATACATAAAAGCCAGAAAGTGGAAATAACCCCAATGTCTATCAAATGATGAATGAATACATAAAATGTGGAATATCCATATAATGGAATATTATTCAACTATAAAAAAAGGATGAATTACTATAAATACTATAAAATGAATGAATCTTAAAAGCATGTTATGTGAAAGAAAACAAACACAAAAGACCACAGGTTGTATGACTCCATTTACAGGAGCCCCTTCTTATTTGCAGTTTCACATTCCACTGCTTTAGTTACCTTAATCAACTGTGGTCCAAAATACTTAATGGAAAATTCCAGAAATAAATTACTCATAAGTTTTAAACTGACTGCTTTCCTGAGTGGTGTGATGAACTCTTGTGCTGGCCCGCTCTATCCCACTTGGGAGGCGAGTCATCCTGTGGTGCAGTGTCTCCACACTGTTAGACACTACCTGCCCACTCGTCTCTTCATCACCATCTTGGTTTTTAGACCAGCTGTTATGCTCTGGCAGTGCTTGTGTTCAGGTAACTCTTATTTGACTTCATAATGGCCTCAAAGCACAAGAGTAGTGATGCTAGCAATTTGGATATGCCAAAGAGAAACAAGAAAGTGCTTCTTTGACATGAAAAGGTGAAAGTTCAGTACTATTAGTGGCTCAATAGCATTGAACAGAATCACAGGATTCAAATAACTATTGTACTTTTTTTTAATTACAGTCCCATATACAAGGGAGGGTTTTTAAAAGTGCTAAGTAGTTAAATCTCATAATAACATAAGTGTCCTCTCAATAGGGTACTGATTAAATAAGTATACTACAACTATACCATGCAATATTACATGGCCCTAAAAAAATGAAAATCTTTTTAAATACTGGAATGGAGTAAGATATAGTAACAGGTAAAAGCAATGTGAAGAATAATATATATAGTATGCTACTTTCTGTATAAAAAGGAGGGAAGGGATAGCTCTGCATATTTGCATGTATATAAATAACGTATTTCCAGAACCCACAGAAAATTGATGACACTAATCACCAGGAGAAATAAATGAGACAGAGAATTTCAACTGTATATATTACTTTGCTATATATTACTATATTACTTGATATATTCAACTGAGTTAGGAATTATGTGAATGAGTAACCTATTCTGAAAAGAACTTTAAAAAATTACATAGTCAACTTAATTCTGAAGACTTATTTCCTGAGGATCTGTGAATCAAATCTGATGTTTTCATGTATAAAAAATGTGCAATAACAAAATAATATAAGTAAATTTATTCTAAATATGGAGCACATCTAAATTGCTATAAATTAATACCTTAATTTCTAGAATACTATAATATTACCCATTGATTATACTAGAAAATATTCTTTAAAAGTTTAAAGAAATCAGTGACTTCTGGTTTAAAAAATTAAAAACAACTAAAGATAAATGGACTTTAACATTGGAAAGCACAAAGTTTAGTTCCTCTTTGTTTCTAGGGCTCTGTGATTACCTCCATTAGCATCTGTTTTAAGCATAAAAGTTTCACTATTTTAAATCTAAATATTAAGTAAAATAGCAGCCCACTATTTTCAGAACACTACATAGAAGCTTTGACAAGAAAATCACGTATACAAGGTCTTTAATACTTAATTGACATAGGAAAAGGAACTTAGGTAAACTTCAGATCTGAGAAGAGCAGGGTGTTGCTCCAATATTGGTCATTCATAACAACAGATTAGGAATTTTAAAATGCAAAGACAACCCTTGTGAAGGACTCATCTTTACATGGCAAGTGTAGTAGATTGCAAAATAATGGCTCTAATGCCACCCATCTCGGTATGCATACACTTTTATAATGTGTCTTTGCCACTCCTTTTGCCAAGCTTGCTTCTCCACTACTATGAATTTGTGTCAGTCTTGTGTCTGCTTTGATCAGTAGAACATGGCAGTAATGATGTTATGAGATTTCCAAGTCTAGACCTCAAGAGGCCTTGCACCTTCCTTTTTCACCCTCTTGGAACATTGCCCTGAAACAACATAAGGGAGCTGTTCTAGCCTAATGGGGGATAAAATGCCACCTGAAGGAGAGCAAGGTGCTTGGCCCACAGTCAGCAACAACTGCCACTCGTGTGAAGGAGGCTATCCCTTCCAACCCAGCTGACCATCCAACTCAGCAGGATGCTCTTCTAGCCTAACTGAGCCTGGGTGAAATCAGCTGAGAAACAGCACAGCCAATCAGCAGAGTTGTGGACAGTAATAAATTGTTTTATGCCAGTAAGTTTCAGGGTTGTGTGTTACCAGAAAAAACTAAGTCAATTAGTAAGGTACTTTTATTTTTATTTAGCACAAACTGTATTCTGTGCCAGTCATGATCTTTGTTTTACACCATTGCCAGTGTAATACTCTACACTGTGGGTATTATAGTCCACCACACATACTGTAGGCACTCAATAAATACTTGTTAACTAGCCCCAACACACATATTAGCCTTAGGGTATATTTATATTTCTAAGTGTACTAATTTACTAATTTGCAAACTGCTGAAAATCAACATAATTATCATCAACAATTTGTATTGCTCTCATATCACAAGTGAAACAATAGAACATATAATTGGGATATTGCTCCCTGGCTGCAGTGAATTATAACTGTCATAATAATGCTGGTAAGATTATACAGTGAGTTAGTCCTCAAATGTGGGTTAATAAATGAACCAGTGGACTTCTGTAAGTGAAACCTTAAGACCATTTTTTAAATTGCCACTAAAATTGTACTGGGTAGAGTCATAATAAACAGATCAATGAATCTTGGCAATGGACCAGACATCCTTCTACTGATAAACTAATATCCTTTGCAACTTGTTTACATAGCTGTCTCACTTAATACCAACATCACAAAAACTGTTCCAAAATAACAACAATAAATATGCTGCTCAGAGAGAAAAGCAAAAGCAAATGAGGAAACTGGAAAATGTCAATATAAAATCAGTTATCTCAGTGATAAGGAACTTCACAGATGCCAGTTTACTCTTTTAAGTTGGCTATCATTCCCACTCTGATGTCAAATTAGAAGACACTTGACATGCCACCAAATGTTATTCCAATAATGGAATACTAATGTGCTTGACCAACAGAGACTATACTATTATAAAGTGCTAAACACACATCAATATGGAGTGCAAACTTATCTATACATATATTTATTCCCAGAGGCTTTAAGACATATTGCTGCTCTTTTTTCATCCTCAGAATCTCTGAGAAACCATACACAAGGTTTTGGATGGGCCTGCATGACCAAGGGAGTCAGTATTTGAGCAGTAGCTAAAATGGAGGACTCCACACTCAGATTATACACTGCAAGACACTCCTGGTCAAAGGATTCTCCCACAAAGCACTGTTGGAGGCAGGGAAGGAGGGTCAGCTCTCTCAGGTGGTTTTCCTCCATCTCAGGGGCTTGGCTTCAGCCAGTCTACCCATCCTAGAAAATACTCAATTCCTAGGCGTGATATGACTGGCTTGTGGAGAACAGAGAATCTTAACAAAAAATGAAATTCATTTCATTACTTGTAAACTAGTTACCTGAACGGTGCAAGCTTTCTAAGGACTCACAGAAGTGCTCATGGAGTAGGTAAAATTTGTACTCAGAAAACCTGTAATCAATCATCACTCACAACTGAATTTAAGGTCCAAGACTGGAAGACTTTAAGACCCCTCCAAGGAAACTGTGTGAAGATACAGACTTCTCTGGAAGGTGAGGAAGGTGGCAGATGGGTGGGAGAGGTTGGGGAGAACCTGAATTCTGTTTCTGGGGCTTCTATGCACCTCCTGTGACACTGGCCAATAACTGAAACTTTTGAAGATCAACTTCCATAAACAGCATCTAAAAACTCCCCATTTACCTCGCAACCTCAGCTTCTTATCTTCCCCTCTTCGGTTAAAAAATATTTCGCCCACATGGAGATTCTCCTTCACTTCCATGGAGAGTGGGTGACCAGACACACTTGTTGAATAAAGGTGGTGAGAAAGAGCCACTTCACTGAAGAAAAGCTGGGGGTGGGTGAATGTAGAAATTCTGAATTTATAAAAGCTCTTGCTCTCCCTGGGTCCTTTTACATTTTTTACATTTTTGAGTGGTAAGACTTGGGAGGCACATTTTTGGGAGGGGGGAGCTGCTGTTGGCTTTGGAGAGTGTGGTTTATAATCTTTTAATTTTAAACTTGCAAAAAAGAACAAATACATTTTGGGTTATAAAAATGAAAGTATTATAGAATTGTATAATATTGAACATTAAGATACTTTCATCTATACTCCATTTCGGCTCCTCTTAATATTATGGTGCATATTCCTGACTCTGGTGAAGGACCAAACAGGACTCTACAACCTAACTGACTGCAGCTGGCTAGAAGCTTTGAGGAAGTGGGTGCAGAGGCCCCACAGTCATTTAAATGCTATTTTAGGGTAAGGAAGCAGAAAAGCATTCTGGATAAAAATCCTATTCAGTTATAAATGCTTGACATGGTGGCTGGCAAGTCCCCCGAGGAGAGGAAACACTCATCCAGTTAAATGAGTATCATCTTCATTAACCCTGACGCAAGTGCCAGTAACTGGGACATATTTACCCAAAGCCCTAGCTCAAGTCTCTACCTTTTCCATTAAGTTTTTGCACCCACTTACTGGACACGCCACTCATTTTAGCCTGCAGAGAAACTAGTGTGTTGCCTTAAATGTACTGACATTCAATTATCAGTCAGATAAATGAATGACCCCCCCCCAAAAAAAAAACTTCATTAGGATCAGCAAGTGTACCTTAATATGAAACTAATAAAACATCAAACTTGGGTTAAAAATCTTCAACAGTGAATTGAGTTCATTAAATAGTAGAATCTTACATCAAGAGAGACATACTTAAAATAGAGTTGACTTGATGCTTAAAGAAATTTGTTTCTGCTTATTTTACTAAAACAAGAAAATAAAATTATTCATTAAATGTCTGTCAAGAGATTGTTGAATGTAGGGAATGTATCTCTGTAGCCTTGTATCTCTCAGCACTGAGCACCGGGCACAGCATGTAATTTGCACTCAATAAATATTAGATGAATTATTGAGTGACCAAAGAAAGGCCCCATTAAAATGAATACCTGGGAACAACTGAGAAATTTTTTAAATATTATGTGCAATAAAGATTATTTCAATATTGAAGAGCTAAACTATTTTCTGTAATGGTATAAATTAATTTAGGAAGTACAGTCAGTGTCTGAGCAGAGAACAATTAAAAGTAATTGTTATTTTAATTCTTCCTCAGTGATATATGTTCTTTAAGAAAAGCAGGAAATTACTATTTTATGATTGTGATAGAATTTGTTACAAGAATAAAGATGAGTGATAAAACTGAGTATATTTGTTTTGCAAAGCAGTCTATTTAAAAATTCAAACTCAGTTTTGCATTATAATGCTATTTAAATTTTGTTTTTTAGTTTCCATTACCTGTCCCTTTTTTTGTGAAAAAATAACTAAACTAAAGAGATTTCAGCATGATTTGGTGTCATCATCACCATCTGAATGCTTTTGGGGGAAATGTCTACAAAACTAAATTAAATATTCTGTAGCTCTTAAGCTGCAGAAAAACAAAATTTAGAAACTATTATTTTTTTTTTAGAAAATGTAATTCCATTTTTTCTTCTTATACATTTACAATATATATGACTCTGGCACCATGGCATCAATGAAACATTTTTACATGAGAACAGTTAGACATTTCCTCGTATTAGCAACTCATTGCTCCAAATTAAAGACAGTTTCTGTTCTCATTCTTCAAGTTATAAAGCATTGAATGCCTGCTAAGTGCTATTTCTGTGATGGACACAGAGATACTTGCGCCAAGATCCATCCCTACTAGAACCTATTTATTTCACTGGGGGAAAAAAGACAAAGAAATGTTGTTATTAAAACCTCAAAGTGTAAGTCACTATCAATGTTAATAAATAGAGGCTCCCTGCTCTCCTAGAAAGAGAGGTTGCCCACATACAATTTGGGTTCAAATTCAGATTCTTCTACCAACCAGCTATATAATCCTGAGAGAGTTTATATAACCTTTGTCATGCACAGCACTCTTCAGGAAAATAGCCTTAAGAACATTGGCTTGCTGAGGTTGACATTATTATATTAACTAACAAAGGAAAAGGGTCTAATAATACCTCACTGAGTGCCTCTTCCAAGTACAGTGCCATTGATATTTCACATACTATTATAATGTCTGTTTTCAGAGGAAGAAATTGAGGCTTAGAAAGGTTGACTTATTGCTTTGAGGTCACACAGTTGTTAAGTGGCGTAGGTGAAGCACCTTCAGATCTGTCTGACTCCAGGGTATGTCTTCAACCACCAAATTTTACTGCCAATAGTTTCCCATCAAATAAAAGAAATAAGGAGCACACAAATAATAATCCACTGTAAAATGTAAATTCCATAAAAGAGGTCATCAATAGAAAGTGGGAGGATGAGATATTATTTCTAGCTAGTGGATTTATGATAAGGTTCCTGATAAGAGCTGAGTTCAGCCAGGAAAAACCAAGAGATGTGGTGGGTTTTGGGAGTCTGAAAAACTACTTTATAGACTTGGCAATCTGGAAAAAAGCCTGTGCATTGCCATTCCCAATGGACCTTCATGTCATTTTTTTTATCCCTAATGGTCTGAAAAGCCCTGTTCAATTCAGCCACTCAACTTCCAAATCCTGAAGAAGATTCACAATCAATTCTTAAGGTATTCAAGATTTCTTTTTCCTTGACATGCCTGGGAGTTGCATGCATTCTCATGAGTAGTAGAGTCTTACAGTATCAGGGACTCTTAAAGGTAATAATTTTTCCTCACTCCTGACTCAGGATTACTCCTGACTTCTACTTGCAGGGCCAGCCCAGAACAGTCTCACTCTGTTTCTTTAATTTTTGGTCCTGTTCCCTTCTTTCTGCTACAAGTTTGATTAATAATACTGAGAGTGATCATGCCCAGTACTGGCCCCAATGAGTTAACTTACCAATAAATTGTGACTTTCTAAGTGAAGTTAGAAATGGGAAATGATTTGCCATCAAGAACCATGAATACCTCATTAAAGTGTATCATGTAGGCAGTGACCTGCCCGTTAATGACACTGCCAACTCTGATAAGACATAGATTCTACTCCCAAACAATACAGTTAATCTATACAACATTTTTAAGGCTTTTCTCATCAAGCAGCTCATAGCAGATTCTGACATCTTGCTCTCTCTTCTCAAAGGATAAACTCAGCATTGCCTATCACAAAAATGGAACAACATTGACATGGACTTTTACTCTATTATCCATTATTTGAGAGCAGAAACCCTGCTTATTGCTCTAATGTTTCTAGTGCTTAGAGTAATGACGAAGACATAATAGACACTCAGTGTATGCTAAATGAATAAATCTGCTTAGCAAGTATTCTTATAACTATGTGCCTCTGTACTTTTACCCTATAGGTAATAACAAAAATGAGGAGGCTCTCAGATATACCTTAGGCTTACTTTATTTCAGTGAGGTGTGCTTAGCTATAGATGTCAGTTATCTGTGTTTAGCTATAGGAGATTGAAAAACCATTAAGATACTGTTATATAACCTTTTATATAACTTGTTATACATGCAGAGGAAGGGACACTATAAATACATGAAATATTCAAAATCTTCGAATCATTTTGTTTTCCATTTCCCTTTCACATGAGCCTTTTATTCACAATTTATTTAGTCTCTTTGAAGAAAGCTGACTTGCCATGGCTGAATGGCACAGTTGGTTGAAACATTGTCCATACACCAAAATGTTGTGAAGGTTGTGAGTTCAATTCCCATTCACGGAATATACTTAGGTTGTGGGTTTGATCCCTGATCAGGGAGCAAATGGGAGACAACTGATCAATGTTTCTCTTTCTCTCTCTCCCTCCTTCTCTCTCTAAAATTTATAAAAACATATCATTGGGTGAAAATTAAAAATATATTTTTTAAAAAACATATTTTAACATTTTTACATATTAAGTTTATCTAAGGATGGAAGCTGTGTTTTTGACTGAGACTATTGAGATACTATGCATGGCAGAAACAGCCCAATATCCACTTCCACGGCGTAGAGTTGTCATTGGATAGTGGCAGCCAGTTCAGGGACCACATATATTTCCCTCTTGCATCTAGGTGAAAATGTGATTCCACCAGAGAATTTTAAGAACTAGGTGTGTGTTGTATTCTCTACCCTCTCTTGTCCCATCTGTGGACTGAATGCATGCAAATCTGAAGCCCTATAAGATGGTGAAGCCACAAGATGGAAGGGCCTTGGCTCTGAGTTACCATGTAGTGGAAAACCCAGCTGTTAACCCATTCTTTTATGTGAGCAACAAATATTTTTATTGTATGTAGCCACGGATGTTTGTGCATTTGTCTGTCACAGAAGCAAGCATAATTATGTGCCATCTTTTTCTTCCACTCACTCTGGTAGAGGCACAAGGGAGTGAGTCTGACACTTTTTCTAAGGCATATCATTCTTAGGTCCAAGACAGAAAATGAAATATGGAATTAAGGAGTGTCAGATTGTCTTTGTTCAGGAGACAAGTTAGAGGACAACACTAAATGGTGGCAAATTATGCTGGCAGCTAAGGTTGAGGGAGGGAGCCATGAGCCTCTTGGGAAGAGATTGCTGGGGTGTGGACAAAAAGGGAGCCAAAGAGGTTGTCTAAGAGAGAAGCTGAAAAATTGCACCATGATTAATCCAATGTATTTTAGGTTCCAGACTGAATTCCAAACTGAAAGAAACAGAGTAAAAGGCAAGTTTTCAGAGTTGTGTCTGGGAGAGAAGGAGCATTCTGAGTGTGGATGAAGAGTGTACCCAAGGTTCTTCAGGTGCATCCTGCTGCATAAGGACAGGAGACTGGACTGGTGGGGCATCCTACCTAAGATTGAGAAGCCCGGACAGAGATCCAGAGGGAATGGAGAAATTGCAGGTAACTGAGAGCCCTTATCAAAACAGGTTAGGTAGATATGGCTGATCTTTCTGTGATGGTATTAGGGACCTGTCATCTGACAATGATATGGAAAGACCAGGTACCAGCTCCAGCCCCTGGGAACAATTTATTCACATGCTCAGGAGTGAGAGCCACAAGCATGAAGTTTGGTAAAACTTTTTTGGCTTCTAGGAAGGAAAGGGTAGACTTCTTCTGGGTGCTTATTGTAAATATGTGGGATGGCTTTGAACCCTGGGCAAGAACTGACACAGACCACTGTCATTTGGGTGAAGTGTTATCTTAGCTCCAGAAGATCAAGCATTCTATAGCTTTAGCGGTGCACTAGGATAAAGTAGAACTAAACTGGAAACTGCTTGGTCTAGTTTACTTCACTTACATCCCTGGTAAAGCAATGTGGCTGGAACCACAAAGAACTAGTTAAAGCCCAGAAGACTGAAGTGAGCATTACTGTATAAAACATTCCCTATTCCTCTGTTTAAATACACGTAAATGTGCACATATTTGCAGCAGACTTGGCCATAGACTGGCCATAGACTTGGGAAGGTGATGGAGAATAGTTATCATAGCATTGTGAACAACTAAAACTGAACTTTTCTCCCTGGGCTCCAGGATCTCACTATCTTACCCGACTTCTCCTTTTATTTATTCAGTGCCAGCCCCCTCATGATTTACAGTTTTATTATGCATAGTAGTCAGCTCCTACCTCTCTGTTATCTGCCCTCATTATGCAGTTGCGCCATACTCTAACCCTCATCCTCCTCATTCCAGCCTGCTTCCTTCAGGCTCTTTGTCCTGTCTCTCAATCCCCTAGCCCCAACCATCTTCTGCAAAGGAAAGGCAGCAACACAGCCAGTGCTTTCCCACTAAGGATGCCAGATTTATCAAACAAAAATACACGGTGTCCAGTGAAACCTGAATTTTACTTAAACAATTTTTTTTAGATTAAGTACCTCACAGATATTGCCTGGAACATACTTTCACTAAAATTTTATTTGTTATTGACCTGAAATGAAATTTATGTTGCCTGATATGCGTAAGTGTTCAATAAATATTTGTGAATGAATGACTGAATAACTCCCCTTTAACCTTTGAGACGGTTTACAATAATTAAGCAATTTGCCTTTTCAGTGCTAACACTGGGACAATGTTGTAGGGGGTGGATGATACAAAATTACCTCTCTCAATCTGTTTTGTAAAATTTATGGTTTAGGATGAAGCCATTGTCATTATGAATGATATGATCTGATAGAAAAATTGTGGGCATAAAGTGATGCTAGTTTAAGAGAAGACTTAAAATGAATGTAAATTTTGACTACCTAGCATTTTTCAAGGTTAACATTTTAAAATATCATTTTTGTTAAGATAAATACGTTGGATACATCTTTGTTTTACCCTAGAATATAATTTGTAGCTTTGCCAGATTATTAGATTCTAACTTTTGATCTATATTTTCTTATTCCTCTTTGTGCCTTTCAACCGCCTGGCAGATAACAGATATTCAATTAATGTTGGATGGTAGGAAAGAAGAGACAGAGGGAGGAGATCCAGTAATAATGGGGAAAAGAAAAGGGAAAAATAAATACTTCATATCAAATGCTTTTAAAAATGATTTTTGAATAAGTAAGACCCAAAAAGCCATCAAAAGTGAATTCTCTCATTCCAATAACATAAAAAGTTCAGCAATTCAGTTTCAGGAAAATTCACTCTAATTCATAAAACCTTTTGTTGAGTGTTTCTATATGCAAAGTCACTGTCATAAGCAGTCTCAATTGTTGGAAAGTATCTTCCTTCAAGAAATGTACTACCAGCCCTGGATGGTGTGGCTCAATGGATTGAGCACCAGCCTACGAACCCATAGATCACTGGTTTGGTTCCCAGTAAGGCCACATGCTTGGGTTGCAGCCAGGTCCCCATTTGGTGGGTATTCGAGAGGCAACCGGTTAATGTATCTCTCACACATCTATGTCTCTCTCCCTTCTTTCTGCCTCCCTTTGTCTCTCTCTAGAAATAAATAAATATAATCTTTTTAAAAAACTTTCTAAAAACAAAGAAATGTAGCACCTAATTTTGTTGGGGTGAGGGAAGGGGAATAAAGGAAAAGAATGTAGTAGTTAATAAGCTTAATTTAAGGTAAAGTAAAGTATGTCATAAGAAAGGGACAAAAAACAGAATAAAGGAGATCATGTTTGGTGGCAGATATCAGAAGAAGATATACCATTTGGATGAACTTTGTGTAGAGTTCAAAGGGCAGGTATTCTAAGTTAAGAGTACAGCTTGAGCAAAGACACAGAGGTGGGAAAAATCCAGTCTCTTTGGGGAAAAGCAAGGGAAGACATCTTACATGGATATCACAGTGGAATTTCTACACATTTTTACATCCTAAAGTTTGATATTAGCAATTGGAGAATGAAGCCAAATTGAAAGGCACATAAGTGCAAACATCTCTGAGTCCTTTTTTGAATGAAGCAGTCTAGGATTACATACATGTATGTATACACTCATACATACAAACACGCACACACACATAAATATATAACCTCTCTTAAGAGTGTTTTTCCTCATTGTCAAAGCTGCCTGGAACAATAGCACTTGAATGTCTTTGTGCCAGTCATATCTGTAAGCTCTGTAGCAGCGAAAATTTGATTCACATAAGAACTCTGCAGTTGGGTTCTGGGACATCTTCCATGTGCTTTTTGTTAAATAATATGTCAGAATATCAAGAGAACTGAGTTACAATGCTCAGCACAGGAATGCTGAATCTTTAGCTACATATGCCTCCCAGCTACAATTTCATGTTTTTTTGAAAGACTAATCCAGGCATTACATTATTGTCAGTGCCTCCCAAAATATTCCTTGCCAATTATTCTGCTTGTTTTCAAAGGTTCTCTTAGTACAGGTATTTCCTGTTTTATTTCAAAATTAATGATAAATGATAGGCTTTTGAAGGGTTAGAGAATGAATTGTGGTCCAAGAAACATTTTTTTTTATTATTGGCTAGGCATTACCTAAACTGTTCCAACAGTTTTCCTTCTCTAAGTTGAAAAGATAATTATTTTTTTCCATAGTCATACATTCTTGAGGACTTAAAGAATATATTTTGAGAAGTTTATTTGCAGAATATATTTTCAAAATGAAAACACCACGACACAATGAATAAAATTTTCGCTTTTACATTTATTCAGTTCTGAAGCATTGTCTCTATAATAGCAAACATCCTTGCACTTAATCATTTTAATATGGGTCATTGCTTTTTTTTTTAATTGCCCCAAAACTTAAAAGGGGAGAAATGTTTTTGAATGAACAAGTACCCATTTTAGGAAGGATCAGTCAAATTTTTTCAACATCAACATTGCTTGTGATGGGATGCTCTGTGGAACATCGGTTTCCTTTTTTTTCTTTAATGAAATGATAGTATTTCAATATGTTATAAGATCAATTAAAACAATCCAGTTGCCTGTGTGAAAGGCTACCAGTGCAAAAACTGAAGGGCAAAGAATACACTTGGAATTTATCATTATGAAATACACACATGCAATTCAAGTATAAAAATTACAGTTTTGTTTTTTTCCTGCATTAAAACAAAAGGGAAATGTATTCCTTTGGATCCTAAGGATATTTTACCTCATTTCTAAAACGGTGCCTGGAACTCTCTGTCTTTCAAAGTTCTGTGCCTGGCTGGGGCCTCCTCTGACTCAGTACAATATACCCAGGATTAGGATGCTCTTTCTGGCCGTGACTGAGTGTGACTGGCACCACTTGTAGTCCCTACAAACCTGGGCAGAGAACCGAGGAATCACACCTGGTGCTCGGGTCCTGTCCATGGAAGATGAAAACAGGGCATGCTGAAAACTTCGACTGCCAACGTGACAAAGGCTGCCTGGCCCTTCGCATGCCTTTGTTCTGCTCCTGAAAGTTCACAGAGACCCAAGGTCACAGCCCAAACCTGATGAAGATCCTGTCTCTTCTTCCCAGATACTGCCACTGCCTCTGAGGTTTGGAGGTTAACCTTATATTTGTAGCACTTTTTTAGACCACCAGTTCTGTACTAGAACTGATAAAAAAGTGTGTGTGCATGTGTGTAACCATACATACTTACATTTACACACACATGTATAGTCTAAAAATAAACTGGAGGAAATTAAAAGCGTATTATTTCATTGTGACACTATTTTCCTTTGGGCAACAGTTAACATATTTTAATTTGTTGGTGATATTGATGTCCTTACATTTATTTAAGTTACTGAATTGCTTGTCACAACCACCTAGTGGGTTGGCAGTTAGGTTTACATGCCGAGAAGTAGGAGGAAAAGTAGTAATGATTAAAAAGGCATTTGAGTGCTACTTTGCCTCTGGCTGGTTTACTTTGGACATAATAAACCCTTTTTTTCAGGGTCTAATATTTGGGAGTATGCTTGAGAAAACAGAGCTTCAGGAAAAGCTAAGAATGACCTCTCTTTGGCTGACTCATTCTGACTTTAAAGTAACATGTCTTTACAGAACATAGTGAGAGTTCAAAGTCTGCTTTTGTTTTTCCCATGTTTCCTATTATGGAAGAAAAGCAATACTGTATGTAACCCATACATTTGTTTAATTTCTACTTTTATTTCAATAGAAAAAGTACGGTATTCTTTTGTCATAAAAGAAAGCATGATAGATAGCAGTGTTCCTGTCTCGCAATCATCCTGGTGTTCCTTCAACCCCACAAGCTGCAGAAGTGGAGTTAAGGTTCTTATCAGACAGTCTGTCTCCACTAGCCTGGCTTTAAGGAACATAAACAGGAACACAAGAATATTCTGTGGTGGCAGGACGATGTTACAGAAAGAACACAGGATTGGATTAAAAATCTAGACCTTTTGTTTTTTAGAGTTTCCCCTGTACAATGGTGATAACGCCTGTCTTACGGTGTCTTCATTGTGATTAAATAGAAAGCATGACTGTAAAACTACTTGTATTGTACTTAGCACAAAGTAGACACTCTGGCACTTCCCACAGGTATGTTGGTATAATTAGCAAAATGGTCCTCTATTCTCAGGCCATTTTCAAAGTGTAAATTTTGTCTTGTCCAGATCCTACTGCCCAATTACCTCAGAACTCAATAGTCAGGGCTTCCTTGCTGCTTTCCAGGCCCCCACTCTTTGAACTTGATAAATATTCAAAATACTGCTTTCCATTTTATATCACACAACTAATAACCTTGCCCCCACAAGCTCCCATGGTTCTTCTTTCCGGGCAGATGAAATTGCTTCCTGAATCAAGGTACCTGATTAGTGTCCTCCGTATCAGTTCTGCAACTGGCTGAGCATTAGGAACACTGGGAAGCTGTGTACACAATAGGTGTGTTGTGTAAATATATCTGCCTGGTAGGGCAAGAGTAGATACACAGTTGTTTGTATGGAAAATAATACAATAATTAAAAAATAGTAATGTAAGAGTACACTCTGTGTTTCATGTACTCACAACTGTAAGCCCGCTTTTGTCCCACCCTGTGCTTGGATTATTGTGCTGATTCTAATTCAGGAGCACACAGGAATGTGCATGGTGATCTATCACACATCTAGATGCACTAAATCACCTCTAATTTAAAGATATAAAGGAATACTCATTTTTCTTTTGTTTCGTTTTGTACATCTTCTAAGGACCTTATTTTCTTCCGGTTTACTTAGTCACTGTGCATAATCTCAGTCCTCTTGTTCTGATGACTAAACCCTTGGTTTTTCCCTAGAGCCTCCAGTATGCCAGGTAATACTGTTCTCAAAACCTTTTTCTAGTCCTCATGCTCCTCTTTCTTCTACCTCTTCTCTAAACTTGAAGGAACTATCCATTCTCATGGATAGGTCTGGATGCCTTCCTATCTTCTCTTTTTCCCAGAAGGTCCTCTGGATTCTTATCTCTGAGCTACCCGTAATGCCGTCAGTCACATTCTCTCCTCCCCTTGACATTCCTGCTGGCCTTGGCTGCCAGAGCGGTATCTTCTCCAACTGCATTTAAATTCTAGTGGGAGCTGGTTGCCTGCCTGGGTTCCAACCCTGGCCTGACCCTTCTCCTTCTTGGCAGGATTTGCCCCCAGGGTGTAGTGACAGAGGGCTTTGCTGTTTGCCATCTCCACTGCTGCCAGCTGGAGTCCCCCAGGGCTGCCATAGAATTGGGTTGGTAACTTCCAGGCCCTTCAGAGGCTGTGGAAGCCCTGTGGCCTCTGGACCCAGGTTGGAGCTAGCCAGACCACAAGGGTGGTTCTGTGCAACCCAAGTGCTTCTCTCCCAGGCGGTCCAGGACATGGGCCTGGAGGGGAAGGCTTTCAGCCGCACCCTGCCAGAGCTGTCAGTGTTCTCAGGAGAGACCTAAGGGTCAGGGAGGAAAGGCTGGTATGGGAGTTAGTGTCACTTTTTTCATAACTAGATTGTCACGAATGCCTCCACACGTCCAACCTGATCTTCTTGCCAAACTAAAGTGGGCAAACTTAGTGCTTGCTGGACTCCTCCACGTCACCCTGAAGTCTTGCTTTAAAACAAAACTCATAATTCCTTCTCCAAAACCTATCTCCTACTCCACGCCTTCTTATTAAGCGAGTCTATCTTTCTCTTTTTCACCCAGGCTTGAAAATGTAGACTTGTACAGGCTTTCTCTTTTTCTCCCTATCCACCAGTCTATGACCAATTCTGTTTAATGCCTCCTTTGAAATGTCTTTTCCTTTTATTGATTTTATGGGTGGTAAGCCACAAGAAATCATTAATATAGTATCATTCACAAAGATATCCAAAAATGCTACTTACTCAAGTGAGTACTCTACCCAAAAACTTTAGTGAATTCTCATTGCTTAAAAAACTAAAATCAAACCCTTTGATTTCATATTCAAAATTGTCCTTTCTTGTTAATATTTGTTATCCTCACTATATCTTGGAAGGAATTCTTGCTTCTGCCAATCAATTTCTTCATTGTCCATTTATTCAACAAATGTTGACTGGGCTCTTCGGATGGTGCATTCTGTGGACATCATTCACTACACATGCTGTAAACATTTCTGCTTCCCGACTTTGTTCAAATCCGTCCCCCTACCTGACGTGCTTTCTCCTCCTGGTTTTCATCTCAGGTTTAGCTCATACATCATCTTTTCCAAAGTCTTTGTGGGCAGCTCCAGGTCCCTGGCTTCCCCCAATTTCTTTGCCCATTATTTTCCCCAATATCTGTGTTACTCTTTGGTACTTATTTTCTATGTCCCTATACTTTGTCCGTATGTTTAAGTAGACCCTACATCAATATCTTCTTTACCTATGTGTTGCTCTAAAAAGTTATTTCAGGTCAACAGATCTCAATTTTTGGTCCCTGATCATCAGCATCAGTATCACCTGGGAACTTGCTAGAAATGCAAATCTTCAGACCCCATCCCAGCCCTATTGAGTCAAAATTTGGGGTGTGGGGTTTAGCACTCTGGTTTTTACATGTCCTAAATGTAATGCTGGAATTTGATGCTCCCTGGATGTTGAGAACCACAGCTCCAGGTCATGGATTTGAGGGCGAAGAGGGATTAGTCTGCCTGTTTATTACCCAAGCATACATGCAAAATATTTGGGACTCTTCTCTTTCTGGCATATTGAAAACTCTTGGAAAACTCTAAATTTTCATTATGTGTATAAATGTAATGGTTTAATTTTACTTCTCTCTTTTCAAAAATCACCTGAACCAACTTAAAAAGATGATAAAATGGAAGATTGAAACAAAGGAGGAGGAGGCAAACACACTAACCACAAGAGTTGCTACTGTTATAGTATCTCTGAGTTTGCTGACAAGGAAAAAGGAAAGTATGAGGTCTTTCTTGCTCTGTTTCTACCAGAGGAAGTAAAAATTCTATTTCTATAACTAATTTTAAAAAATTCTCATGTGGAAACTTCTAGAGGGGCCACTTAGTTAAAATATAATATCCAAAGGTTTTATAATATATGCAGCAATGATTTTCACATGACTGCTTTACATTTATCACCATCATACAAATAGCTAATGTTTAATGAGCAAAAAAGGAGGAGCTAAATCTGTGACAAGAACTCTGTTATTTCTCATAGTATGGTGGCTGGAAGGGAGGAGTTAGTTTTTGCCAGCAAGTCAACCACGGAGAAAATAATGTAAAGTGTTGTCTTAGAGTATGGTCCATTCCAATTGGGTCCTGTTGGGGGCAGGAAAGGTACAAGGTGAGTAGGCCATTATCCACAGAAAAGAGTAAACACTTAAAACATGCAGCTCTGTAAGAGATCCCAGGTGCTGCCTGACTGGCCTCAAGGTCACTGAACCCAGACAAGGTTGAGTTTGGACTGGAGCACAGGGTTCCATACTGACAGAGGACTGAGGACAAATGCAGTGAGACCAGCATCAGAAGACAGAGCATCTATGAGATTAGACAAATCTCTCCCAAGTGCTGTCACCATGGAGAACTGTTTATAAGGTTAAGACAGGGTTTTATTGTGAGGATGGGGTGCTTTTATTCAGTGCTTGATAATAAGGCTTTTCTGAAATTAGGAATTTAAACAAACACCACTGCATAAATTCAGGGCTGATTTTAGATAGGACTGAAATGCAAGTGAATTTATCTTCAGTACATCCCCACTGACTTTTGAATGGCACTCCATATCCCCAGTCTAGATCCTGTTCTCTTCAATTTGACAACCTTATGACGTGTGGACACCAGATGAGGGAAGAGGGCAACTTAGTTTCTAAGCACTGAATAACTCTTGACTATAGAGTGCTTTTACTTAATTAAGTAATCTGGCACAAGTAATTTTCCTGAAGACAGCACTATAATGTGTCTCTAAATATTTGATAGAACAAATAGGTGAAGAAGAAGAAAGATCACAAAATTGAGAGCTGGATTCCAGACTCTGTCATTACCAGCTGTGTGACCTCATCAGCCTAGATAATATATAAAGTGTTTAGAGAATTGAGAAAACTGTATGCTTTGGTCAGAAAAATTAATCTTTCAAAAAAATTTCAAATACAGATCACACTAAGTTAAGAGATAAGAGCCATTTCAGGGGGATGGCATGTACACTTCCCGATATGTGTCACACATTCTCAAAGTTTTATTCATCACTGAACCCCAGCTCACACGGTACTGTTTTCCAAGTGCCTATACCACCGCCAGGTGCTGTGCTAGGTTAACAACCATTTCACAGATGAGGATATGGTAGTGTCAAAATGTTAAGTACCGTATTCAAATTTGCAGCAATACTAGGTCTCTTTAGACAGTGCTTCTATTAGAAGAGAAAAACAGAGAGAAATTATAACAACAATAATATCTAGAGCAGCAGATGGAAATTCTGGCAATTTGTTGGATATTTTTCATGCATGATCTTGTTTAATCATCACAACAACCCTGGACAACCAGTCATGTGAGTCAGCCAACCAGTTTTAAAGATGAGGAGACTGAGGTTTAGTCTTAAAGGCATGTGCTCAAGGACATTCATCTGGGATGGAAATCCATTATCCTGGAGACCTTGATTTTCACACTGTGTTCTACCGCCTCCCAGAGTAGAGCAGGGATAAAAACCAACACATTTCTCACTTCCAAATCAATGAATTAATTCATCAATATCAAATTTTTGAAAACAGTCCTCCCTAAAATTTAAGTAAATTTAAGTCTTTACTACATTTAAGTACTGAAAAGATAGTAATCTGTGTGGTTGCTTCCTGCAAGTTGCTATAGTGGCTTAGGTGTATATTGTATTTAAGTGGGATCTGAAGGGTCCCATGAGCTATATTAAAAAAAGTCACTGACTAAATTATTCTCCCCAAACTAGTATTACTTTCTCTAATATAAGAATAATTTCAACTGATCATTCCTTTTTCTGATCCTTTTCATACTTTCTTCAGGATACTGTCCTTATCTTTATATAAAACAATCTAGGTGAGGAAAATAAGTGAAGAAAGGGAATCTTTTTGTTCTCTGTAGTGTAGTTGGCTTGATTGTATGAAAAGAATGTATAGAGGAGTCAGGATGCTCACCCCCCACCCCATATTGTGCTTGGTAGTTCCTACTTCCCAGCAATTCTAGCTATATAATTTGTGGGGCCCAGTGCAAAATGAAAACTAAGGCCCCTTGTTAAACAACTACTAACAATTTCAAGACAGCAGCAGCAGAACATAAATGGGTATGCAAGGCCCTTCTAAGTGGGGAGTCCTTCAAGACTATTCAGGTCACAAGCTCATGAACCCTAGCCTGCCTTTCACTGTTGCCCAGGAACCATCAGTAACAAACTTACCTTGCTGTAACCATGCGGCCAGGATACCTGAAGCTTTTGTTATCAGATTCACTCAAAGTAACAAGAGACAAAACATAGGAAAATGGGCACATAAATGCTATAAGCTATTTCCTTTTAGAAAGCCACTCAAGTGTTTTATTTAAGTCAATGATTACATGAAATATTTTCAAATGTAAATGGTAGTAAGGTAAAGTAACAATATTATGGGTTTTTTTTCCAAAGAAAAAATATGTTTCACCTATGATCTTGGTAGCTGTCATTGCTTAGTAGACTGAGCTAGAATCTCACCCCGAAGGAGATGAAAAAGCCTAGGTAGGGCATGGAATGAAGCACTTGTCTTGGGAGTTTGTTTTTGTTTCTGAGCACATTCTATTCACCTACAATCTAGAGAAATAGGGGAAGGGTGAAAACCCAAGAATAGTATGTCTTCTATGTACAACTATAGAAAAATTGTTTAAAATGTTAAAAAAATTATAATTTTCTTAAGGAGATATTTCTGTAAAAATAGTTTAAATAGTTAGAATTTATATTTTAGATTTATAATAGTTATAGTTATTTTTTAGAGGAAAATTTAAAAGACTCCCTTTATGCTAAGATTTTAACTATTGCCAAGTAAAGAATATAAGAAATGCAAATCCTTGAACTATTTCTTTTCCCTTCTTAGCTTCCATGTAGATTTTTACTCAGGGCCCTTAAAATAGATGAAGGGAAATTTTTAAAAAAATAAACAAGTTAAATAAGCCATAGCTTGAAAATGCTAAAAGATAGACACTTGATGGAACCCTGAAAAATAAATAAGCTATGTGGTTTAGAGCTTTTAAATGAAGTGATCAGTTTTGCTTGGGTGGGTTCTAGGGTGGAAGAAGTGGAGAGAAAGAATGCTATAAAACTGTCACCCAGAGGAATGATGCCTTCCTTTGCACCAGGGCTGATGGTCAAGTTTGCTTGTTAAATGTCATTGTGGAAAGCAGAAGCTGCCTTTGAAAGTATGAAATACAGTCAATAAGATAAGCAGCAGATCAAGCATGGCAAGTTTTCAAATTTAGTGAAGAAATAAAGAGGGGTGCATTTTAGAAATAGGGAACAGAAAACTGAGGGAAGGATTAGCTGCATATCAAAGCATGCTGCTCAAGGAAAACACAATTTAGGGGAAAGGATTAGGAAAAATATATTAAATATCTTGAGAGGTAGATTTTATATCTGTATATCCAGTATAGAGACACTGGCTTGAAGTAATTGATGAAATTGAAGCTGAGTCTTTAAATATAAACTGAATTATATTTTTACAAAAGACAATTTCCTGAAATTACCATAAAATTGAGGTAGAAGTTGAATCTGAAGTTACACTGTAAGAATTATATGCCTTAGTGCAGAGGTGGCAAACACAAGACCTGAGGGCCGAATCCTGGCCTCCACCTTGTTTTATCTGGCCCAGCACCTTGTTTCTACCCAGCAGCAGCGCCAAGCTTCCTGCCCCTACTTAAGGAGTAGTTACACTTATACAGTCCTAAAATTACATTCAGCCCTTTGAAGGCAATTGTGAGGCTAATGTGGCCTCTGGTGAAAATGAGTTTGACACCCCTGCCTTAGTGAATTCACTTTCTTTTTTTTTTCACTTTTTCTTTATTGTTACTCAAGTACAGTTGTCTCCATTCCCCCCTCACCCCCGCCATCCCCACTTCCCACCCTTGGACCTACCCCCTTTGGCTTTGCCCATGTGTCCTTTATACATGTTCCTGACAACCTACCCCCCCCCCATTATCCCCTCCCACCTCCCCTCTGGTTACTGTCAGTTTGTTCTTAATTTCAGTGTCTCTGTGGTTGGATATAATATTTATCCTACATATGTTCACTCTTTCAGCATGTACTAGGGGCTGGGTATTGGGCTTAGTTCAAGAATGTGAAGGTGAATGGGTTATAGGGGAGGAAAAATGTTTTCTCTACCTATCTTAAGTTCTTGGCGAGGGCTTTGTAACAAAAGACAGATTAACAAGAGAAAAGCATATACATTTATTTCGTGTAAGTTTTATGTGACAAGAGAACTCTCATAAAGAAATGAACACCTAAAAAATGGCAAAACCTAAGTGCTTATATATTAGGTTAAACAAGGTGAGGCAATTGTGGAAAGTAGCTGAAATACATGGGCAGACTAATGGGAGATAAGAGTTCCTTTATAAGGTCTGTTTGTGCAGAGTTCTCTGTGCCTCCTCTTAGAATAGGGAGGGCATCTTTCACGTGGGAGTTTTTATCTCCTGCTTTCTGGAAGAAAACGGTAGGTCAGAGTGCCTTTCTCACACCTGTTGTTTTTCAACTTTTTATTTTAGCTCAAAATAATTTTTATGCCAAGGTGGTATATTTTGGGGTGGCACATTTTGTCACCCTTCAGAGGAAAATGACACAAAAAGACATAATGAAAGGACAGTGTGGTAAGTGCAATGAAGAAGCATGCACACGGCTGGGAAAGGGTACTATACTCAGAGTAAGCTATGTGAATGCATGTGTGAGGGATGCTCTTTGGAAGACTTCAGTCATCTCCCCAAACAGAGTGGTGTAGGATGAGGATGAGTCGGCCAAGCCAGCAATTGGGGTGGTGATGGAGATGCTGAGAAGAAGTAGGAAGGCACAGAGGTGAGAAACGACATGTTGGTGGTATAAGGCTTGGAACCACAAACAGTCTGCTACTTTAGGAGCATAAATTGTAAGGCAGAGATTGATGTGATGTGGTCTTGGAGAGGAAGCTGAGCTTTGGTGGCATGGAGGTGTGGAAGGGTTTTAAGTAAGGGAGAGTCCTGCTGAGATTTTCATGTTAGAGAGCCCATTTTGTCTGTGTGACTGAGGATGGGTTTGGGTAGGACTCATTGGGATTGGTACCACAATGTAGGGAGATACAGTGGAGGCCTAAACAAGACAGTGTCATGAGAAGGCAAAATTAGCTAGACCTAATACAGGTTGCATGTGGGAGTCAGAGAGAGGGTAAGGAGAGGATAACATGAAGCCTGACTCCCAGGTTTTAGCATAGGTGACTGGTTATTTATGGTCCCACAAACTGAGTTAATAAATACAGAAAAAGGAGCACATATGTCTTGTTCACAGTTTCCACAAGAAACAGGAATCACCCTCAGGTTGGGCAATTTGAGGAGAGTTTAGTGACTATGCCATTTATAAGGATGTGGGCAGGTTAAGAAACCATAAGGAATAAGGGACCACTTGCCACCAATAATAGTGGGGTGAGAGAAGGAATGCTGTGATCAACTCAAGACCTGAAGGGAAAGACTCCTGGAACCTGGAGACAGAGGGTTCCGGTGACCTCAGTCCAGGAAAAATGGAGGCAGCCAGTTTGCTGCATCCCTGCTGGGGGTGAAGGAAGAGAGCTAAACACTTATCTGGGCTCTCCCTCTGAGCTCCTACTGAGGTCACTTGTTGGCCAAGCTCAACTGGGAGCTGAAGCAGAGGGTAAAGAAGCCCACTGGTATAAACAGGTGGAGTTTGAGATTTGTGACGGATTTCTGGAGGATATGTAGAACAATGTTTAGTGAGAGAATAGGCTCAGAGGCAGAATTGCCTGTATTTGCATCTGGGATTTACCACTTACCAGATGTGAGAACTCGGACATACTTCTTAACTTCTCTGTGCTTCAGTTTCCTCATCTATAAAATAGAGGATAATAACAGTACCTACTTCATAAAGTTTTTGTTGAGTATAAATGAGTTAACACATATAAAGTATTTAGAACAGTGCTTGCTTGCCACATAGAAAGCTGTAAATAAATGTCTGCTATTATTACCTATTATCCGTATGGAAATGCCAAGCCAGCAGGTGAATATATGAATCTGAAGGTCAAGGAGAAGGGAGATTAAATTCACAGAGTTTTGAGAGAATTTATGATACTGAATGAGATCACTAGGGAGAATATCTAGAGCCGCACTGTCCAGTAGAAATACAATGCAACCACACATGTAATTTAAGATTTTTGAAATTAAAAAAGAATAAAAACATTGCTCATAGCAATATTTTGTCTGATATATCTACTCAGGCAAGAGAAACAAAAGAAAAAAGTAAACAAATGGGACTACATCAAACTAAAAAGGTTTTGCACAGCGAAGGAAACTATCAACAAAATAAAAAGTAAACCCATGAAATGGGAGAACATATTCACCAATACATTCAGTAAGGGATTAATGTAAAAATTTTAAATGAACTTATAACTTCTGGCTAAGATGGAGGCATAGGTAGACACACTATGCCTCCTCGCATAACCAAAAGAAGGATACCAACAATTTAAAAACAAAAAACAACGAGAACTGACAGGATATCGAACTGTATGGAAGTCTGAAAACTAAGGGGTTAAAGAAGACACTTTCATCCCGACCAGTAGGAGTGGGGGAGATTGGCAGCTGGGTGGAGAGGACTCATGGCCAGGCAGTAGCTGGCAGACCAGTGCAGGAAAGGCAACAGCTGGCAAACGAGCAAGGTGGCTGATTGTGGACTGGGTGGTCCCACATTCATGTGCAGACAAATTAGGAGGAACAACTGGGGAACAAGACAGACCTCTCAACCCAGAGTTCCAGCTTGGGGAAATAAAGCCTCAAACCTCTGATTGAAAACACCAGTGGGGGTTGAGGTGGCAACAGGAGAAACTCTCAGCCTCACAGGAGAGTTCGTTGGAGAGACCCACAGGGTCCTAGAACATACACAAGCCCACCGACCAGGGAATCAGCACCAGAAGGGCCCAATTTGATTGTGGGTAGTGGGGGAAGTGACCAGAAACCAGCAGAGAGCAGAGCAAGTGGCAGTGTTCCCTCTTGGACCCCTGCCCCACATACAGCATCACAACACAGAGATGTGGGTTGCTCTGCCCTGGTGAACACCTAAGGCTCTGCCCCTCACTATGTAACAGGCTTGTCAAGACAAAAAAAAAAAAAAAAAAAAAAAAAAAAAAAAAAAAAAAAAAAAAAAAAAATGGCCCAAATGAAAGAACAGATCAAAGCTCCAGAAAAAATACAACTAAGCGATGAAGAGATAGCCAGCCTATCAGATGCACAGTTCAAAACACTGGTACTCAGGATGCTCACAGAACTGGCTGAATTTGGTCGTAAATTAGATGAAAAAAATGAAGGCTATGCAAAGTGAAATAAAGGAAAATGTACAGGGAACCAATAGTGATGGGAAGGAAACTGGGACTCAAATCAACGATGTGGACCAGAAGGAAGAAAGTAACAGTTAACCAGAACAGAATGAATAAACCGGAATTTAAAAAAATGAGGAGAGGCTTAGCAACCTCTAGGACATCTTTAAACGTTCCAACATCTTACTCATAGGGGTGCCAAAAGGAGAAGAATAAGAGCAAAAAAATGAAAACTTATTTAAACAAACAATGAAGGAAAACTTCCCCAATCTGGCAAAAGAAATAGACTTCCAGGAAGCCCAGGCAGCTCAGAGAGTCCCAAAGAAGTTGGACCCAAAGAGGAACACACCCAGGCACATCATAATTACGTTACCCAAGATGAAAGAGGAGGAGAGAATCTTAAAAGCAGCAAGAGAAAAGGAGATGGTTACCTACAAAAGAGTTCCCATCAGACTGTCAGCTGATTTCTCAAAAGAAACCTTGCAGGCAAGAAGGGGCTAGAAAGAAGTATTTGAAGTCATGAAAGGCAAGGATCTACATCCAAGATTGCTCTATCCAGCAAAGCTATGATTTAGAATGGAAGGGCAGATAGAGTTCTTCTCAGATAAGGTCAAGTTAAAGGAGTTCATCATCACCAAGCCCTTATTATATGAAATGTTAAAGGGACTTATCTAAGAAAAAGAAGATAAAAACTATGAACAGTAAAAGAACAACAAATTCACAGTTATTAACAACTGAACCCAAAACTAAGCAAACAAGTAGAACAGGAATAGAATCACAGAAATGGAGATCACATGGAGGGTTAGCAACAGGGGAGTGGGAGGGGGAGAAAGGGGGACAAGGTACAGAGAATAAGTAGCATAAATGGTAGGTAGAAAATGGACAGGAGGAGGTTAAGAATAGTATAAGAAATGTAGAAGCCAAAGAACTTATATATATGACCCATGGACATGAGCTAAGAGGGGGGCGGAATGCAGGTGGGAGGGGGTGTGCAGGCTGGAGGGGAATAAAGGGGGGAATGGGACAACTGTATTAACATAATAAAACATATTTAAAAAATTTTTAAAAAGAACTTATAAAACTCAACACCAAAAAAACAAAATTCAATTAAAAAAGGGCAAAGGACCTGATTAGACACTTCTCCAAAGAGGATACACAGATGACCAATGCACGTATGAAAAGATGCTTAACATCACTAATCATCAGAGAAATGCAAATTAAAACCATAATGAGATATCACCTCACACCTGTCAGAATGGCTATCATCAATAAATCATCAAACAACAAATGCTGGTGAGGTTGTGGAGAAAGGAGAACCCTTTTGCACTGTTGGTGAGAATGCAGATTGGTGCAGCCACCATGGAAAGCAGTATGGAGATACGTCAAAAATTAAAAATGAAACTGCTTTATGACCCAGCAATTCTACTTTTTGGAATTTATCCAAAGAAACCCAAAACAATAATTCAGAAGAATACAAGCACCCCCATGTTCATTGCAGCATTATTTACAATGGCCAAGATATGGAAACAGCCCAAGTGTCCATCAGTAGGTAAGTGGATAAAACAACTATGGGACATTTACACAGTGGAATACTACTTGGCTGTAAAAAAAGAAGAAAATTTTACCCTTTGCGTCAGCTTAGATGGGTATGGAGAACATTATGTTAAGTGAAATAAGTCAGTCAGAGAAAGACAAATACCATATGATTTCACTCATATGTAGAATCTAATGAACAAACTAAACTAACAGGCAAAACAGAGACAGATTCATAGATAGAGAGCAGGCTGACAGGTCTCGGTGGGGGCAGGTAGGGTTAGGGGGTAGAGGGATCAAGCAAAAAGGAAAAAGGACTTCATGATGCGGACAACAGTATGGTGGTGGTGAGGGAGGTGAGAGGGTAAAAGGGGGATAAATTACAATGGAAAAATAAAATAAAAAAGAAATTAAAAAGAAGAATTAAAAAAGAAAATGACATTAGAAAATGGAAGAATGGTTGAATTTAATTTTGATAATATATTTTGTTTAACATATAAAATATAAATAAAATATGTATTTAATATAAAAAATTAGTGAGATACATTATTTTCTTTTTTTGCACAGTCTTTGACATTTGGAGTATATTTTCCACTAAGAGCACAACTTGGTTTGGACTAGCACATTTCAAATGCTCAGGAGCCACAAGTGCTAATGGCTACTATAGTGGACAGTGATAGTCTGGAGTCTGAAAAGCAGGAAGACCAGGAGAGGTCTCTAAAAATCACTCATAATTAAGGCTCTGGGGTAGGATAAAGAAACTAGAATGAAAAAAAGTTATAAGAGTTAGAAGAGCATGGTGCTTCAGACTTCCAGGTGATACAGAGTTTTGGTACTTTCAGAGAATTTCAGATACAGCAAGAGGAGCTGTTATAACAGGTCTGTAAAATGCCCAGTGAATTTGGGCATTTTACAAACTTAAGATTGTTGGTGATTGTAGAGAGAATTGTTTTTATAAGAAAAATGGTAGCCAGAGGATAGATAGGAATGTGTTGTACAGTTGTGATAGAGGGAGAGCTGAGGTTATGGGAAATTTAAAATTATTAGGGAGAAATAGCACATAACAGAGCTTCCAAGTTATATCATTAATGAAATACAAGCTCAAAAGTGTTATACTCACTCTTTCTTCTTCTGGACATCATTTCTATTGCTGTCCTCTTTACTAATTGCCTTGCTTCTTCTAGTCTTATAACTTAATCTGCCTCCTTTATACTTGTACCAGAGAAATTGTATTAGGTTACAAATATGATTAATGCTGGAAATTATTTGTCTACTTGCCACATATTTACTGGGGCTGACTTGTACATTGCTGTTTACTCATTGACATTTATTTTTTTCTTTTTGTGTTCTGTAAGCCTCTTGTTTCCACTTTGAAATCTATGTGATTCTACAGTAGAAACATGTGGCCTAGACTACTCTGTATCCTTTTACACTTGGGTTGGTTCCTATGTGACATTTGTTTTAAGCCTGTCAATTAGAGTGAATCTTAAGTTCTGCTTGAATGTTAGGATAAGGGTGTTCTCTTTCCATCTAGGTGGTGTGGTATGCAGATATGAGGCTTAGAATTGTAATAGCTGTATTTGCTCTACAAGGAGATGTGGTCAGAAGATAAAGTAGACAGAGAGAGGAGAGCAGAGCCAAAAGAATCACAGAGAAATAAAGCGAGTGCCCTAACAAGAAACTGGTTCAAACTTCGCCTACGGTTTCTCTTGAGGAATTTTGTTACTTGCAACCAAAAATATCTACTTCAAAGCTTGCCATGTGCCAGTAATTTTGCTAGAATGCTGAGGTCATTCTACTACTTAAAACTTAAATGATTTTCCTTGCCGATAGTGATATTGATAATTAGTATAATCACATACAGAACAAAATCTCAGCTCCTTTTTAAGGAGCTTCAAGTAAAGCAACACCCTCCCTACTACAGCTTTGACCATATGTCCAGCTACATCCCTCTGAGGCATTTTACCCTCTGGTACTATTTGTAATTCTCCAAACATGTTCTGGAAATTTTAAAATATGGCTACAAATTATTTGAAACGACTCCAATTGTGGTATAATATATATGTCTCCTCTCCTTGAATCTGGGTGGAGTTATGACTACATTGGCCAAGAGATTATAGCAGAAATGGTACCAAAGTGGCTTCCAAAAGTAGATCCTAAGAGTTGCATGACCTACTATGTTTTCCTGGAATACTCACTCTCTTGATGCATCCTCATTGGGCATTCCCTTTGGGCACCCAACCATCATACTGTGGGAATCTCAATCAACAATCTAAGTTGAGCCCAGCCTTAGAGTCATCCAGACTCAGAATGTGAGTAAAGAAACCTTCAGATGATTCCAATCCTCTGGCTTACAGTCACTCACGGTGATTTCTAGCATTCTACAGTCTTTCTAGATGGGGCCCAAGATATTATGGAGCAGAGAAAAGCTGTCCCTGCTCTGCCTTCTCAGAATTCCTATTTCACAGGTCAATGAACATAATAAAATGGTTATTACTTTATGCTGCTGACTTTGGATCCTTTGCTAAGCACGAATAGATAATTAGAACAGAACTTGGACTACTATTAATTAAAATTTGCTCTGAATAGAACCAAAGGTTGGAGGAAGAGAGAATTAGCTCTATCTGCCTGCCTGTTGAGCTCAGATATCAGTCTTCTTCTTCTGCACTTGCAGCTCCCAGTTCTCAGGCCTCCAGACTTTGACTGGAATCTGTATGTCAGACTCTCTGGCTCCCAGGCCTTGGAACTGAACCACTTCCTCTCCTGGATCTCCAGCTTGTAGATGGCAAGTTGTGGGACTTCTCAACCTCCAGAGTTGCATGATCCAGTTTCTTATGATAAATCTTGTTAGATAGATGATAGATAGATGGATAGATAGATATATAGATGATAGATAGCTAATCCTACTGCTTCTGTTTCTCTGGAGAACCCTAATACAATAGGTTATATTATTATCACATCTAGTTTTAATTTTAATGCCTTATTTACTCCTTGTGACCTTGAGTGCACATTCCCATTCAGACTAGGAGCTTCTTTATATTCCCTTTGAGCACCGGACTCAAATGTCCATTGGTGTCACTTTTAATACTAGTTGACACATATAATTATCAGACTCTGTTTGAATCTCTATTATTAAGTTGATTTCTGATGGAAAGGGACTTCCCTTATTTATTTTTTTATCCATCTTGACTAAAGCAGTCATCAAGAAATTCAGTGGATGTTTTAAAACTGATCTGTAAATAACTACTATGCAAGTTGTATGACGATCATGTGAGATTGTATATGTGATTGGTGCCATAAACTAAAAAGTGCTTCTCAAATATTGGTTATAATTATTATGTGCTAAATTGTGGAAGGGCCACCCAACTAACATGACTTCCATTTATATCAATGATTCTTTGACAAAGTAATTATAGTAGTGATCACTGTTGTGTGTTGAATGCTTCCATAGCACAATGGCCAGCACACAGGGCTTTTGGCCATATTTACCTGATGTGTACAATTGTTCTTTCTTTCTTCTTCTTTTCAGTTTTCACCCGAGGATACATTTATTGATTTTAGAAAGAGAGGAAGGGAGGAAGAGAGAGAGAGAGAGAAACATCGATGTGAGAGAGAAACATCAATAGGTTATCGACCGGGAATCAAACCCTCAACCCAAGCTTGTGTCCTAGTTGGGAACCAACTGAGCCACACTGGCTGGGGTCAATCGCTCTTTCTTATAGCAGATCTCCAGGCCTCGAGTTTTGTATTTCTTGGCTCTGATCTTTGTATTCTGCCCAGATTTTATAAACTCTCTTCTCCCTGGAGGGACTGAAGCCTGCTTTTGTTCTTCCAGATGCTGCTGAGGGCATCAGGACTGACCTGACCACCGGCGACAGGAGACTGCAACTGATCCAGTGATCACTTCTGCTTGTGGATATCTTCAGCTATGTCCTTTCCACAGGCCCTGAAACTGTTGGGGGTTGGAATAAACTAAAATTAAGTCAAGACTTTTTAGCAGAAATTGACAAGCTGATCCTAAAATTCATATGGAATTGCAAGGAACCCAGAGTAGCCAAAACAACTTTGGAAACAAAATTGAAAGGCTCACACTTCTCAATTAGAAAACTGCAGTAATGAAAACAATGTGGAATTGGCATGAGGATAAAGATATAGATTAATTAAATAGAATTGAGAGCCCAGAAAAACTCTTATATTTATGTTGAATTGATTTTTAATAAGGGCAGCAAGGCAATTCAATGTGAGAAAAAATAGTTTTTTCAACAAATGGTGCCAGTACAGCTGGATATCGATGTACAAAAGAATGAAGTTGAACCCCTACCTCACACATACACAAAAATTATGTCAAAGTGGACCAAAGACATAAATGTAAGAATTCAGACAATAAAAGTCTTAGAAGAAAACATAGACATAAGACTTTGTAACCTTAGACTTAGGCAATGGTTTTAGATATAACACCAAAAGCACAAGTGACAAGAAAAAGATTAAAAATTACACTTTGTCTAAATAAAAACTTCTTGTGCTTCAAAGGACACCATCCAAAAGATGAAAATGGGAGAAAATATTTATACATTACATATCTGATATAGGGCTTTTATCCAGAATATATAAATACTCTTATAACTCAACAATTAAAACACAAACAACCCAATAAAAAATGGGCAGAGGATGTGAATAGACACTAATTCAAAGAAAATATACAAGTGGCCAATAAATATATAAAATGATACTCAACATTATTAGCCATTAGAGAAGTGCAAATAAAAACACAATAAGATGGCATTTTACACACAGTAGTATTACTGGAATAAAAAAGACAGACAATAGCAAATGTTGGTGAGGATGTGGAGAAATTGGAACTGCATACTTTACTGGTACATTTGTAAAATGGGTAGGCACTTTAGAAAACATGTTGGCCATTCCTCAAAATGTTAGATTAAAATGTTCCATTGTACTCCTAGTTATCTATTCAAGAGAGTAGAAAACTAAGTCCATATAATAAAAACTTGTACATTAATGTTCATGGCAGTCTTATTCATAATAGCTAAAAAATGGAAACAACCCAAGTGTCCATCAACTAATGAATGGATAAACAAAGTATAAGTCCATAAAATGAGATATTAATCAGCAGTAAAAAGGAATGAAGTACTGAAACATGTTACAACATAAATGAGCCTTGAGAACATTATGCTAAGCAAAAAAAAGCCAGTCACCAAAGGCCACATATTGTATGTTCCCATTTATATGAATTTTCCAGAAAGGGAAATACTGGGCAGGGCAAAATCAGGTTTAGAGTTGTTCATATAGAAAATAATACAATAATTGATAAATAGCAATACAAGAATAAATACTGTGTTTCATATATGCACAACTGTAAACTTTTTTTTTGTCCCATTCTGCATGTGGAGGAACAAGCAAGTGGTTGCCCAGGGCTGGGGGAGGGGAAATGGGGTGTGACTACTAATGGACGTGAGGCTTGTTTTTGAGGTGAAAATGCTTCAGAGTCAGATATTGGTGATGTTTACACAATTCTGTAATAGACTAAATACTACTGAATCATACACTTTAAAAGCCTGGATTTCATTATTTGCAAATTACATCTCAATTAAGCTGTAGTAAAATAAAAATATTAGTGAGATTTCCTTTTTCCTTGGGACACTCATATTTGTACTTGCATAAGAACTAGCTCTGAAGGTGTGTAGGTTCACTAGACTTTGCCTCATTTTCCTACTCCGCTATCTCCCCAGACTGAATTTTGAGGTTCCTACATAGTGTTTTTGACAATCTTGAATCAGACTAGGTTAATGAAATATTATTTTGTTAGTCAGCAATAATATTTTCAGATTCCTGAATGAAATACACACTGTTAAGCTGCAGCAGTATATTTCAAATATATCTAAATATTTTGATACATTGATTACTTTGGGATTTAAACAAAAACAATCAAGGTCACTAGGTCAAATATCTGAATCTAGAATAATTAAGAAACTGACATGTAAAAGTGCATAAAATCTTAACCTGTTTTTAAAGATTATATTTTGATCATTAAAATTGTCTGACTATTGCTACTTTACTACCATTTCCCCAAAGTTTCTCCTTCAAGAAATAAACAATATTAAATAGAGAAAAGAAACTTGTTTCTTTTTGAAAGTTCAAGTTGATTTTTAAAATGAAATCTTAAATTTGCCCTCTTTCTCCAAACTACACACTCACTAAGAGACCTGGGGGCAAAGTGTAATTATGTGAAATTCATTCTTGACATGTTCCTGGAACCCCTATCCCACTATTCAGCAAACCTTATTTCAATGACAGAGAATGTAATGTCATGATAGTTCTACTGAACAAATACAATTTGAGTCTGAAATGAATGACACTGCACATTATTAGGCATATTTGAAAAACTGAAACCCAAATGGTGGACCTATTTATTATACACACTAGGCTCCTAAATTCTGTTCAGTCTTCTGAGGCCTGTTACTAAATCCCTTTCTACATTAAAAACACTAACCACACTCTCCACATACCTGATAGACTGTGAAACAGCGGAGAATAAAAATTCTGCTTGGCTTCACTGTAGATGCAGCAGCCACATAAAATGATGGTCAGGAATGTCTGAAATATGGCACTAAATACAATCCCTTCTATGTGAATTGAATTAATTGATGTATTAGTCACAAAATAGCCAGGTGGATTTAAGCTAATTAAGAATTTGATTGCTAATTGCCAACAAGGGGAGATTAAAAAATGAGTAAGCTGAATAAGGGATATACTTGTAGCACATACAAACAGCAGGCTGCCTCCAGCAAGGAAACAATGATGGGCTATGTTTTCTCAGTAGAAATAAAAGTCTGTTCTCTCTGTGATCCATGAATATGTCTGGTGGTGTCACCTCCCCCTAGCAGACACCAATAGGAAAACCAGATAAGACACAACAAAAGAGCATGTAAAGTTAAGAAGGATCCTCCGAAAGAACATATGAACTGTGAAATAATTATAAACTAGGATGGCTTGACTTACTAAGGGAATGACATGAAGTAACACAATATTTCATCATATATTTCTGCACTCATTCTTTTATCCATCCTACACCTTCATCTACCCCCATCTATCTAACCATTCGTTTGAAGTTTGGTGACTATTTTTGTATACTTTTATATCCTACTTTTTACTTGATACTATATGCTTAGAATGTAAACATTATTAATAAAAGCACACCATAATTTTTCAAATATTTATTTAGCATTCATTATGGGCCATGTTTTCTGCTAAGCACTTTACATGCATAAACACCTTTAATCCTAAAAAAAAGTAACAGATGAAGAAACTGAAGCTTAGATATGTTAAATAATTTGCCCAAGAACACGAATTTGGTAAGTTGTAAAATTGGGATTCAAACACAAGCAATCTGTCTCCAGTGCTCTGGTGCTTAATTATTTCCTTACACTGCTTTTCCATGAGTCTTTCTAATGGCTATATCATATTTCAGTGTTTTGATGTGTAATAATGCATGTCACTAAATCCCAATTTGGACATCTAAGTTGCTTCCTATTTTCTTTTGGTGTTAAGTAAAAATTGCTGTAGTGAGCATACATTTTATCAATTTATTCACCTCTGATTGTTTCTTTCCTATTGTGTATCTCCCTTGGAGAAATGTTTGACTTAGATACTTTGCCTGTTTTTAAATTGGATTTTTTGTCTTTTTATCTTTGAGTTTTAAAAGTTATTTATGTATTTTAGATGGAAATTCCTATCAGACACATGCTTTGCAAACATTTCCTCCCATTCTATGGATTGTCTTTTCACTTTCTTTTTTTTAAACATTACTTTTTTTTAAAAGATTTTATTTATTTATCTTTAGAGGGGAAGGGAAAGAGAGAGGAAGACAAATATCAATGTATGGTTGCCTCTTGTGCATCCCCTGCTGGGAACTGGCCTGCAACCCAGGTATGTGCCCTGACTGGGAATCTAACTGCAATCCTTTGGTTTCACATGCCCATGCTCAATCCACTGAGCTACACCAGCCAGGGCTCTTTCCACTTTCTTAAAATTGTCTTTTGAAGTACTTCTAAGAGTTTTGGGTCTTACTTTTAGGTCTTTGATGCCTTTTGAGTTAATTTTTGTGGACAGTGTGAAGTAGCGGTCCAACTTCATCTTTTAACATGTATACAGCTAGTTGTTCAAGTACCATTTGTTGAAAAGACTCTTCTCTCCATATTAAATGGTCTTGACATACTGTCTAACATCAGTTGACCCTAGATACATGAATTTATTTCTGGACTCTCCATTTTGTTCCATTGATCTGTATGTTTATTCTTATGCCAGTACCAGACTGCCTTGATTAGTTTTGCTTTGTAGTCAGTTCTAAAAATTGGAAAGTATGTTCTTTCCAATGCTTCTTCAACTTTATGTTCTTCAACTTTGTTCTTTTTCAAGAATGTTTTAGCTATTCTGGGTCTGTATGAATTTCAGGACTAGCTTATCAATTTATATAAAAAGTCAGCTGTTATTCTGGTAAATATTGTGTTGAATCTTTAATCAATTTGGGAAATATTGCCATCTTAACAATAATCAAGTCTTCTAATCCATAAATGTGTACTGTTTTTCTATTTGTTAGTTCACCTTTAATTTGTTCCAAAATTTTTTTTTTTCAGTCCAGAGTATAAGTTTTACAATTCCTTGGTTAAATTTATTACTAAGTATTTTATTCTTTTTTATGTGAATGTAGATAGCATTGTTTTCTTTTTTAAAATATTTATTTATTTAGTTAGTTATTTAGTTATTAGAGAGAGGGGAAGGAAGGGAAAAGAAAGGAAGAGAAACATCTATGTGAGAAACATCAATCAGTTGCCTCACATTTGTGCCCTGACCAGGGACAGAACCCACAAGTTTGGCATTGTACCCTGACTGGGAATCTAACCAGTGACCTTTTGCTTTGCAGGGCGATGCCCGACTAACTGAGCCACATAGGTCAGGAAAGAATTATTTTTATAATCGTATTTTTGGATTCTTCATTGTAAGTGTACAGAAATATAATCTATTTTTGCATATTGATCTTGCAGCCTTTAAACTTGCTGAACCTTTTTGTTAGTTTTAGCAGTTTGCTATGGATTCCTTAGGGTTTTCTCTATGTAAGATCATGCCATCTATAAATAGAGATAGTTTTACTTCTTCCTTTCCAATCTGCATGTATTTTATTGCACCATTGCCCTACCTAGAACATCCAGGACAATGTTATATAAAAGTGGCAAATATAAACATCCTTGTCTTGCTGCAGATGTTAAGGTGAAAGTATCTAGTCTTTCTCCACTAAGTATGATAGAAGTTAGTTGTGGATTTTTTATAGATGCTCTTTCCATATTGAGTAAGTTTCCTTCTCTTCCTAGTTTGTCCAGTGATTTTTATCATGAAAGTGTGTTGAGATTTGTCAAATATTTTTTCTGTATTTAATGAGATGATTGTGTGGGTTTGTTATTTATTCTAATTATATGGTATATTGCATTAATTGATTTTCGAATGTTAAATTAATCTTGATTTGGGTGTATAATTCTTCTTACAAAGTCTGTCTGGAAAAAGTCCAGCCAATATTTACATAACAAGAATGGTTTGCACAACATCAATGTAACCTGGCAGCCAACAAGAGTGGCCTGGAAGGTGCATGTGTGAATAATGAGGATTTTACTGTGCTAGTCAGTGGGGGTGGTAGTTGCCCTTGAATGAGCATGTGTACTGTGTGTCCATTGCATTCAGAATGACTGAGAAAGTAGAGCAATGAATCTACATCAGATTTTGCATTAAGCTTGAGCACTTCTCCACGGAAATTATTTAGATGATTCAGAAGGCTGAAGCTATGGGCAACTGGTGATTAACAGCTTCATCACAGCAATGGGGCCCTCTCATGCATCAGGTCTCATGCAAAGTTTTTTGGCAAAACATCAAATCACCCAGTTGACTCAGCCCCACCCTACATCCCAGATTTGGTGCCCTGCAACTTCTGGATTTTCCGAAAACTAAAATCATCTTTTAAGGGGAAGAGAATTCAGACCACCAATGAGATATGACAGGACAGCTATTGGCGATGGGGAGAACTGTGTGAGGTCCCAAGGCACCTGCTTTGAAGGGGAATGAGGCATCTTTGTCTCATGTACAATGTTTCTTGTATCTCATATCTTCTTCAATAAATGTCTCTTTTTCATATTACATGGCTGGATGCCTTCTGCACAGACCTTGTATATATTGCTGAATTTGCTTTGCTAGTATTTTTTGAGAAATTTTGTGTTTATATTCATAAAAGATATTGATCTTTAGTCTTTTTTTTTTTAATGTAATGCCTTTCTTTGGTTCTGGTATCAGAGCCTCACAGAATGAATTGAGAAGTATTCCCTCCTCTTCTAATTTTTGGAAGAATTTATAAAGAATTAGTGGAAGAGATTAGCCAAAGAATATATATACATATATACATAGTCCATGGACATAGACTGTGTCAAATGTATAAACATTTGGGAAACTCTTTATATTGTACATATTGCTAAATTGCTTCCCTGGGTGGGGAGTGCCAGTTCATACCACCACTAGCAGTACACAAGTAGGACATTGTTTTGCTGTCAGTAGGAAATCACTACACTTATGTTGAATTGGACTTTACTGATAACTGGTTCTTCCTGTGGCAGACCCTTCTGCATGGCATGGCCCAGTTCCCACTCAGAGATGCACAGGACCCACGCCCACAGATAGGTTCTCTCGTGGGTAATCAAATTTGCAATATACCTAGGCTGTTTTGAGACTTGCTCTTTGCTAAAAGTCCCTCACTCTGCAAGTGCTAAACCTTGGGACCAGTGTAACAGGCTCAACCACTTGCCTTTTCATTTGCTAATGTCCTTCTTCTGTGACGTGATTAGGGTCATTGGCTCCTTTTGTTGTAATGGGGGCTGAGTGAGGGAGGATCATCTTGTAATGTGAGGAAAGGATTAGAATAAAGGCCTGTCATGGTGGAGGCTGTGGCTTCTGCTCCCCTTGAGAGAAAAGCCACGATGTCATCCTCCACTGGACTCGGTAGTCTGTGTGTATGTTTCATTTCATCCATAATGATGTGGACACTGCTAGCTGATGTCTGTATCACTTCCCAACCCTGAAAAACAACATTTACTAGTATAGCAATCAAATAATTTTCCTCAACTAGTAGTTTTAAAAATAGATTGTATCTCTTATTTATAGTAATTAAAATGTTACAGGTTTATTATATTGATTTCAGGCTAATCACAACCAAAATGAACTCATATTCTCTACATCCAGCATATTTTAGAGAGTTCAATGATTAATAAAGGCATATATACTTTTAATGTGGAGAGACTTTTCACCTACAGTATAGCTTTCTTTCTTTCTTTTTAAATTTATTTAGTTATTTTTAGAGAGGGGAAGTGAGGGAGAGGGGGAGAGAAACATCAATGTGTGGTTGCCTCTTGTGCACCTCCTACTAGGGACCTGGCCTGCAACCCAGCCATGTGCCCTGACTGGGAATCCAAACAGCAGCCCTTTGGTTTGTAGGCCGGCACTAAATCCATTGAGCTACACCAGCCAGGACCATAGTATAGCTTTCTTAAAGTGTGGTGCATCTATATGATATACTAAAAATGAATGTGACCACAATCTAGTTCAGTTTGTTTTGCTATTATTGTTAACAAAATGATGTAAAACCTATATGGCTTTAATAATTATGAATATTAAAAAAATACTTGGCAGATTCTTGTGTCACACTTGACATATGTAAAAGATTTCCTGTCTCCATCACAGCCTTCATGGCTCTTCTATTCATTTCCCACATGAATGAACTTATGTACCTACTACTTTTTAAACTTCTTTTAACTTTACTGCGATATAATTAATGCATAACATTATGAAAGTAGAAGGTGTACACTGTGTTGATTTCATACTTATTTATATTTGATTGCATACTGAGAATTTTCTGATTAACCGAGACACTTTGAATAAATATAAATTGTGGGCCTTAATTGTAGAATGTAGCAAATGTGAGTTTTGTGTCTTGTTCATTAACCTTAGAGCTCATTTTCCCTTTGATGTACTCTATTGACTGAGGGAAGCTCCTCCTCTTCATGAAAGGTCCTGGAGCTTGTCACCCATTGTCCACTTAAGCAAAAAGTCCATTTTAAATTGGCCAGATCCAGGTCAGTGTTTTTTTACTCTGGCCCTTGTTTCTTATGGAACTAGGGAAAACAACTCATAATAATGTAAGCCATATTAATACAGGTTAATTCCAGCAAAGATTTAGGCAACCAGTTAAATACATTCATTAATTACTCTGGGTGCAGAAGCTTATATTACTGAAAATGGCATTTCAGGCACTAGTCATTATATGTCTTGCTTCATTACATCTGAGTATCTTATTGTCCTTCTTCTCTTTTATTGCCTTTCACTTTGGTGGTTGTTTATAGCCCTGCTGGGCTCACTTGTTTCTTTATTTAAGAGTTCACTGGGTTTGTAGCTGATCTTATCTGTAGTGTCATCACCTTCCCACCTCTTGCTAGTTGACTTAATATTCATAGTAACATTATCTCCAACTCCCTTGTGAGAGAATTCATATCCAACTTAGAGGAAGATGCTGCATGAATTATATACCAAACATTGCTAGTCTAAGCAGCAGAAAAGTTTAAATTCTGGATTTTTTCCTCATTCCTTATATCTCCCATTTCATTTCTGTGTTTGTGCATGAATTTTAAAGTTCCCTAGGTTTTATATGAATTTACTAAACATTTACAATTTTCTCCCTAAACTTTATTGTTTTTCAGTTTTAGATACTGAAGATAAAAGATTTCATATTTATTTTCATACTTAACTATTTCCTCTCAGATTTACTGAAGAGTTCTACAGGGGCAGGGGCCTGAACCTTTACATCACATGAAGTTTCCAAGCACAGTACAGATGTGCTTAGAGTGTGCGGACTTCCCATCTCTTAGTTAAGCTGTTTTGGTTGAAAGTAAGAGAAACTACCTGCCTAAATATTGTAGTAAAGGGAATTAATTGGAAGGATGTGGGAGGATGTCGAAGGACCCAAAGACAGCTGGCCTGCCCAGGGACTAAACGCAGAACCTAGAGAGCCACCTGGCAGTCACGTGGACGAGACTGCTCTTCATTGTTAGCTCTGCTTCTCTCTGTGCATCTCCAGGTCAGTTGCCTCTGGCTTTCAGGGAAAATGATGGAAAAAGCCCACCAAAAAGTTTCTGAATTTACTCCATCTCACTCCTATTTCCAGATCTGAAAATAACTAGATTGGTCTAGTTTATATCAAGCTCATTTCTGGTCCAGCCATCTGTGACCAGTAGCCCATAGCAGGCTGTGGTAGGGATAGCTAGAGTAGTTCTCAATAGAAAGGTGTCACATAAGCTAGACACACACCTTTGGAGTTTGTTTAGTGTACTGTTTAGGTGCTTATTCATGAATCACAGAAAGTAATCATTTAACACACAATAAGCCATATCTGGTCTCCTTCAGAAATGTGTATAAGGTTGAGACTTCATCAGTATGATGTGGTTTTTTCCTCTTAATTGCATCTCATCTTCTATGGTCGCACTTATCCACATAGTCTCTTGGGCTCATTCTTATACTTATTTATACTCCCTTTCCAGATATAAAGGAAATCATTTTCAAAATTTTCTGATTCATTCATTCCTGGGTACAAATAAATAGAAGGAAAGGAACTGCCCTACTGAGGTTCAGTTTCTTGCTCTTCAAAGTTGATATGGGTATTATTTCACTCTCTGGCACATCCCCCACAGGCAGCACCTTGGTGCAGCAAGGATGGTTGCCTTGCCCTGGTGAATACCTAAGGCCCCACCCCCTTACAACTTATCAGGTGTGCTGAGACAAAGAAACATGGCCCAAATGAAAGAACAGAGCAAAACTCCAGAACAGAGAGCTAAGTGATGATGAGATAGCCAACCTATCTGATGGAGAATTTAAAACCCTGGTAATCAAAATGCTCACAGAACTGATTGAGCTTGGTCACAAAATGAAAGAACAAATAAAAGATACCAAAAATGAAATAAAGCAAAATATTCAGGGAACCAACAGTGACAGGAAAGGAAACCAGGACTCAAATCAACGATTTGGATCAAATGGAAGAAATAAACATCCAACAGGAACAGAATGAAGAAACAAGAATTCAAAAAAATGAAGAGAGACTTAGGAACCTCTGGGACAACCTGAAATATTCCAATATCTGACTTATAGGGGTGCCAGAAGGAGAAAAACAAGAGTATAAAATTGAAAACTTATTTGAACAAATAATAAAAGAAAACTGCCCCAATCTGGTGAAGGAAATAGACTTTCAGAAAGTCCAGGAAGCCCAGAGGGTCCCAAAGAAGTTGGACCCAAAGAGGAACACACCAAGGCACATCATCATTAAGTTACCCAAGATTAAAGATAAGGAAAGAATCTTAAAAGCAGCAAGTGGAAAGGAGAGCGTTACCTACAAAGGAGTGCCCATGAGACTGTCTTTTGATTTCTTAAAAGAAACATTGCAGGCAAGAAGGGGCTGGAAAGAAGTATTTGAAGTCATGAAAGGCAAGGACCTACTTGCAAGATTACTCTATCCAGCAAAGCTATCATTTAGAATGGAAGGGCAGATAAAGTGCTTCCCAGATAAGATCAAGTTAAAGAAGTTCATCATGACCAAGCCATTGTTATATGAAATGTTAATGGGTCTTACCTAAGAAATTGAAGATCAAAAACTATGAACAGTAAAATGACAACAAACTCACAACTATCAACAAATGAACCTAGAAAAAAGAAAAACAATGAAAACAAAAACTAAGAAAACAGCTAGAACAGGAACAGAATCAGAGAAATGGACATCACATGGAGGGTTTTCAGTGGGGAGGAGGGGGGGAGGAATGTGGGGGAAAGGTACAAGGAAGAAGAAGCATATTTAGTAGGCATAAAATAGATGGGAAGAGGTCAAAAATGGTATAGGAAACAAGATAATTCAAAGAACTTAGATGTACAACCCATGGACATGACTAAGGGGGGATGCTGGAGGGTTGGGGGATGCAGGGTGGAGGATGGATAAAGGGGGAAAATTGGAAAACTGTAATAGCATAATCAATAAAATATACTTACATAAATAAATAAATAAATATTAAAGAAAAAGAATCTGGTAATAGCAAGGTGCATGTCCCCATGTAATATGTTTCTAGAATGATTGCTTATATTCACTTATTCATTAACTTTTTATTTAAGGCTATCATAAAATAAGCATAGCACTGTATGGCTAAAAAGAAGTGGAAAACTTTTCCACAAGAGATTTTAAGATAAGATTTTGGAAGATAAAGGTCAATGTATAAACTATTTTATGAAGGTCAAGATAGAACAGTTAAAGAGGAGGAGTCCAATGCTATCAGTATGTGACAAAGTGAGCCTATCGGTTGCACTTAGAGAAGCTCATTTTTAATTATTTTAAAAAATTATTTTTGCTACTCACTTTGTCTCTGTTTTGGCGATTCCTCATATTTAATAGTTTTATTTAACACTTTTGAAATACTGGATATTTACTCATCCATTATTTCATTAGTACTCAATCATGGAGTAGGAGGAAGAGAGAGGCTCAACCTTGTTAGGTGCCTGAGGCAAGTGTACAAATGAAGACCCACGTGCCATAGGTCTAAATATTTTATTTAAATTTTTAAATTAAGCTTAAAAATTTAAGTTGACACTTTCATTTATTTCAAATGTATTTTACAGGCAAAATTAAAATTTATTTAAATCTTATTAGAATTTTTGTAAAACATAAAGCTATTCTCAGGTTTAGCTTTCATGCATAGTGCTCAGTGTCTACCTCATCCACAATGCAGTCAGTATCCCACTTCATGCATGTACTGTCTAGGCTTATTAGTATACAAATGTAAGGTCACAGGAATTATTTAATTTTATAGAACTTTATTTAACTGCCATGGTTATCTCCAGAACTCTCTGGTACTGTGAGATTTAATTAAAAGGGAAGCCAGTATTCAGATGTTTGGCTAATGGGAAAGTATACTTCCTTATGCAACAGTTTATTAAATTCATGCTCTCTCAGAAGAGTTTGGCAATTCAATTATTTTGCTTTTTTTCTTATGTCCTGAAGCAGAGCCCCTCTCTGAACTTGGCACATTGGCACAATCCTCTAATCTTCATGGTATTTGGACACAATCACCTTTTGTTTCATAAAGACTTAGGGAAAAAAGCTGTGGGGAAGCCTGCCCCTATGTCTGAATGGTGCTAGTCAAAGGAGGGAGCAGGTGATATTTATGGTTTTAGGCTGGGCACAGTCAGTACTGACAGCATGATCCCAAGTGACAAAAGTACCCATTGAATAGACTTATTTGTGTGTGTGCATATGTGTTTTTGAGACACGGGGACCCAGCACAGGTACTACCCTTGCTCAAGACTAACGTCAGTCTGGCAAGAGAGGGAGCAGCTGAACCGTTAGGAGATAAGGGTAGCTTGAACACTTCCCACTAGTACATAACTCAATAAGGGCTCCAGTTTCTCCATGTATCCCAGGACTAGAATAGTGTCAGACACTTAGTAGATATCCAAGGAATATTCATTGAATAAATGACTGGTGTCCTGGTAGTGAATGATGCTTGATAATTACAAACCCTAACTGAAAGCTCAGGGGCAGCCATTCAGCTGGCAATACCTGATAGTTGTTAAATGACTCTTCTAGGAATTGTTTTGATCACATTAAATCTACAAAAATGAATAGTCCATGCACTTAACTCACTTCTTAAACGTGAAACTTTCTTGCCAGGCAGACATTTCCAGGTGTCACATAATGGAAACCATAATCCCTGCATTACTTTCACGGCTGGCATATTTAACGATGCTGCTAGTGTGCTGCCAGAGCTTGGGAAGGGCCTGCCTGAAAAGAGCCACGGAAGTGCACCGTGCTCTGCATATGTAAGTGAGGAGCTGCTCAGTGTTTCTCAGCAGGGACAACTGTATTGTTTTTAATTGTCTATTTTAATAGGCTTGAATAAAATATTCTTCTGTTTTATTTGATCTGCATCCCCTGGTGGGATTTCTCCCTGCTTTCTTTTACCACTGTGACAGTTTCCTATTTAGACGTTTACTTCTTTCGACAGGGTCTCTTGATCTTCGATGGCAGTTTCTCCATCTACTGATGTTCAATCCTAGTGGTCCCTGACCTATGGGATCATTTGCAAAAAAAGGATCGAATTCTGGGAGTCTGGGGTAAATGAAAGAAATTCCATGAAATAGCAAACAATAACAAAATCAAGCACAGGTCTGATTTAAGCAGCTAAATGAATCTGGATTGATGTTTTTCAAATGTTCCTAGCAGTGATCATAGGCATCCAGGATTAACTCTAGTTTAACCACACCAATCTTCACTAGGTGGCTGTTTAACAAATACAGGACCATATTAGAATGACCTTTTGGTTAGACAGTTTTCTCCTAGGAGAAGTATCTGGCTGATGTCTGATGATGTAATAAAACATGATCAGGTCTGGGAGGCAGGAGATGTAAATTTTAGTACCAGCTCTGTCACCACATGACGCTGTGGCCTTTGTTGAAGTATATAGCTCCTTGCCTAAGAATGTAAGAAGGTTGGACTAAGACCCTCCAAAGCATTCTTTACTTGATACATACATTGCACCTTTTTTATTTTATGTGGATCTTGACTTCTGATTTGCATTACCTTATATATTTTAAAAGATTTATGTTCCTTCTTTATTTGAAGTCTGAGGTGACTCACTGAAGAATGAGCCTGTATAGCAGATCCCCTGACTTTATCACTGGAACCTAGCTAAGAAATGGGTGTAGGGGCTAGCATTGTAAAACACTTAACTCTATTTTCTGCATATGTGTTATCCATACTACACTTTGCTATTCATGCAGCAGGTCTCTTCTTGGAAAGACAAGGCCAGGAAGCCCTAAATAAAACTGTCAAGTCATGAAGTTGTCTCTGGGGCTGGCCTGCTCTGCTACCTTCTCTTTCATAGACTTTACCCTCCTCTGCCCAAGGCCTTCAAGCTGCTTTCCTCTGCAGACAGTGCCCCTACCCTACTACTAAGGCCTAAAATCCTCAAATTATGCTGTGTTCCAAGATTTCCCATATATGTTAATGACAAAAAGTAAGAATGTTCAAAATCCATCTTGCCACTCTATATGGTTTTGGCAGCTCCAAGCACATGGCCAGGCCTAGTCAGAGCACCCAAACTCTCCCAGATAAAATGATTGTCTTAGGGATGGACATGTGTGCTCCATTTTCCAGCTGTTGGGCAGTGTCTGCCTCCTTCCCGGCTCCTACAGCTCTACCTGTACCTGACTGGGTAAATCAGCTGGCTCTGCTCTGTGGATCTGGTCTATCAGTAGTTAGGAACCATACATCCCACATAGGCTCTGAAATTTAAAAATGGGGTTTCCAGTCAATAGATTGGCAAAAATATCAGGGTAAGGAATTATTGGACATTTGTTAGAAGCTATTAAAAAATTAATATTGCTTTCTTTGGTGTATATCTCAGAATTGCAAAAATGAGAGGAGTGAGTTATAGGTTTCAGGCACATAAATTTAAATCTGCCCATCCTCAAACCCTTTGGTTGTTTCCATTACTTGTAGAATAAATTCTAAACTTGTTTATATGTCATTATATATCATCAAAACCTGCATCTCTAGCCATGTCTCCAACTCATTTCCCTGTATGCAACCTATGCCATAGTACAGGGGAGTGCTTTCCATTGCTCATCATACCAAATACTTTCCGTATTTCTCTGTTTCTTCTACTGTCTTTCTTCCACCTGGACTTGTTTTCTCACAATCTCATCTTTCCCCATGCTTCAAAGACCAGCTTTACATGTCACATTCTTTATAAAGTTTTCCTCAAGTCTTAACAATAAAATTAATTATACAGTCAGCTAATATTTGACAAAGGAGCCAAGACTACTCCATGGGGAAAAGATAGTCTCTTAAATAATGGTGGTGAGAAAATTGGATAGTTATATGCAAAAGAAAAAAACTGGACTCATACTTCACACCATACAAATTAACTTGAAACGGAATGAATACTTAAATGTAAGACCTGAAATGGTAAAACACCTAAAAGAAAACATAGGGGAAAACCTCCTTGATTTTGGTCTTGGCATTGCCTTTGGATCCCAACTTCCCTCTTCAAAGTTTGAGACATATATGTTTTACCTTGTATTATATTTATAGACTTCTCCCAAGCCAACAAGAATATATGGTCTTGGAGGGGCAAGAAGTATGTCTAATTCATATTTTTACTACTTTACTTCTATTCAATAGATGCTTGTGGAATGAATACATAAATAATTCCCAGGCAAGGTAAGCCTGGGGCTAAAGGAAACAGACCCATTCATGCAAATGTAGACACTCTTAGGGTTTATCTGGTGTTGCTCTTGCCTCCTTCCTTCAAGGAAGAGACTAATTTTGGTTCCACCTATTCTCCTATGTTCTTTCTGACAAGCCTCTATACATACTCATTCAAGTTGGCAAGAGAAATACTTAAAAATATTAAGTAGAAATACTTTAAAAATACTGGAGTCATGAAGCGGGAAAATTCCATCTTTATTCCTGGACTCTCTTACAGCTTCTGGTTCATTTCACAACTTCATAATCTTTGTCTTCTTGTCTTCCTGAACTCCTGCTTTAGCTTCCACAGTTTGACTCCTGTGTTCAGTGTGGTCCTCTGATTTATGCCTTGGTTCCAACCACCACCCCTCACCTGACTTTTTATGCCCTTCGGCCTGACAATACGTGGCCAAAGGTAAGAAGAGCTCATTTTCCAGGCCTCATAGTAGTCCTGAGGAATTCATTCAGGTCCTGCTGAGCCCTTGCCTGAGTCCCACCCAAAAGAGAAAAAGGACCCCTCAGAACCCCAAACTCCTATTGTGAGGCCTCAGCCTCATCTCACTAAGAAGTAACATTCTGACCTGGTTAGTCACCTGAATTGGATTTTATGAATAGGGCAGAGACATTGGTTTAATCTTGCTCTGCTGGTGTAAGATGGGTTAACTCAATTAAACATTATTGGTGTGTTGTAAATATGTATGACTCCTTGGAAGCCATCAGTTTGCCAAGTCATATTGAATCATTCATCTGGAGGACAGCTGAAGGGGTTAATTAAAAGCAGCTGCATTTAATTGTGCTAATGTATACTTTCTCCTCAGAGGGCGTAGGAAAGGCAGAAGGCAGAAAACAAAAGGAGGCCTTTCATGGAGAGAGGAGTTAACCAGAAGCCAAGATGACTGTGGAGAGAGTCTGGAAGCTGAGAATCAGATCTACTAATTAAAGTGGTTGTAGTTAAGTATAAAAGTCATCCTAATGTGTCATTAAATAACAATATACTGCAAGTAAAGAGCAAAGCATGACTAGTTGTAAAAAGCATGAACAGTGTACCTAAAATATTCTTCTTTTGTTTTTTCTATAACTTGGTACTCTTTATCTTGCCTACATCTTAATGTTAATCTGAAAAATTATGAATTAACTGAAATTAAATCATGTTTTCCTTATACTCTTCAGTGTAAAGTAAACAATGCACATCAATTATTTCTATAAGTATAAAACAGTGAATTTACTAATTGTAGTAATTATATGCCACCATATCAAAGTATTAATCTGTATTGCCTTTATATTTCTCAGTTTTTCATCCACAAAGTGTTAAGTCCCTACTCTCTACAATAATGGGGAAAAAAGGAAACTATATATGGTTTTCTGTATGGCTTTCCATAAAGCTTAAGCTGCGATGCCCACTACTTCTTACGCAGGGAAGCCAAGTCAGGATGTTCATGCAGGATATGGCTACTGATTAAACCAAAGTTTGTCCCACTTACAGGCTTCCAGGTGGCCCATGAAATCATGATACTTGGTTAGGGGAGGTTCCCTGTCTAACTGAAGCAAAAATGTTTCTCTCAGACTTTGGACTAGAGAATATGTAGAGAATAATTCAGTTTCATATGAGAGAGAGCACATTCACACAAAGGTAAATACTCAATGGTCAAAAGAGAGTTGAGATACCTAGAATTTCCTTGATTTTTCACAACCTTCCTGACAGTAAATAACTCTTTAAGGTGGTCTAAAGACACCCCTATTTCTTGAAATCAAGAGTCATCTGGTTCCTTGCTACTTAGCGTGGTCCACAGACCAGTACCTTTGGCATCAAGCATTGGAAGTTTGTTAGAAAATGTTGTGTCTCAGGCTCCGCCCCAGACCCACTGAATCAGAACCTGCATGCATATTAAATTTTGAGAAGCTTCATTCTAGTTTAACTAGTGTAGCAGACTTCTGTTATACCTCATCATCCATTCTCTCCCTCTTCCATAATGATAGAATCTTAGCAGGTCACACTGGTGAGTCTCAGCTCCATTTTTACTTACCTCCTTTCCAACTGGGTGAGACTATATTCTGGTCAATAGGAGGACCAGAAGAGTGATGGGAGCCATTTCCAAGTCTTGCCTTTAAATCTAGGTCTTCCCTCTGGCTGTGAAATGGGAAGAACTGTGGGAATCACTTTGGACCCATAAATGGGTGTCACAAGTTGAGCATGTCAGAGCTACCTATCAGCATAGAGCTGCCCACTGACTTCTGGACTGTTACTTGAGAAAGAAACATCTTTCTTTTTTCAGTCATTGTAAATGGGAGTATCTTTAGCTCAGCAGCTGCTCATGTACACTGACTAATATAGGTTAGTATTAATAGAACTAAATAAGCAAGTGGACAGTCTCTTCAAAATTAAATGTTTAACACATTAATAATGCTAGGAATAGCACTTCAATCTGTCTGCTTGCTTGCCTACATTGAAATGGGCATGAAATAATTAGAAAAGGAAACCCCTAGTGGGGGTAGAAATGTACCTTGGAAATTAACCTTATAAATATTTGTTTTTTGATTAATGGACAAAGATTATCTGATATTAGTACTTACCCAGAGGTTGTTTCTTTCTTACAAAAAGTCTGTATCATCAACAAACCTCCACCCAGCTGCAAATAGTTGAGTTTTCAGGCCATTATAGGAGCTTGATTTTATAGAATATACATCACAGAAAAAGCCCACCTCCTGGATTTATATAAATTCTCAACATTGCAAATCAGCAAGAAATAAAACCAACACTTTCAACTGATGAAGTTCGTTTTTAAAAATATGGACTTTTACTAAAGTTTGTTACTCAGAGATTTCTTAGTAATTCATGACTCTACTGTGTTACAAGGAAATAAACAAATCCATGTGGGATTTGGAGTATTTGGAGACATAGAATTACTGAATTACTTGGAATCAGGATGACAAAATAAAAATTCATACCGAACCAGGCATGAAGACATTTTCTTAGTCATTCTTGGCTAAGAATTTTATAATGCCTTAGTGTAGAAGTGTAAGAGGTAAAATACCAGATACCAATTCTAATTATTATACATCTTGATTGTACTTTATAGTGTTTGTATATTTATATTTAAGACACTGTGGAAAATAAGCAGACCTGTTAAATAATAACCCTTACTGAATAGGCCTAAGCAAGTCTCAGCCCTGTTTGCTTGTGGTACATAACTCACTTGTCTCTGCTGGAAATGCCCACCAAAGCTGGAGTCAGAGAACACAAAAACATACATGATAACGTAATGTACCCACTTTCTTGGATCCTTTCTGAGCCCAAATTCTCCACTGAATACCTCACGAAACACCTCGCCCCCCAAAAAACATCTGGCCTTCATTTCTGTAATCTGTTCTCCATTGTGTCACCTTCCAATTTTAAATTTCTCATTGTTTTTTATTGTCATGGTTTCTTTAATAGTACACTGAAGCTATGGAGGGAAAATAACTTATCTTTTCTACTCTAGGTAAGGTGATTTTATTGCTTTTTTAGGTTCCCAGGTATAAAGATAAGCTCTTTTATAGTTAAAACAGATGGAAAGTTAATAAAAACAGTTTTAATACTCACCTGAGGATATATTCTTTACTGATTTGAAAGGGGGGAGAGAGAGAATAAGACATCGATATGAAAGAGAAACATCAATCGGTTGCCTCCTGAACTAGGTATGTGTCCTTACTAGGGATCGAACCCTCAACCTTTTTGTGTACAACATGATGCTCCAACCAACTGAGCAAATGGCCAGAGCTGAAAGTTATTTTTAATTCTTATTTCCCAATGCCAATGTCTACAATCAGACTCAGTCATTTCCAATTGCTTTATCTCTAATTCGAGGGTAATTTTTATCCTGTCTTTGGAACTAATGGCTAAGATACTACAAGAACAACTAACTTCTGTGTCACACTGCACACTGTAAAGTGCTTTTCACACACCTTCCTTTTGGATTCTCACTACTACCCTGGGAGACAAGTACTGCTATTAACTCTTTTTTACAGATTTGTAAATTGACCCTTCTGTTAGGAAATTTGCCCAAGAGACAAAGCTGGAAACTAAAATTGGGGAGGTTTTATCTCAGTTCCAGTTTCTTGCCTTTGGTTATCTTGCTTAAGGTGATCATAATTATAACCATCGTGCCCACCATTGTCATGGCAGCCATTGATTACTGAGTCCTTTCTGTGTTCCTAGGAGAGTTAATTATATCATTTCACTTAATCCTTTTAAGAGCTTGCACAATCCTTCATCAATGAGGAAAGCTTTCAGCTTCCCACAGCACAAAACTAAACTGCTTGGTCTTCCATTCATGATCGTATAATGACCAAAGAGCCTAGAACATTGTACCATCACAAGATTGCATTCAAAAGTAGGAAGCAGAAAAAAACTTTTCTTCTCCTGGGCCTTCCATTATCAAGGAAGATCTTCAACTGACATACTTTTTTGTCTCGTTGGTCCACCATGCTTGTTCCTAGGCCAGACACTGGGCCTAACTACTTTCCTTGACATCAAGAAATCTCTGCCCAGAAACCAAACCAACCAACCAACCAACCAACCAAACAAACAAACAAAAAAACCTGGGTTTCATTTGGAACCTTCCTGCACAAAGGTGTCCAGCAGAGGCTGGAATCAGCCCATATTCTGTACAGCCTACATTTTAAGTTGTGTGACCCTTTTATGTCAGTCCAGAGGAAGTATACCACTTTTCAATTGATCTGCCTAGTGGGTTGCCTTTTCCTAAATCGTAGGAAGGCCCAGTACCAGTTAGGAGTGGCTCTGGCATGTTAATGAAGAAGATAATAATGGAGTTTGACATTTAGCAGGCATGCAATTGAATCAGCCACTGAAAGTCATTAATAACCTCATTTTAAAGATGAGGAAACCAAGACATGGGGAAATTATTTGAATAGGTTACACAGCTACTAACTTACAAAGCAGAATTTGAAAATTACACTTTCTGATTCTGAGACCCAGATTCCCATTATATGTCTAATTACTGTACTTTTCTTAAATAAAGCATAATATTAGCCCTGCAAATTGACACAGGCTCACAATCCTACAAGCTACATGAAATTGATTCCTGAAAGAACTAGACTCCTGATTAATAAAAAATAGAAAAGCTGATCAAACTGCTGAAATAATTACTTTATTAGGGGCTTCCAAGATGTCGTTAATCATACATAGGGTAAAGGACACTGAGCATATGCATATTGGTAAAAATTCTTAAAGGCTTTGGGTTTTTACTGACTTGCAAGGAGAATCATCCTATCAGAAGAATTGGAGATTCTAACTCTAGTTGCCAAATCTACCAATGATTTCCTCTGCAACAATCCATATTCACTTACCTCTATTTTTCCCTCAGGTAATAATACACATCAGTTGGAGCTCAGTGTTTTATGAACCAAGGGTGAAATTATTAAATTTTATTGTTTGTGATTCCTTCCTTAAGTTATATTCCTATAATTGCAAACTTACTGCATTCCCTAACCTCTATTTTGAATTTATTACTAGCCTTCTTACTGCCTTTTTAGATCTCAGAAGTAAACTTCAAATATTTACAAATCTCAATTTCATGTTTTCCTTTTCATAAATCTGTGGGCAAATTCAGTGCTGGAAACAGAGAGTAATAAATCTGTATATTTATGTATTATGCCAGCAGGCACTGCACAAACTTCCCTGCGTAGCTTGGTCAATGAGCTTTAGTCTTGACCTGTAACACTGGTTCTAGTCTAATCCTGAGGCTCATATTAACAGAATCATTATAAAACATCTGGTGACTTGTATATACAAAAACCCTTCCCAGATTCCTTCAGTCATAATTTGTAATCAGACAAGTTTAGGAGGCACATGTGTTCTCCATGCTAGCAGATGAAAGGGAATCAATGGTGTTTATGCCATTTATTATACTTATCCTTTAAAATAGGGATATAGTGGTGACCACTGTAGTTTTAAGGTTATGATAAAACTTGTAAGTGATATGAAAAGCTATTATTTTTAAGATCTCTTATTTTAAGCATATTTAATGTGCTCAAAAATTAAATATAAAAGTTCTAGAAGAAAACACAGTAGAGTTAACAAATAATTTTACAGTGGAGAAATTTTTACTAAACACAACACAGAATCCAGAAGTCATAAATGAAGGGCTGCTAAAATTGACTGTATAAAAATTTAATGCTTATGTGACAATAACACCCAAAACAAAGTCAAAGACAAATGACACACTGAGGAAAAATATCTATAGAGCAAAGGACTATTTTTTCAATATGCAAAAATATAGTATAAATGAATATGAAAAAGATGAATAACTCAATTGTAAAAGCAGATAAAAAACATCAATAGAAAGTTTACAGAAAAATACAAATGGTGAAAGAGAAAAAATAAAAATCCAGGTTTAATATCATTTATAATTCAAGAAATAATAAAGACAATAAGATTTTTTCAACATTACATTGGCAAAAATTGAAATGTGATAATATCCAGTGCTGTCAAGGGTATGATCTATAGGCCCATTCAAGCATTGTTGGAGGGAAGATAAATTAATGAAGCCATTTAAGTGGCAATTTGGTAGAATCTATCAAAATGTAATATATACTAGTATGCTTTGGCTTGGCAACTCCACTTTAAAAAACCCCATCTTATATATATATATGCATGCTTTATATATATACACACACCCACACACAGTATTCTCTCTATATATGTACATACACTATATATGCATTATATACTATATATAGCATTCATACACTATATATGTGTATACATATATGCATGTTATATATTAATATACACATATATGTTTGTATACATATATAGTGTATGAATTCTCATGTCAACATTGTTGGTACTTTCAATGAAGCAGTTGGTTAAATAAATGATGGAACACCCCTATAGTGCAAAATAGGAAATTTATGCAGTATATTAAAAAGGTTGTTAGCTCACCCTGGCTGGATGGTTCAGTTGGTTGGAGCATTGTTCTGTACAGGGAAAGGTTGTAGGTTCGATTCTCTATTAGGGCACATGCTTAAGTTGCAGGTTCAATTCTTGGTCCAGGTGTGTGCAGAAGGTGACCAATCAATATTTCTCTCTCACATGATGTTTCTCTCTCTCTCCCGCTTCCTCTCTCTCTAAAAGCAATGAAGAAGCATCCTCGGGTGAGAATTAAAAAAAAAGGTTAGCTCTATATGTCCAAGACTAGAGGGAATTCTTTTAAATTAATTACTGCATGTCTGTCATTTGGGTCCTTGTAGTAACAAAATTCTGAAGTGAAGTAAAAGCCATCATAACCTGAAAATACTCGCTAAATGACTGGCCACTCAAATATTTCCCCTTGCTATTTCTGCCCCTCAGATCATGAAAACAGCTTAAATCATACCCATTCCAAATTCTGGTTTGATAGTCTGAGACTAACAATTAAAGAAGACAAAAACAATAACAAGGATGGCAAGACAGGCACTTCAAGTGAAAACAATTGAAATGTCAAAAGATTTTTAGCTGAGATGCTTAAGAAAACAGGTAAAGCCAGAAATAGTTTTGTACACATAGCAGTCCTTAAGACAATGCTGTGAAATTTAAATGTGAGTAGAAAGTTATCATACTGAGCTATCATACCATTTTGGAGGGGTGAAGGACCCCAGCTTTCACACCCAGCAACATTTGATTTCTTTTCTCCAGGAAATACAACAATGTTGCAATTATAATCTAAATTTTGTTTAAAATGAGAAATATATTTTTGTGATTTTTAGGTTTTTTAAAAGATTAAGTCCAAACAAAATCTTTTTCTAACTCTTAATTATTATATTTAAGCCTCAGTTTTAAGAGGCCTTTTCTCAACTGCAGTTATGCTGATACTACCTCCTAATATGGTCAAGTAAATAGAGTAGATTGCCATAGTGTTTCCTCTTACTTGAATAAAATTTTTAAATTATATACATATATACAGGAGTGGGCAAAAGTAGGTTTAGAGTTGTAATACAAATAAATAATACAACAAATAATAAATAATACAGAAATAGACTGTTTTGCTTACTCAGAACTGTAAACCTACTTTTGCCCACCTTTGTGTGTATGCATATACATACATACAAAGAACATTCCTGGTCCTGGTAAGATAAGAAACTATTGATAGTAGGTGCCTTTGGGACAAGGAACATGTGGAATTGAAAAATAGAAAAAAAGGCATTTACATTTTACTATTATTTCTTGGTATAATTTGTTAACCTTTTAGTGTGAGCACATATTAATTTTATAATATTTAAAATCTAGCTAATGAGAATTAATTAAAACAATCATAATGAAAAGACCAATTCTATCAACAGCTTTTAATCACTGTTGAAGTTATTATTGAATAAGAATTTACACAGGGTGAATAAGAAAGCAACTATTTCACAAAAATAATCTTGTAGCTTTGATAAAAACTCCCCTAATTGTGAGGGTGGTGCCAACCATTTGCACAAAAGTGCCCCATAATTGCAGTTAAATTTATTGGGGAATATATACCCCTGTAATTTTTTCTATAGTCTTTTATTCTCTGCATCTCACAAATCAGTTATCGAAAACTTCCCAGTGTGAAAACGCCTAATATAAAGTAGAGTTTCAATTCATTTTGTCTATTTCTAGTCCCTTCTTTCCTCTGCCAATTTTCTGTCAAGGGAGGAGGTGGGGAGAGAGGGCTAACTTACATTCACTGAAATTATTCAATAAATGTTTCTCAAGCATCTACTATGTTCTAGATACTGGAGATACAAAGATAAATGAGTTATTATGTATAACTTCAAGGAATCATTTCAACATAATGGTTCACTTATTAAAACAAGAATAATAAGACCTGCAGAAATGAAAAGTTCTCCTCAGAGTATGAAAATACTAATACTACACTGACCACTGTTCTCCTTTGTACTTGTGAAAATTGTTACCTTAATATTCTTAGCTTTTATATTTTTCAACATATAGATAGCCAAATATTCAGGTAAACACAACAATCTATATCCCCTGAAGTTCAATAATGATCATGAAATTTCCAAGTTTTCATTTTAATGCCCAGTAATACCATATTAAATTTGCAGTGTTAAAACATGTATTATAAAGATGATAGTTAAAATAGTTTTTCTAGGACTTTGAATGATTTTTAGTGAACAAATGATGAAGGATGTTTTTAAGTGCGATGAACTAAAATAAAATTTTATCCATTTGAAAAAACTTTTATTTTTAATTTACCACTGTGTATTCACTAAATGGGGAATGGTTGAGGATCTATACAGTTCCAAAAGTGAGTATCAGTGAAATAGAGCATGTGCAATAGTTGAATGGTCCCTAAATTGTTATTACTATCATTTTAATTATTTATGCAGTAAACTGAATAACATAACAATAACATAAAAATAAATACAGACGTTAGCTCCCTGACATGCTGCTTCTTCCTGCAGATCATATTTACAATTAACCAGGAGTTGGAATTCCAAGTCTTATTGAAAAAATATTTCACTTACTTTTGAATTGTACCAGCTCCTTCTGAGCCTCCCTACTGTACAGTACATCTGATGAAACATTTATTTGAACAAACAAAATACATATGTACAAATAAATACAAATGTCAGGAGCTGACACACAAACGCAAACACATGTCTTTACCCATACCTACCATCTGACAGCATGACAGGCTAAAGAGCATTTAGAATGGAAACTACGCATAAAGCCCTGAAACGAATGACCAGACAAACATGCTGTAATAAATTTAATGTCTTTAGTAAATACACTTTTCTCTATTTTGTGTGATGCTTTGATGACTCATAGTGACAGGCCAGGTAACAAAGGAATGGATGCCTGGAATGGCAGGATCGCAACTGAAAACGGACGCCTCACAGCCCCATTACCTGACCCGCCACTTGATTGTGGAAGAATTAAGGGCAGGTTTCTGGATCTCCCTGCACCTGGATGCTGGGAAAGCAATCATCACCCAACCACTTTGTTGGGCCATTAACAGAGCCTTGAACTCTATCTTTGTCCAAATGAAAGTACAAAGAAAATAATTTTTCATCCAAAGAATTGTCTTAAGATCCCCAAATGGAAAGTAAGGGGAGCAGTAAACCTCTTAAACTCTAGTTTGGCCTCTCTAACACAGGGCATTAAGATAAGAAGTTTATTTATGGCAGAATAAGGGAGAGAGAAGAATTCTAAAGTGAAAAGTGAAAGGACAAATGGAGGATAAGAGGCCAACTTGCATCATCCCCTGTGCCATTCAAACGTGAAAGGAAACAATTTTAATCAGGAATCAGGTGCTATAAATATTCAAAGGCAAAACCTTCCCTTCTAACTCAGTCACCCAGATAATTCAGGCAGAGTGTATATTTCCACCCTCAAACAAAAATATGATTACCTCAGAATTCCCCTTAACTTTGTCTGCACGGATGTGTCTGCAGGACATTTTCTCTAGGAATGTCTGAAGGCTACCCCCTTCCATTCAGCTCACCCTGCCCTTGGCCCCTTGGCGCCAGGCAGCCCCAGCCTTTTCTCCACAACTTGGGACCAGGATGCTTTTTCTACGGGGCTTCAGAAGGTAAGGATTTGATTTTCTGCCTGCCTGGCTGGAATTTGAGATTCACTTTGCAGTCCAGTTCCCCCCACCCTCTATTTTATTTTGTTCCCCTCAGATCTGAAGTAGAGAGTAGAGTAAGGACAAAGTTTTCTCTTTTCTTTTCTTTTCTTCCGATTCCCACAGGAAGCGAGTAACAGGTGGCTCTAGATGGGATTACTTTGAGTTCCCAGGCTCCGCTCCGGAATTAATCCTCTTCCAGGCACAGGAGGAGCCCAATGGACTCTGTGCTTTTGCCCCCATCGGGATGACTGGTGTTCCCAATTCTCACCCAGGCCAGCTCTTTCTGCTGAACAGAGATCTAGTAGACCCCAAGTAGGGGAACCTGGGCTGCTTCTGACAAATAACGTCTGTAATCATTTTCAAAGGTGTCGGTCGTTTTTCACCTGGGAAGGGACTTGAGGAAGCAGCCTAGCACACCATGAATATTTATAAGGGAGCTGAGGAAGCTGGCTCCTGTGTGTGGGGGAAAGGATCACTGAAAGCTGCACCTCAGTAACTGAGTCACTGCAGCCAGCTCAGGAGTAAGGATAGGCAGGGGTGGACAGGGAGAAACAGAAAAGCGGGAGGCAGCATGTTCCAGGCAGCTTGGCTCTCTCAGGAGAAGTGACAGTGACACCCACTCCCTCAGGCTCTGCCTTGTAAGAAGTTGGAGTCAGAAGAGGGTCCTCTGTCACCAAGGTCCTCTGCTGGTTTTGGGGAAGTTTGGTCAGGGGATCTAAGAGCACACTCACTGTCCTTTGGCTATTAATGTCGCCCAACTTGGAACTTGCTTAGCTTTAAATATATATTTTCTTGTAATCCTGGGCCAAAAATCTAGAGGTAGGAAACTGGCTGCCATAACCTGAGGCTCCCCAGCATGGTGAGGACAACCTCTCCACCGCACCCTTTTACTTGGCAAGGACAGCGTTGCTATAAAACACAGGAGGAAAATGGCTTTCTGTGCTATAGCTGCACATCCATGTGGTATTTGATTAATCCAATTTCTCCAGAGGAGTGGGGGTGTGGTAGGAAAACTGTAGGGCTGAGAAGCTGGAACTCCTTGGTCCTAATCCAACTGCTGGGATTTGGGGACCACTCCCTTCTCCATCCCCAGCGGTTCCCCTACTTTTTAAGCACAGAATCCTTTTTTTTTTTTTTCAGAGGAAATGCTATAAGAAACTTTAATATATAAAACAGATCAAAGCAGAGCTGCCCCAGTTGAAGGGACTGAGTAACACAGAGCCCTGGAGCCCTTTCTCTCCTGGTGGGGGTGGGGGCATAGCCCTGAGGGGCATTTGGGAGATTTTGGAGCTCTTCAAAACAATTTAAAAGCCAATGAACCAAATGATCTCTAAGATAACTTTCAAATTTTCATGTCTCATCATTTATAATGTCTTCCTTCTGGAGGGCTTGTATCAGTAACCAGCATAGTTGAGAGGAGAGAGAGGAAGAAAGCCACCTTTGTGAATTTGGGTCTCACAGAGCAGGAGTCCCAGCTGGAAGAATGTCTCAGATGTTTCAGTGCTGTTTGGCGTGCTGTGTCACTGCTGGTTTTGGCCTTTCTTGTCTGTGTGCAGCAGCAGAGTAAATGAATGCACTTCATTTCCTCCTCAACAACACTTGGTCCCCCATGTCCTCTCCCCCGGTGAGCAAACAGAGGAGTGAGTTGGGTGTCATAGTGTTGCCAGCGACAGGCTGACAGCAGTACCAAATTAGGAAAAGGACTGACTGAGTATTCCTGGCCAAACTGCATCACCAACGCTCAGCCAGCAAAATCAGTGGAAGTGTGTGTAATCCTGTATAGATGAAGATGATATGTGCTCTGCCAGCAATGCAGGAGAAAGGATAATCAAGAGGGACATGGTTCTTTAATAAGTGTAAAACTAAACATCATCAAAATGCTGCAATACAATACCAGGGACTGGAAGTGGTTAGTGTTATGATTATAGAAAGGGCATCAGTATAGGATGTCATTTCTCAGAAAGATCCAAGAAAACGTCTAGCATTCATTTGTATAAACAAAGCCATAGCACACTGGAGTTATGTCTGTTTCAAACATATAGTCATACCACCTTTATTTAGAACACGGGTGAGGGGATTGGAATGGTATATAAATCTGAGACATGACTCAGTATTGTATGTTACTCCTCAAAAGAGCAAAATGCTGGGCCCATTCTAAACAAATGCAGGGCTATTCAGCTCTGAAGCATTGTTAATCTCTTCATTAAAAGGCACAGTCATTATGTTCCAAATCCTTTTTCCAAAGATCAGATCCAGATTTTCCAGCGAATGAAACAATGGAGTCATTTCTACAAAACCCAGAAGAGAGACAGACACTAGACAAACATTGGAGACCAGATCAGTACAGTCATGGCGGTGTGAGTGGGGACACACACACACAGAGGCACGTAGAGTGCACTCTCTACAAAGGAAAACATTAGGAGCAAAGTGATACACTAGCCTATGAATAAAAGAAAACATGAATAGTCAACCACTCCTGCTGCTGCTGCTACAACACAGTAGAGCTTTGTGTGCATGTGCATGTGCATGTGTTTCCTTCCCATTCCTGGCATCAGTTTGAGAACCACAGTTGTGGCCTGTGACTGTGCCTCAGCATGCCAATCTAGGGTGTTGTTGTTTAGAGAAATTAGTCCATTGGGAACAAAAGGCATTTTGATCTACTCTCCTCCCCTGAAGCCCAGGCTACCTAAAGGTAACTTTGGCTTAGCTTTGTGAGGAGAAACACGCTGAACAGGCGGGAGCCTCAGCGGTGGTTAGAATATATGGGTGCCAGTTCATTGTCGGTGACTACACTTTGCCTCTGGTAAAAATTGTACAGACAAGAATGAGCCTACATTTCCAGAGGCATGTTGCCTTTGAATGAGCTTCCTAAGGGTGTAAGGTGGGGGGAAGGATATGCAGGGCAGGCCTGTGTTATAAAAACTCATGGCCTGGCCCTGGCTGGGTGGCTCAGTTGGTTGGAGCATTGTCCCTCACACTGAAATGTGGCGGGTTTGATTCCTGGTCAGTGCACATAGCTAGTTTGCAGGTTTGATCCCCAGCTGGAGCATGTACCAGAGGCAAATGATGTCTGTCTGTCTGTCTGTCTCCCCTCCACCTCACACTTTCTGTCTCTCTAAAGTCAATGAAAAATATCCTCAGGTGAGGACTTAAAACATTTTTAAAAAACCAGTGGCTTGTTCTTTTTCTGCATTTCCTTGCTGAGTGTGTGAACCCATGAACAGTGGGAACAGAAACAAAATGTGTTTACTCACAGAGATGTGCGAGGTGATCAGAGATAGAAGAACAGCACATTGTCAATACATACTTTCTGGCACCAGCAAATATATTTTGGCAAAGTCCCAAGTACTAGACATAAACCGCCCTAGCTTTTTTGAATTGTGCTGGAACCCTTTGCACATGAGCTGATGAAAACTGTATTATACCAAAACCCCCTCAGTAATTCCTGTGCCTTAGGGGCGCAGTCTATGAGTGGAAGGAATGTTGCATTAAAGGGGAAAATTCACTTCACTGGTGACCTCTGAGAGGATAGAATGGAACATGAATAAAGTGTTTCATCGATCTTGCGCCCATCTCAAGAGAACAAGGGGAATTTATAGCTATTCACCATCAATTGTTATGCCATATATCATACTTCCCTTGAGGTACATGGGCTTCAGGTGACATAAGTAGGGAAAGGTGAGTTGTCCCAGGTTCAAAGGCAAACTCATCACCAGAAGAAATTGTATATTTTCTTTGTAAGTAGTATAGTAGTGTTATAATGCTAAACTTAAACACCAAGGCCTTGCCTATGACTATGGAGAATCAGATATGGAATCAAGTAGAGGAAACCGGTGGGCCAGTTGGATCAGAGAATTGTAGGTGCTAGTGGCACTAAGCCCCCACAAGCACCTATCAGATCAGCACTCAATCCAAGGAAAAATGCAGTGCTTCCTCTGCAAATGCTCCTTCACAATAATTCCCCAAAGTTTTTCTCACCAACCAGCTTTCTGCTCCTTCCTATATGGATATTCTAGCACCAAAAACTGATCTTGCTTTTATTGGGCAAAAATGATGCTTCCTCATCAAACTGCAGTGAAAAAGAGATGAATTTTTGTTGTTATTATTCTACAAGTGAGGCTCAAGACAGGAAATAGGTGACATACTCGATCTGGGTAACATGAGGAAAGTTTAATAAAGGGACTGCCTTTGAAGGTGTTTGCAGGTTGTAATGAAACTGCAAGAAATGGTGCAGAATCACCAGGCTGGTAGCAACTGGGTGAGTACCTCTAGCCTGAACAGGTGAGGGGAAGGAGTAGCTCCTAGAACCTGAAGAGAAATAATTGTGTGAAAACAATCACCTGACAGAATATGCAAAACTTCAGTGGATGGACACGGGGAATTCTTGGATGACTCCAAGAGAATCTTCAAGAAAGGAAGTGATGAGAATGAATATGTGGACCTTACTCTCCTTCCTCCTTTTCACCTCCTGCTGGTGCTCCACATTGGCCAAGCCCAATGGGAAGCCAGTGGTGAGCCTAAGACCAATGATGTGGTCCTTACAGGTTAATCTCCCAAGACTTAGGACAGGTTAGAGAGGATGAAAAGTGAACCTGTGGCAAATGAGTGCCCTCCAGCATGGTTGGACCTGAATTCAAATCCATGTCTCTCCATTGCTAGCCATCAGAGAGATGCAAATTAAAATCACAAAGAGATACCATTTTCACACTGGTTAGAATGGCCATCATAAACAAAGCAACAAACAACAAGTGCTGGTAAGGTTGTGGAGAAAATGGAACCCTAGTGCACTGTTGGTGGGAATGCAGACTGGTGCAGCCACTATGGAAAACAGTATGGAATTTCCTCAGAAAACTAAAAATGAAACTGCCTTTTGACCCAGCAATTCCACTGCTAGTATTATATCCTAAGAACCCTGAAACACCAATCCAAAAGAACCTATGCACCCCAATGTTGATAGCAGCACAATTTACAATAGCCAAGTTCTGGAAGCAACCCAAGTGCCCATCAGTAAATGAGTGGATCAAAGAACTATGGTACATTTACACAATGGAATTCTATGCAGCAGAGAGAAAGAAGGAGCTCCTCCTACCCTTTGAGACAGCATGGATGGAACTGGAGAGCATTATGCTAAGCGAAATAAGCCAGATTGTGAAAGACAAACACCATATGATCTTGGCTTTAACTGGAACCTAATCAACAAAACAAATGAGCAAGCAAAATATAACCAGAGACATTGAAATAAAGAACAAATGGACAGTAACCAGAGAGGAGAGGGGAGGAGATAATGAGGGGAGAAGGGTGAAGTGTTTTTAGGAACAACTATAAAGGACACATGGACAAAACCAAGAGGGGTTGGAATCAGGGGAGGGAGGTGTGGAGTGGTGGGGGTAAAAGGCAGAAAACTTTCTTGAACAACAATAAAATTTAAAACAACAACAAATCCATGTCTCTCCATTAGCTGTTTACCTTAGGCAGGTTATTTATTTTCCCTTTAGCCCTCCCTCTGAGGGAGTCACTTACATATCATATCTGTCCCACAGCCCCAGTATCCACTCTAACACCAAAAAAGATTGCTAATGTTGTGATTTTTCTTAAACAGGAAGTCTCTTTTTTAAATTATATTTTATTGATTATGCTATTACAGTTGTCCCATTTCTCCCCATCACTCCCCTCCACCCTGCACACCCCCTCCCACTCACACTCCCCCCCAGTTCATGTCCATGTGTCATAAGTTCTTTAGCTTCTACATTTCCCACACTATTCTTGCCCTCCCCCTGTCTATTTTCTACCCACCATCTATGCTACTTGTTCTATGTACCTTTTCCCCCTCTCTCCTCCTCCCACTACCCTGTTGCTAACCCTCCATGTGATCTCCACTTCTGTGTTTCTGCTCCTGTTCTAGTGTTGGCTTAGTTTGTTTTTGTTTTAGGTGTGGTTGTTAATATCTGTGAGTTTGCTGTCTTTTTACCGTCCTATTTTTTATCTTCTTTTTCTTAGATAAGTCCCTTTAACATTTCATATAATAAGGGCTTGGTGATGATGAACTCCTTGAACTTGACCTTATCTGAGAAGCCCTTTATCTGCCCTTCCATTTTAAATGACAGCTTTGCTGGATAGAGCAATCTTGGATGTAGGTCCCTGACTTTCATGACTTGGAATACTTCTTTCCAGCCCCTCCTTGCCTGGAAGGTCTCTTCTGAGAAATCAGCTGACAGTCTGATGGGAACTCCTTTGTAGGTGACTATCCCCTTATCCTTTGCTACTTCTAGAATTCTCTCCTTCATTTTAATCTTGGCTAATGGAATTATGATGTGCCTTGGTGTGTTCCTCCTTGGGTCTACCTTCTTTGGGACTCTCTGAGCTTCCTGGACTTCCTAGAAGTCTATTTCCTTTGCCAGATTGGGGAAGTTCTCCTTTATTATTTGTTCAAATAAGTTTTCCACTTGCTGCTCATCCTCTTCCCCTTCTGGTACCCCTATAATTCGGATGTTGGGATGTTTAAAGATGTCCTGGAGGTACCTAAGCCTCTCCTCATTTTTTTGAATTCTTGTTTCTTCATTCTTCTCTGTTTGGTTGTTTCTTTCTTCCTTCTGGTCCACTCCATTGATTTGAGTCCCAGTTTTCCTCCCATCACTATTGGTTCCCTGTGTGTTTTTCTTCATTTCACTTATTGTAACCTCCATTTGTTCATCTAATTTGTGACAAAAATCAACCAATTCTGTGAGCTTCCTAATCACTAGTGCTTTGAACTGTGCATCTGATGGGTTGGCTACCAGTGTTTTGAGCTGTGAATCTGATAGGTTGGCTACCTCTTCATTGCTTAGAAGAATTAGCTCTGGGGCCTCGATCTGTTCTCCAGTTTGAGCCATCCTTGGTTTTGTTTTGTTTTTCTATTTTTTTTATTTTTTTGTCTGGTCGCAGCTGTTACATAATGAGGGGCAGAGCCTTAGGCATTCACCAGGGTGGGGCAACCCAGTCCTGGGTTGTGATGTCAGATGTGGGAGTGGGATCTGAGAGGGAACAGTGGTGCCTGCTCCTCTCAGATTCCAGTCGCTTCTGCCAATTTCCCCAAGCAAATTGGGCCCTTCTGACACTGATTTCCATGTGGGTGGGCTTGTGCACATTCTAGGACCCCATGGGTCTCTCCAACAAACTCTTCCATGAGGCTGGGACTCCCTCCTGGCACCCCAAACCCCACAAGTGTTCTCAATTGGTGCCCTTTAGGCTCTGTTTCCCGGCACTGGGGCCTTGTGCTGCGCAGTCCATCTCACTGCCCGTTTTCACCTGGCTTATCTGTGCTCGAATGTGTGACCACGGTCAGCCGCCTATGCGCCTCACTTGGTCTGCTCATCGCCTCCCTGAGCTTGGTAACTGCCACCTGTGCACCGGGGACCACCAACTACCACTTCTTCCCGCCTCGACCCCTCTCCACTGGCCGCTGACGCCTCCCCTCTTACTGGTCTGGGTGAATCATTGTCAGACTTCTGTAAAATTCAGTCCTCTATCTGTTCTGGTTGGGGTTTTTTTGTTCTATATTTTTGTTGTCCTTAATCTTGGTTATGAGAGGAGGCACAGTGTGTCTGCCTACGCCTCCATCTTGGCTGGAAGTGGTATCTTAAACAGGAAGTCTTTAAACAATATTTACATGTACCTTACTTACCAACATGTTTTAACTCAATAATATGCATTTATATTTCATTTTAATTGTTAATTATTTCATATTTGTTATTATAACTACAAATTTTAGCAGCTTTATTGAGATGCAATTGACATGTAATAAACTGCATATAAAGTATAGAATTTAAGTTTTAACATATGTAGACACCCATGACACCATCACTTCATGAAAATAATAAATGTATTTTTCGCTCCTAAAATTTTCCTTATGAGTCATTATAATTCTTTCCTCCACCCCTCCACCATCCATTGATAAGCTTTTTATCAGTGCACACTAGATTTTTTTACAGAGTTATATGTACTCTTTTTGAATTTTGGTTTCTTTCACTCAGCATAATTACTTTATGAATTATCCATATTTTAGCCTGTGTTGGTTTTATTCCTTCAAAATTCTGAGTACTGTTCCATTCTATAAATACACCACAGTTTGTGTGTCCATTTGTCTCTCTATTCAGATGTTGTACATTGGTTTTTGTTTTTTTACAACTTTTGACTGTTTTGAATGAGGTTACTCTGAACCTTCACAGAAACATGTTTTCACATCTCTTGTGTGAGCAAAATGGCTGGATCATATGTAGGTGCACATTAACATTCCAGGAAACTGGCAAGCTGTTTTCCAAAGTAGCCGTACCATTTCACATTTCCCACAGTGGAGTATTAGAATTCCAGTTATTTAACAATGGTGGTTTCTCAAAAATTAAAAATAGAATTACCATATGAATTACCAGCAATTCCACTTTTGGGTATACATCCAAAACAATTAGAAAGAGGAACTCAAAAAATATTTGCACACCCATGTTCATAGCAGAATTATTGGCAATAGCCAAAAGGCAGAAGCAATGACAATCATGTCCAGTGACAATGTCCAGTGACAATCAAATAGATGAAAAAAAAGTGTGGTGTGTACAAAATGGATTTTTCAGCCTTAGAACCAAAAGTAATTCTGACACATGCTATGATATGGATGAATATTGAGCACATTATGCTAAGTGAAATAAGCCAGTCACAAAAACACAAATACTGTATGATCCCATGTACACGAGGTACCTAGAGTAGTCAAATCCATGGAAACAGAAAGTGGAATGGTGTTAGCCAGATTCTGGGAGGTGGGAGGAATCAGTTGTTTTATGGATGCAGAGTTTCAGTTTTGCGGGATGAAAGGGGTTCTGGAGATGGATGGTGGTGATGGTTACACAACAATGGCAATGCACTAACACTATTGAACTGTATCCTTTAAAATGGTGACGATGATAAATTTATGCTATGTATAGGATTTTATAACAATAAAATATAAACAAATAACTAAAATAATATAAAAGAAAGAATTTTAAAATTGCAGAAACCAGGTAGGCATAAATATAGGAGGAAAACAAAGTGTCATTGGAGCCAAGGACTTGATCACCGATATCAGCTGATGGCATTTGGGTTGAAATGTTAGGTGTTGACTTCAGGTTGCTGGATACAATGTACATACCCAGGAGGGTGAAGCTCTGCCAAGAAAACTAAGGGGGAAAAAAAAGAAAAATGTCCATCAGCAAGACTTTATAGAGTATTCTAAACAGTAACAAAATAATAGTGTTCAAATGTCAATAAAGAAGGACTAAGAGATTTTAAAAAACACAAAACAAACCCTGAGCCCTACAACTGACTGCTGCCCTTCCCTGGGTCTGTTTCACCAGGTCCTGCTCTTCCTCTGATCTCTGTATGTTAGATGACTACTGTATACCAACAACTCTGTGTGTAGATTCTACTCAGTTTCCTCTTCTCACTCCAGTACACTTTAGTCACAAAGACCTGGTCTCCCAGCCTCCCCTCTCTCTACCACCACACACACATGCTTTCTATTCCAGGTAGTTCCCCAAACATGACTAGTACAGTAGTTTTGTGGTTCCTTTACAAATACTCTTCCTTCATCAGGAATATCCTTCCTCAACCTATCCTCCTGATGATCAACTTGTCCTTCCACATTCAGCTGAAACATCTCTTCTGTAAAGGGTATCTTTTGCTTATATAACTAATGTTTCATGAGAAGTTATACTTCTGAAAGTGTTTATAATAAAATTATATATTTTTGAGTCACTGTTGCACTTGTGGAATATAAAAAGGAAAAGATAAAAATGAGCACAATTTTAATATATAATCTCTAATAAAGTGTATGCTTTTAGAAGATTTTAAAAAGATTCTTCTAAGAAAACACAAGCTGTCATCTGAAATTATTGCCCCTCAATAGTTTGTCAACAAATCTGTGAACAGTAGAAAAGATTACTTAAAAATCTACTAAGAGCTAACACACAACATGAGAATTAATAGAAGAAACCGTATTAGTACATTAGAGCTATTTAAAATAATGTTTGGACACTGAAAAATCAGACATGCATTCATGAACATAATCAAACTCCCATGAAGATAACTGGAAAATTAGAAAAGCAAAGTACTAATGTAGAAAATATGATACTAACTTGAATTCATTTTTTGGAACACCTCTATTCAATATCATTCTTCTCAAGTGTTTCATTAGGCTCATCAATGTTGCTTACAACACTACCTTGGAAGAATAAAAAAATTCTCAATGGTCAGATTTGGAAGATGGGGTGAGGAGAATATGGTCAAATAAAGGTGCATGAGGTATTTCCTTGCTTTGCACCTAGTGTGCTCTCATTAAAGGGATTTTGAATTTCTTCTTCCCACTGTGGCCTACCCCAGATTTAGCTGGTTTATCTCCAGGATATGACTACATTAGAGCACTCTCTCCTGGGTGTGGTTTTCTTTCTCTGAATGAACTTAAGAAGGAGCAGGAGGTCTGAGCCCAAATTTGAATTGTTCTGTAACCATGATATCTCTGAAAAAAGAGTCTTAGCACTTTAGGCAGCTACAACATTCAGAACAGTAAGAATTAGCAGTTAATGTTTACTAAGGAGTAGTTAACAGGATTGATGATTGTATTTTGGGAATCCTGGCTAAGTGTTCAGGACACTGTTATTTAGAATACATTACAAATAATAGGAAATTTTAAAGCTTTCCAGTCTGATCACAGATAAAATTAGTAGGCAGCTCACTATCATCAATTACATTACTGTTAAGTGCCTGGCATACTACATCTTATCTCAGTTAATCTTCCAAATTTCTGTAAGGTGGATGCCATTATTCTATCTTTGTAGGAGAGCAAAGTAAGTCTTCAAGAAAGTAGTGAGTGCAATTAGTATGTTGCATATGGTAACTTTAACCCAGGCTCTCTGGGTCTAGTGTTTTTCTGCTTCACGCTGATGCTTCATCTTCTGTTCAAAAGTCCTGGTCCTGTGGACTTTATTTTATTTTATTTAAAGCTCTCATGGTGTAGTAGGGTTTGAGGATACTCATTTAACTAAGGGTGGGGGTTTTAATGTGTGATCCTGCCAACAATATATTACAAGGTTTATATTTCAAAGGCAAACACCGGGAATTATCAGGGGTTAACATGAAGGAATTTGTAAATGATTAGTGAGTTTAACTCACCGAAGAGATTTTCCTGGGGACCATGTCCTAAGAATTTTACAAGCAGTCCTCAAATTATACTGGAGTCAAGATTTTGCTATGCTATGGCTTCTTAAACTCTATTTCTTGATCCACTATCAAGTTGCTACACTTCAGATAAATACTGCTTCATAATGAAATATTTTACTTCTGAAATATTCAATCCAGTTTTTAAATTATGAAAATCATTAAAATTTTGGAGGTTTTTTTAAAACTACATTTCTGAATGGGCATAGTTTAAATTTTTAGGTAGGAAGATCTCCTGGTATTTATGCTTCAGAAAGTTTAGCTATTTGTCTATGAATGTCTTCTAACAAATGTGCAATTGGAGCCTAGTCAGCCTGGGCAATTGGGATTCTCTATGTTTTCTCCAATTCAAGAAAATAATCTTTTACTATGGTTTTAGATTATTTCCTCCCTCCCATTTTCTTATTTTGCACTTTTCTGGAATATCTTTTAGAAGGATTTAGAATCTCTGGCTCTGTTTTATTGTCTTTTTCTTTTTGGTCTGATATCATTGAGGTACAGCTTTGTATTAGTTTGAGGGGTACAAAGTGATGATTCAATGTGTATATATATTGCACAATGATTATCACAATAAGTCTAGTTAAAACACATCACTTCACACAGCTACAATTTTTTTCTTATGATGAGAAATTTTAAGATCTGCTCTCTCAGCAACTTTCAAATATATAATGCAGTTTTTAAAAATGTCAAATCCAAAAAATCATCCTCACCAAGACCAATGTCAAGGAGTTAACTACCTATGTTTTCTTCTAGAAATTTTATGATTTTATGTTTTATCTTTGTGACTTTTATGAGTTGATTTTTGTATATGGTATAAGATAAGGGTATAGTTCCCTCTCCCTTTTGCATATGGCTGTCCAGCTTTCTCAATACCATTTATTAAAGAGTCTATATTTTCCCCATGTATATTCTTGGATCCTTTGCTGTAAATTTATTGGTCATTATGTATGGGTTTATTTCTGGGCTCTATTTTGTTTCATTGATTTATCATACTGTTTCATGCTACAGTTTGAAATCAGAAAGTATGATGCCTCCAGATGTGTTCTTCTTTTTCAAAATTGCCTTAGTTATTTTGGGTCTTTCATTGTTCCATACAAATTTTAGGATTGTTTGTTAGACTTTTAAGAAAAATGTCATTGAAATTTTGATTGGGATTGTACTGAACTTGGAGGTCACTTTGGGTGGCAGGGACATTTTAGCAATATTAATACTTTCAGTTCATGAATGTAGAATGTTTTTCCATTTATTTGTGTGCTCATTAATTTCTTTCCTCAATATTTTACATTTTGCAGTATAAAGATCTTTCACAACCTTGGTCAAATTTATTCCTATGCATTTTATTCTTTTTGATGCAGTTGTAAATGGGATTGTTTTCTTTATTTCATTTTCAGATAATTCATTGTTAGTGTACAGAAATGCAATTGATTTTATAAATTGATTTTGTATCCAGCAACTTTGCTAAATTTATTAGTTCCAATTGTTTTTTGATGGAGTATTTGGAGTTTTCTGCATCTAATATGATGTCATCTGTAAATAGAAACATTTTACTCTTCCTTTCTGACTTGCCTGCCTTTATTTCTTTTTCTTTCTTCATTGGATGGGACTTTTGTACTGTGTTTAATAGAAGTGGCAAGAGTGAGCATCCTTGTCTTGCTCCTGATCTTAGAGGAAATGCTTTAAGCTTTTCACTGCCATGTATGGTGTTCTTGGTGGGCTTGTCATATATGGCCTCTATTATGTTGAGGTATGTTCCCTCTAGACCCACTTTGTTGAGAGTTTTTAATATGAATAGATGTTGGATTTTGTCAATAGTTTTTTTTCTGTAAGTATTGAGATGATTACATAATTTTCATCTTTCATTTTGTTAATGTGGTGTATCATATTGATTGATTTGTGAATGCGGAACCATCCTTGCATCCCTGAAATAAATCCCACTTGATCACTGTGTATGATCCTTTTAATGCATTGTTCAATGCATTTGATTTCGGTTTTCTAATATTTTGTTAAGAATTTTTGCATCTATGTTCATCAGGATATTGGCTTATAATTTTTTTCATGGTTTTGACATCAGGTTAATGCTGCTTTTATAAATTGCCTTTGGAAGTTTTTTCTCATATATTTTTTTAAAGCAGAGTTTAAGAAAGATTGGTATTAATTTTTCTTTAAATGTTTGGTAGAATTTGCCAGTGAAGCCATCAGATCCTGGTTTGTTTATTAGAAGGTTTGGATTACTGATTCAATATCCTTACTAATAATTTGTTTGCATTTTATATTTCTTTGTGATTCAGTCTTTATAGGTTGCATGTTTCTAGAAATTTGTCCATTTTTTCTAGGTGTCCAATTTATTGTCTTATAATTGTTAACAGTAGGAATGAAGTATATAAACAACTGGAAAAGGCAGTGCAGTTGGAAACTAAGAAAGCCAGAAGGAGCCCAAAGGAGAGTGAACAGAGTGAAGTGAGAGGTACTTCATATGTGGTCTTTTGGAAGGAAGAAACATCAGGGTTAGTAACACCGGCCCTGTATCAATTTTATATGATCCTTTGTATTTCTGTGCTATCAGGTGTAATGTCTCCTCTTTCATTTATAATTTTGTTTAGTTGAGTTCTCCTTTTTTTTTCTTTGTAAGGCTACCTAAAAGTTTGCTTCCCTTTAAAAATAAAAAGCAGATCTTAGTTTCCTTGATTTTTACTATTGCCTTTTAGTTTCTATTTCATTTCCTTCAGCTCTGATCATTTTTATCTCTTTTTTTTGAAGATTTTATTTATTTATTTTTGGAGAGATGAGAAGGGAGGGAGAAAGACAGAGAGAAACATCAATGTGTGAGAGATACATTAACTGGTTGCTTCTTGCACACCCCCAGCCAGGGACCTGGCTCGCAACCCAGGCAAATGCCCTGCCTGGGAATTGGGCTAGTGGCCCTTTGGTTCACAGGCTGGTGTTTAATCCACTGAGTCACACCAGCCAGGCCATGTTATTTCTTTCCTTCCACTAACTTTGGGCTAAGTTTTTCTTCTTTTTCTAGTTCATGAGGTGTAAAGTCAGGTTGTTTATTTGACTTCTCTCTTTTTTCTCAAGGTAGTTGTTTATTACTATGAACTTCCCTATTAGAACTGCTTTTGCTCCATTCCATAGGTTTTGGTTGTTTCTTCATTCATTGGACTCAAGATATTTTTTTTATTTCTTTTTGGATCTCTTCTTTGACCCACTGATTCTTTGGTAGCATGTTGTTTAATCTACACATTTTTGTGAACTTTCCAGTTTTCTTCTTGCAATTGATTTTTATTTTCATACCATTGTGGTCAGGAAAATACACTTGACTTTGTTTTGTCAAAGACTCAGACTTCTTAAATGTATTAAGACTTGTTTGGTGGCCTAACATATGGTCTATCTTGGAAAATATTCCACATGCACTTGAGAAGAATGTATATTCTGTTTTTGCTGTTGGTTGGAATGCTCTACAAACTTCTTTTAGGTTCATCTGGTCTAATGTGTTATTTAAGTGAAATATTTTCTTATTGATTTTCAAACCCAAGTTCTGGAAATTGTTAATAGTGGTGTCAGAGTTGCAAGCCACAGTTTGAGAGCCTGTGATAGTCAGAATTTTAGAAGGACCTATGAACTTTGCCATCTGGTGTTACTAACAAAATTATGATATGTTTCATGGGGAAAGACAGTTTACAGATACAATTAAGGTTTCTAATCAGTCAATCTTAAGAGGAAGATTATTGAGTTCTGGCCAAGATGAGGGTGTAGGCAGAAACCCTTCACTTCGTCACACAACCAAAAAGGAGGATAACAACCAATCTAAAATCAATAAACAACCAGAAGTGCCAGAAAATCAAACTTCATGGAGCTCCGACAACCAAGGAATTAAAGAAACAGTCAATTACAACAACCAGACTAGTAAAAAAAACTGCTGTGAGGCTGCGGACAGTGAGGGAGGGGCTGGCTGAATGGGAAACAGACTCAGAGCTGACTGTGGATTCTGGCAGCTGCCTGATGAGAAAAACTCCAAGTCTCACATGAGGGTTGGAAAATGGGGCTAGAGCCCAGCATGTGAGTAGCACTGTTCCCTTCTGGCCCCTCCCCCACAGGCACCACACAACAAGGAGGGTTGCCCTGCCCTGGTGAATATCTAAGGCCCTGCCCCCTTACAACATAACAGATGTGCTGAGACAAATATGGCCCAAATGAAAGAACAGAGCAAAACTTCAGAAAGAGAGCTAAGTGATGAGGAGATAGCCAACCTATCTGATGGAGAATTTAAAGCCCTGGTAATCAAAATGCTCACAGAACTGATTGAGCTTGGTCACAAAATGAAAGAACAAATAAAAGATACCAAAAATGAAATAAAGCAAAATATTCAGGGAACCAACAGTGACAGGAAAAAAAAAAAAAAAAAAAAAAAAAAAAAAAAAAAAAAAAAAAAAAAAAAAAAAAAAAAAAAAAAAAAAAAAAAAAAAAAAAAAAAAAAAAAAAAAAAAAAACAAGACTCAAATCAACAATTTGGAACAAATGGAAGAAATAAACATCCAACAGGAACAGAATGAAGAAACAAGAATTCAAAAAAAATGAAGAGAGACTTAGGAACCTCTGGGACAACCTGAAACATTCCAATATCCGAATTATAGGGGTGCCAGAAGGAGAAGACCAAGAGTATATAATTGAAAACCTATTTGAACAAATAATAAAGGAAAACTGCCCCAATCTGGTGAAGGAAATAGATTTTCAGAAAGTCCAGGAAGCCCAGAGGGTCCCAAAGAAGTTGGACCCAAAGAGGAACACACCAAGGCATATCATCATTAAGTTACCCAAGATTAAAGATAAAGAGAGAATCTTAAAAGCAGCAAGAGAAAAGGAGAGCATTACCTACAAGGGAGTGCTCATAAGGCTATGAGCTGATTTCTCAAAAGAAACCTTACAGGCAAGAAGGGGCTGGAAAGAAGTATTTGAAGTCATGAAAGGCAAGGACCTACTTCCAAGATTACTCTATCCAGCAAAGCTACCATTTAGAATGGAAGGGCAGATAAAGTGCTTCCCAGATAAGGTCAAGTTAAAGGAGTGCATCATCACCAAGCCATTATTGTATGAAATGTTAAAGGGACTTATCTAAGAAAAAGATAAAAAATATGAACAGTAAAATGACAAGTGTAGGGGACTGGTTTGTTTTAGTCTGGCAAATGTGACTCAGCTATGTATAGAAAACCTACAGAAGTGAGATTGTAGGCAAGAGCCAAACCCTCAAACCGAGTTTTCCCATGGGAATCAGGCCTAGAAAATGCATACAGACTATTATGGCTTGTTCTTGCTAAAACTCCATCACCCTGGTCTAAAACAACAAATGGATATTGTCTATCTTCAAGGTAATTTCCAACGCCTGTGTGAATCTTCCCAAGGATAGAGCTAATCAACTCACTGCCATTGCCCTTTGCATGTTATTTTTATTTCTTTGATTATACCTAAAATGTAGACAATAATATTCTATGTAATAGATAATAAATCCTTCATTGATGCAAGACCCAAGAGAAACAATAAAAGCTTGTCTAGGCAAGGGTCGAGGCGTTCTCCTCTTGAGAGTGTGGCTGAAGCACTCATAGGTGCTCTCCCCTTGAGACAGTAGCCATGCTGTTCCCTTTTTCCTGCAGGATTGCCTTCACCTGTGCATTTGTTCTAGTCTTCAGCCACAACAGGAAGACTCTGGTGGCCGGAGTCTACCACAAACAAACTCACAACTGTCAACAAATGAAACTAAAAGAAAAGAAAAACAATGAAAACAAAAACTAAGAAAACAATTAGAACAGAAACAGAATCGGAGAAATGGACATTACATGGAAGGATTTCAGTGGGGGGGGGAAGGGAAGAATAGAGGGGAAGGGTACAGGGAAGAAGAAGCATAATTGGTAGGCATAAAATAGATGGGGAGAGATCAAGAATAGTACAGAAAACAGAGAACTCAAAGAACTTATATGTATGATCCATGGACATGAACTAAGGTGGGGAGATAAAGGGGGAAAAATTTGGAAAACTGTAATAGCATAATCAATAAAGTATACTTTCAAAAAAGGAAGATTATCTGAGTGTGACTAATTTAAACATATAAATCCTTTAAAGACAGAAGTGTCCTGTCTGGTAGCAGAAATCTCAGAGATTCAGGGTATAAAAAGGACTTTGTAAACCATTGTTGCTTTAAAGATGGAGGGACCCACATGAGAAGGAATCTGCTGGCTTGGAGAAGCTGACAGTGACATCTGGCTGACAGCAAGGAAGTGGGGAATCTCAGACCTACAACCACAAGTAGGTAGATTCTGCCAACAATCTGAATAAACTTGGAGGGGAATTCTCCCCAGAGTCTCCTAGTCACCTTGATTCTAGCCTTGTGAGATTCTGAGCAGAGAACCCAGCTGAGCCATGCTGGACTCCTGACCTACAGAACTGTGAGCTAATAAACGGGGTATTGTTTAAGATACCGAGGCTGAGGTAATTTGTTATGCACCATATAAAACTGACAGGGCCAGTGTTACTAACCCTGACATTTCCTCCTTCCAAAAGACCACATATGAAGTGCCCCTCACTTCACTCTGTTCACCCTCCTTTGGGCTCCTTCTGGCTTTCTTGGTTTTCAACTGCACTGGCCTTTTCCAGTTGTTTATATATTTCATTCCTTCTTTATGTAGGCCCAGTGTCTGCTTTCCCATCTGACTGCAAGTTCTCCTACCAACATACTCCCTCCTCGTAGGCATCTCCTATTTATCCTTCAGAATGGAACTAAACATCGCTTCTCCTGGGGAAGATCTCTCTGATGCCTCAGATAGGCCCAGTGTTCCCACAAGACCTTCTATTTTGCTTTCTTAGCTTTTGCACCATTTGAAAATATACTAGTGTGATTTATTTAAATAAATGTCTCAGTTGGTCTTCATTGTGTTCCCAGTCACAGCATCCTGTTCACAACCATCAAAACAAATTTCTCAACTTTTATTTTTATTTTCAGTCATTTGTTTTCCTCTTTATCATAGGTCTTCTCTAATTAGACTAAGTTTGTTGAGGGCAGGCACCAAGTGCATGTGTTCACCATAGCATCCTCAGTGCTTAGCTCAGTGCCAACCATAGCTGGCCTTTGATAAACCATTTGAATTAATGAATGAGTGAACTGGGTGAACACTATGCAATCCTCCCTCACACACACACACACACACACACACACACACACACACACACACACTATGTACTGTTAACAGTTTTTTATTCATCTGTGTATTCACTCTTGGCTTTGAATTGTTTTTCTGCCAATTCAAAAATTTTTCAAAAAAGGTGCCTGCAAGTCGTTAAAATAATAACAAAACTTACTAGATTACTGCATGAGATATCTGAATCATGCTCACTTTATTTCAACCATTCAGCTGTTTACAAACACAATAGCTTAGCTTTTAAAACATTTAGAAAAAAAAGTATAAATTGTGACCATGAGGGGGATACCTTTAAAAGGATAAAAATATATACCAGGCTAGAAACTAGGAAAACTTGAGTTTTACTTTGGCTGCTCAGAAACTATTATTGACCCCTTAAGGTCTATTTATCAAATTAGAGTTTGAGACTATATGTACCTGAGGTTCATTTTATAATCTAATTTTCAGAAGTCATACACCCATGACTACTTAATTTGGCAATACTATACCAAAGTTCTTATTTCCTGGAGGTAAGATGTATACAATTTAAAAAGTCTATAGGACTAATAATTTTTATAGACATACCTCATTTAATAGTAAGGGATTGATGAGTTCCAGTAATGCTGGTATTAAAGCAAGTTTGAACTAAATTACTCTGCTTTTCCTTGATCTCTACTGGTCAATTGTAGATATGACTCACTGGAAACACTATCTCAAATAATATTAATGATAATATTAAAAGATTAATAAATACTAAGTATGCATAATAAAATGAGAAACAATAAAATATGAAATAATATTTTCTACATAATATTCATGCTTACAGAATTTTCAATTCCTTAAGCTTGATCCAGCTGGGCCATTTACCAGTCTCAAATTACCTTACCACATACTGCTTTTAAACCAAAGTAATTCTCAAAATTTTTCCATAACAAACATTTTTTCAGTCTCTTTTGCTCAACTGTATTTTGTAATCTTGACACAGTAGTAAAATCTATTTATTCAGCCATGTATTTGACAGGCATTTATTGAGGTTCCACTTTTTGCCAAGCAGGAAAAGATATGAGCACATCAGAAGGAACTTAACTTCATCATATTGACCCTTTTTGCGAAGGGTATTCTGAGACTTGTCACTGTCTCTCACCAATGTGGGAGTTAATGTCCAATAGCTATCAAGAAATGTATACATCTATAAATATTGTATTTCTAGCATTAGCTCAACTTGTAACATTTATAATGGGAACTTCAGGGATTCTGAGAAAGAAACCCACAAATTCCACGTAGTGGGGAAGAAAGTCAGAAAGTGGCTTCTGTTAGCAATACACACCTTGCTTAATGTGCAGACATCATCCACAACTTGTGTTGTCATAATCCTGATATGGCATTGGAATGATTAGAGAAGTGAAAGAGGAAAGAGAAAGCATGTTCAGAGCCCTAATGCAGTGAGGGTTTTAACTGACTAGAAGGAATGAGTCTGATGTGGAGAATAAATGTGGGAATGGGAAAAAAGGACACCTTACATAAACTCTTTAGTGTTTCTCCTTTCCTTTACCCTAAATAAATAGTGCCCCAACATTTGAGCATTTCCATTCTAAACAGGTATTTGGAAGAATGTTTTGGAGTGTGTGTGTATGTGTGTATGAATATAATTATAAAAGAGAGTATATACTTTAAGGAATTGCAGACTGTGATCAGACTGCATGCTGTTTTAATTTTCTATGTGCCAACTTGCTTGTGCTTGCTCTTAATTCAGTGGTGGTTACTTCTATCTTTTTCCTATTCCTTTACTGATTTTAGAGAAAAGATTAGTTAAGTGAATATCTACTCATTGTTACACTTTAAAAAAAATTTTATTTGTTGTTCTTGTACAAATGTTCTTGTTCTTTGTTTTCTGTCTTTTACTCCCATCCCAGCCCACCACCCCAGCCCTCCCCACCTCCCTCCCATTTCCACACCTCCTAGTTTTTGTCCATGTGTCCTTTATACTTGTTCCTGTAAACCCTTCCCCTTTTCCCCTGAAATTCCCTCCCCTCTCCCCTCTGGTCACTGTCAGCCTGTTCTCAATTTCCATGTCTTTTCCATATTATTGTTATACTTATACATATAAGTATAAACATGTGAAGCTTACTGAATCTATTTTTAATATTTCACATTTTTCATTTTCTCATTCTTTATTGTTGTTCAAGTACAGTTGTCTCTGTTCCCCCACCACCACTCCCCCCAACCCCAGGCATCCCTACCTCCCATCCTTGATCCACAACCCCTTTGGCTTTGCCCATGTGTCCTTTATACATGTTCCTTGACAACCCTTCCTCCTTTCCCCCCATTATTTCCTCCCACCTCCTCTCTGGTTACTAATAGTTTCTTCTTAATTTCAATGTCTCTGGCTTATTTTAATTGCTTGTATATTTGTTTTGTTGATTCACTTCCACTTATAGGTGTGATCATATGGTATTTGTCTTTTACCACCTGGCTTATTTCATTTAGCATAATGCTTTCCAGATCCATCTAAGCTGTTGCAAAGGGTAAGGAGCTCCTTTTTTTCTGCTGTATAGTATTCCATCACATAAATGTACCACAGTTTTTTATCTACTCATTTACTGATGGGCACCTAGGTTGCTTCTAATACTTGGCATTGTAAATTGTGCTACTATGAACATTGGGGTGCATGGCTTCCTTTGAACTGGTATTTCAGAATTTCTAGGATATAATCCTAGCAGTGGAATTGTTGGGTCAAAAGGCAGTTCCATTTTTAGTTTTTGGAGGAAATTCCATACTGTTTTCCATAGTGGCTGCACCAATCTTCATTCCCACCAACAGTGCAGTAGGGTTCCCTTTTCTCCACAACCTCACCAGCACTTGCTGTTTGTTGATTTGGTTATGATGGTCATTCTAACTGGTGTTAAGTGGTATCTCATTGTGGTTTTAATTTGCATCTCTCTGATGGCTAGTGATGTTGAGCATTCTTTCATATGTCTCTGGGCCCTCTGCATGTCTTCCTTGGAGAAGTGTCTGTTCGGGTCCTTTGCCCATTTTTTAACTGGATTGTTTATCTTCCTGGAGTGGAGTCATGTGAATTCTTTATATTTTTTGGAGATCAAACCTTTGTCTGAGGTATCATTTGCAAATATATTTTTCCATAAGGTTGGTCCCCTTTTCATTTTGTTGATGTTTTCTTTAGCCATGCAGAAGCTTTTTATTTTGATGAAGTCCCATTTGTTCATATTTCCCTTTATGTCCCTTGCTCTAGGAGACATATTGGTGAAAATATTGCTTCATGGAATATCTGAGATTTTCCTACCTATGTTCTCCTCTAGGACTTTTATGGTGTCATGATTTATTTAACTCTTTTATCTATTTTGAATTTATTTTTGTGTATGATGTAAGTTGGTGGTTAGTTTCATATTTTTACATGCAGCTTTCCAGATCTCCCAGCACCATTCATTGAAGAGGCTATTTTTGCTCCATTTTATGCTTCTTCCCCCTTTTTCAAATATTAATTGACCATAGAGACTTGGGTTTGTTTTTGGGCTCTCTATTCTATTCCATTGATCTATGTGTCTGTTCTTATGCCAGTACCAGTAACAGAATCCGACTGTTCTGATTACTGCGGCCTTGTAATATAGTTGGATATCAGGTATTATGATCTCTCCTACTTCATTCTTCTTTCTCAAAATTGCTGAGGCTATTCGGGATTGTTTATGGTTCCATATAAATTTTTGAAATGTTTGTTCTATAGCTGTGAAATATGTCATTGGTACTTTAATAGGGATTGCATTCAATCTATGAATTGCTTTAGGTAATATGGACATTTTGATGATGTTAATTCTTCCAGTCCATGAACATGGCACATGCTTCCATTTGTTCGTTTCTTTCTTCAGTGTTGTATAGTTTTGTGGATACAAGTTTTTACCTCTCTGGTTAGGTTTATTTCCAGGTACTTTATTTTTCTTGTTGCTATATCAAATGGGATTTTTTTCCTGATTTTTGTTTCTTATATTTGATTGTTAGTGTACAAAAATTCCTTCAATTCTGAATATTGATTTTGTATCCTGCTGTTTTGCCAAATTCACATTTACGCCTAATAATTTTATGGTGGAATCTATAGGGTTTTCTATGTACACTATCATGTCATCTTCAAACAATGATAGTTTTGCTTCCTCCTTTCCAATTTTGATGCCTTTTATTTCTTTTTCTTGTCTTATTGCCATGGCTAGGACATCCAAATACTATATTGAATAGAAGTGGTGAAAGAGGACATCCTTGTGTTGTTCCTGATCTTAGTGGGAAGGGTTTAGTTTTTGCTTGTAGAGTATGATGTTGGCTGTAGGTTTCTCATATATGGCCTTTATTATGTTGAGGTATGCTCCCTCTAGTCTCACTTTGCTGAGGTGTTTTTTTTTTTTTATCATAAGTGGGTGCTGTATCTTAACAAATGCTTTTCCACATCTATTGAAATGATTATGTGATATTTGTCTTTCTTTTGTTTATGCGATGTGTTGTGTTTGTTGATTTGCAAATATTGTACCATCCTTGCATCCCTGGAATGAATCCCACTTGATCATGGTGTATGATCTTCAATGTATTGCTGGATGTGGTTTGCCAATATTTTGTTGAGGATATTAGTGTCTATGTTAATTGGTGATATTGGCCTGTAGTTTTCTTTCTTTGTTGTGTCTTTTTGTGGTTTTGTGATTAGGATGATGCTGGCTTCATAACGAGTTTAAGACTCTTTCCCCTCTTCTTGGGTTTTTTGGAATAGTCTATGAAGGACAAGATACAGCTCTTCCTTCAATGTTTTGTAAAATTCTCCTGTGAAATCATCTGGTTCAGGGCATTCGTATGTCAGGAGTTTTTTTATTACTGCTTCAATTTCATCTGCTGTTATTGGTCTGTTCAGGCTTTCTGCTTCTTCTTGGTTCAGTTTTGGAAGATTATATTTTTCTAGAAATTGCGCATTTCACCTAGGTCTTCAAATTTCTTGGCATATAGCTCTTCATAGTAATTTCTTACAATCCTTTGTATTTATGTGGTGTCAGTTATAATCTCTCCTCTTTCATTTCTGATTATGTTTATTTGGGTCCTTTCTCTTTTATCTTGATGAGTCAGCTTAAAGGCTTGTCGGTTTTATTTGTTTTTCAAAGAACAAGCTCCTGAATTTATTGATCCTGAGAATTGTTCTTTTAGTGTCTATGTCATTTAATTCTGCTCTGATCTTGGTTATTGCCTTCCTTCTACTTGCTCTAGGGTTTGTGTGTTGTTGTTCTCCAGTTCTTGTAGATGTATGGTTAGGTTTTTTATTTGAAATGTTTTTATCTTTTTTAGGTAGTCCTGTATTGCTATAAACTTTCCTCTCAGGACTACCTTCACTGTGTCCCTTAAGTTTTGGGTTGTTTTGGGTTCATTTTCATTTGTTTCCAGAAACTTTTTGATTTCTTCCTTGATCTCATTCTTAACCCATTCATTGTTTAATAGCATGCTATTCAATGTTCATTAATCTGAGTGTTTTTTAGTTTTTTCCTTGAGGTTGGTTTCTAATTTCAGGCCCTTGTGGTCTGAGAAAATGCTTGATATGATTTCAATTTTATTGAATTTGCTGAGGCTTGTTTTGTGTCCTATTGTGGTCTATTTTTAAAAATGTTCCATGTGCATTTGAAAAGAATGTGTATTTTGCTTCTTTTGGATGAAAGGTTCTATATATATCAGTTAAGTTCATTTGATTAGGGCATTGTTCAATGCCACGATATCCTTGTCAATGTTTTGTTTGGAAGGTCTATCTATTTCTGACAGTGGGGTTTTAAAATCCTGTAGTATAAGTGTGTTGCTGTCTATATCTTTCTTGAAGTCCTCTAAGATTTTCCTTATATATTTGGGTGCTCCTGTGTTGGGTGCATATACGTTTATAATGTTTATGTCTTCTTGATGGGTTCTTCTCTTGAGTATTATGAAGTGTCCTTCTGGGTCTCTTTTTAGGGCCTTTGTTTTGGAGTCTGTGTAGTCTGATATGAGTATTGCTATCCTTGCTCTTTTTTTCTGTCCATTTGCCTGAAATATTTTTTTCCAACCCTTCACTTTCAGTCTATGTGGGTCTTTGTCCTGAGGTGGGTCTCTTGTAGGCAGCATATGTGTGGGTCATGTTTTCTTATCCATTCAGCTACTCTATGTCTTTTAACTGGGGCATTTAATATATTTACATTTCAGGTTATTATTGATAGGTACTTATTCATGGCCATTTTACTCCCTTTGTACCTGTGTTTCTCTCTCTCTCACTCTTTTTCTTCCTTTTCTTGAAGTAGTCCCTTTAGCCTATCTTGCAGTGCTGGTTTGATGGAGGTGTATTCTTTGGGCTTCTTTTGTCTGGTAAGCTCCTTATTTTGCCTTCCATTTTAATTGACAGTCTTGCTGGATAGAGTAGCCTTGGTTGCAGTCCTTTGTTTTTCATTACTTGGAATATTCCTTGCCATTTCCTTCTGGCTTGAAGCATTTTCATCAAGAAGTCAGCCGTTAGTCTTATCAGGACTCCCTTGTATGTTACTTCCTGTTTCTCCCTTGCTGCCTTTAAGATTCTCTCTTTGCCTTGGAATTTTGCCATTTTAATTATGATGTGTCTTGAAGTGGGTCTCTTTGGGTTCCTCTTGATTGGGACTCTCTGCATTTGCTGGATTTGTGTGACTTTTTCTCTCATCAAATTAGGGAAGTTTTCCATCATTACTTTTTCAAACAGGTTTTCTATCCCTTGTGCTTCTTCTTCTCCTTCTGGTATCCCTATGATAGGGATATTATTATGTTTCATGTTGTCCTGCAGTTCCCATAACCCCTCTTCGTTGTTTCAAGTTTTTTTCCTTTTCTGACTTTTTCTGGGAGGGTTTTTTTTTTGTCCTCCAGCTCACTGATTCAATCTTCTGCTTCATCTAGCCTGCTTTTGATTCCTTCTATTGTGTTCTTCAATTCAGAAATTGTATTCTTCATTTCCTCTTGGCACTTGTTGATAGTTTCCTTTTCCTTTTTCATGTTGACATAGTTTGCAATGAGTTCCTCATAGTTTCCCTGTTGTTTTTGGTAATTATCAGTGAGCTCATTGAGCTTTCTTATAACCATTGATTTGAACTCAGTATCTGATATTTGACTTGCCTCTATTTTATTTAGCATTCTTTCTGAGGATTCCTCCTTTCCTTTCATTTGAGGTTTGTTTCTTTGTCTTCCCATTGTTTGTGAGACTCTTCTTGTTTGCTTCTGCTTTATAAATTGATGTGATTTCACTTCCTGAGTTTGTGGTGGTGCAAACTTCTATGGTAGGAGACCTGTGAGATTCAGTGGTGCAGTCTCCTTGATATCTGGAACTTGATGCTCCTGGGATTCCCTTTATATTGTTTGTGTTGAATCTTTTGATGTAATTGGTTTTGATTATTGTTGGGTCATTCTTTGGTGAGTCCTTCCCTCCAGCTGGTTGACTGAGGGTAACTCTACCCACCGTGTCTTATGTGCTATTGTGCAGGTGCTGCCAGAACAAAACCACAAAGCCCAGGGAAAAAACCCACATCCGCAAATATATCTCCCACCCACAATCCCACTGTCAACTGCAAATGAACCAGTATTATTAAGGGTGTAAAGAGATTAAGACTAATATAAGAAAGGAAGGAAATAACTATAGTATACATTCTAGTGACTTAATATGCACAAACTTGATGGACCAGAAAGGAATGTTAGAAAGCTATGCAGAATAGAAAATATCACAAATCATGGAGAAGACCACAGTGGATTTCATCTCAGTAGCCTTTAGTATTTACCACTGTTTTTTCTTTCTGGATTTGCCTCTGCCGATGTCACTCTGTCTGACCTTAGGTAGCCTGCTCTGAGACTGCCAGGGATCCACTGTGGCTATTTCCTTCAGTTGTTAATCTAGTCACTCTGCAGTCAGCCGTGAGGCTTAAGCCCTATAGGGCGGGGCAGAATCCCTCCTGGAATCAGGGCTATTGTTTCCCCCTCAGGCTGCTGCAGTTTGGAGGAGAGTGGTCTGCCTGAATAGGATGGCTGCTGCCATATGGGTAATGACTCAGCACTTGGATCCCAGAGGCTACTCTCTCAGCTGTTTCCCCAAAGCTTCCATCCCCAGTCTCTCCTTAGGTGTCTCTAGCCTACTCTGCCCCCACCTTTGCCAGAGCTGTGGGTAAGTAGCTACAAATGAAAATTTGTGCATTGGCCCTTTCAATGATTCTTTTGCACTTCCAGCTGTCTGTCTCTGGCAGAGAGCAACTCTTCTGCTTTTTGCCGCCTGTTCTTATCTATGTACTTTTGGAGCTCTGGTGTTCTAGGCTGGGGATTGCAGCTTACAGTTTATGCCCCATTCTTCTCAGGGGGATCCAACCTGCTGCTTAATTATCCCTTCTGGCACTGCTGCCTGTGGATGCCCCAGCCAGCCTTCTCAAGTCGACACCACCACACTCCTTACCAGACAAGTTGTGCTGAAAGTGATTCTTTTGTCTGTTGGGCATTACAAGGCTTCTCTCTCACTATTGTTCAGTTGTTTTTTCTGGGTGATTTCTCCACAATTTAGTTGTAATTGTAGATTGTTCCTGGGAAGAGGTTAGTGTGGCTTCCATTCACTCCTTGGCCGTCTTGCTGGCCTCCAAGCATCTCTGAATTTTTTCTTATCTTTATACCAGACCCCTTTCCTAGAAAGTGTGGATTTTTTTTGGAAAGCATTAACTTATACTTAGCCTGTGAGAATTAACTGTCTCAAGTTTAAATGGAGAAAAAATATAATTTTTAAGATGTTCAGAATGTTTCAAGTGATTGTGATAAATCAGTGGAGGAACTGCAATTTGAGTTCATAATACATAGGAAATACTGTGAAATGATTGAATTCTCAATTGAAATAGTCACTGGGGTTTATATTCTACCAGAAGCAAGCCCCTCTCAATATTCATTGTGGCTGACTAAGCTAAAAAATTATGGTTAGCATTTGTTTTCTCTGTAGAGGGTATTAATGAAGTGCACATTTGTTAGTTTGAAATATTCTTAGTCTAGCAATCTCTTCCACACTAAAATTATAATTGTTCTTTGATGTATAATATTGATTTTAATACCACTCTAATTTTTCATTTTTAAGTAGAGGTAATTCCACAATAAAAAAAAAACATGCACATAATATTTTTTGAGTATATAGAAAAATAAAAAGGAGAGGGGGGAATTCCATGGGCTTTTTAACATTTGGGTTCAACCTAGCCAGCTTGTCACAACTGAAATTTCATAAAGACAGCAACAAAAGCCAAAGGGGCTTCTGATTTGCATCATCTATGAATCACTTATTGCAAGAAACACTCCTTCAAGGAATTGCAAATTGTATACTAGATCAGACTACATTCGGTGTTCGTTTCCTATTTGACAACAGGTTGTGGCTGCTCTTCAGTGGCTGTCATTTTCCACGTTATTCCTGTCCCTCTATTGACTTTAGATGAATGGCCCTTTAGCTATTTAAACAAATGCAAAAAAAGTTTGTAAAGTAAAATGCTATAGTATAACATTCTTCAATGCCAGAAACATCAATGAGTTGACTTACTTGGTGGCTAAGATTTGATTCACAAAGCTATTGGACCTACAGGCAGAGCTCTGAGAGCTGAGGGGAGAGAAAAGCCTAGCACTCCTGCAGATTCCAAGTCTTTCCAGTCATGCTTCTCTGTATTTCAGATGTACAGGAAGTCTCCACGGAAAGTCCATATGCAAATCTCTCTATATTTGCTTATGCAGTAACTTAGGAGTAAAGCTGCTATGTCAAGCTAAAGTTATTATCTGATAGCAATTACTGTGTATTTTTAGATTAGGCTTCTCCTTTTGTGTTGGTTTGGTAATGAAACCAAAAATCAGTAATTAACACATTAATAAGTCCTATGGCTAATTTCCCTATAAATTCAAAGACATACCAAGAAGAAAATGAACTTTGGATTTTGGCATGTCTATACCCTTAAAGTAGCTCAATTACAGATTTTTTAATTGTCTTTTGGAAATAATTGATTCTAAACTAGAGATATTTTTGGCAAAATTTTGTCCCAAAGCCATTTTTTTAAACTACTGAGTTTATAGCTACTGAAAACAAAGAGTAATAAAGAATGTACTGATGGCAGTATAATTTACAAGAGCGGTGTTGGGGGTTTTTTAGACTACAACATGGATCTGGAAATCAGGAATCCTGGGTTCTCTCATAGGTCTTCCTACAGACTCCCTTTGTAATCCAGGGTGAATCAATCGATTTTGTGTGTGTGTGTGTGTGTGACTTGGTGCTTCATCGGAGCCCTCCGGAAGACAGAGTGCGGCTTTCAGTTAACGACATGGAAGGTGCCCTGAAGGTGTGGAGTATCATAGCCTTTCCACAACTCTCTGGTTTTACTTTTTATGAAGATTATTAACATTTGGCAAAAAGTCGTTACTTAACGATTTATTATCCTGTTCAAATCCAGGTAGGTTAAAAGTTTAAACTTTTTATACCAAAAGTCAAGTCTCTTGTACTTTGTAGAAACCCCAGATACTGCATGGTAAAAAAAAAAATCATGAATTTCATTTGAAAAGCCTATTTTCTGGCACAAAGGCTCTGATTATAATGAAATATTCCATTGAAACGTCTGCTCTGGCACCGCGAACGGGGAAAGTCTTGTGTTTGTATACTCTGTGAAGTTGAACAACAATTTCCAACATATGTTAGGAGAGGCTGCCCTCTTTGGAGATGGGAAAATGGATAGCTCCAGAGGGAAAAGAAAACCGAGCGCTGAAAAGTTTTTGTTAATCTTTTACTGGTGAAACAGAACTGGGAACAGAGCAGTTTGTTGGCTGCAGGGAAGGCTGGAGCCAAAAGGCCCAGCCCACAGGAAATGAAGGCTGTCCTCCTCAGCGAGGCTACTTAAGCAGAGAGAAAACATTTACAGTACTTGTAATTACGATGGTTTTCGGCACCTAAATTGTCATAAATCACATTCATAAAAGCCATCTTCGCACCAGTCAGAGTTTGAAAGCTGCAAAATATATTCAGCTGGTGGGTAGTTTGAAACGGTGGTACATATGTTTGGAATAAATACATGCTATAATTATGGTTTTTAATACTGGGAGGTTTCTTATGAGGATTTATACCCACATACTGATGATAATGGAGTACATTGTGAACATAATAAAGTGGTGATGGGTGGTATTTGTTCCGGCATTTCTACAACATACTGCCTCTAAGTCTAAGGGGGTATGTTTCTATGTAAATCCCCATACATCAAGATAAAAATATACTTCTCAGTGTATTTCCTGGAGCAAACTACCTAGAGAGAAAATACCTGCATTTTCACAACCAATTCATGGATCTTAAAACATAATTATGTCTTATTGCATTGTTGATCCCAGAGCAGTATTTGAATTAAAAAGGAGTGCCAATAGAATTGGTAGAAAGTAAAAGAGCTCTATTTTATAGCCAAGAGCATGGTAAAGTAAAATCTAGTTTTAATAAAAGACTGGTATCATAATAAGCAGATGAGTCTAACTGGTAATTAGAATTTCTATTACATATGTATTACCTAACACCAAAGCCAGTCCTTCCAAATAGAAAATGGATGGGGGGAGATGGTAATGAATTATGTAGTTTGGGAGGGTCAAGGAGGAATCTGAATGAATTATTTACACACTTCTGACACTCTGGACAACTATATTTTGGGCTGTGAGGGCCTTATCTGAGATCTTTCTCTATAATAATTATTCATTCGATTATTCACTCATGAATAATTACTAAGAGCCTCTTACATGCCAGGCACTAGCCTAGCCCCTGGAGCCATAAATATGTGTAAGTTGGCACCTTGCCTTTGAGAAATTCCTCCTTTTGAGAGAAACAAAGCCATAAACAAATAATTTCAAAGCAACATGTTATGTGCACTTATAGAGATGTGACTATAATTTTTGTCTTGACATGCATTTCCATTGTCAACACTGCAATAGATAACATACACTATGGGTTTGTTGCTGCTGGGGACCAGTCAGCAACTATAGCAGCCTAGGTAAGGAACTTGTTTAAAACTGAGCTTTGTCAGCAGATTCAGAGTGATATCCTATAGCTCTTGGTCTTGCTTCATTTCCATAAGCTTTTAAAAAATGTGGATCTCTTCTTACTGCTAGTGCAAGTATTGCATAGGATCCCCTTTCCTATATTGAAAGTTTTTGTCTTAGACCAGAAAATGTGATTAGACTGCTGAGTTAACAGCCTACTTCGGGATTGCAAGGCCTCATACAGTAACATAGGCAGTAATCAAGTATACTAGCACGATTTTGCTTTCTCCCCAAATATATATCTGTTTCTACCTTCATAGCCCCATGATGTTAGAAAGTTCTATTTTAGAGGTTTCAGTCCATTTTTCATTTCTGTTTAGCTATAAATCATTTACATTTCTGTAGAGAAGATTTTAACCAGGAATAAAAGCAAGAGGGTGTAAGAAGGAAGACAGGAGAAGGGGGTGATGCTCAAAAGGAAGCCTGTGCAGGGACACAAAACTACAGTTCTGGAAACAAGTCCTACCTCTCCTGATGGCTCGAAGGTGGCTTGTGGGTGCACTTTCACCCTTTTCAGGTTTCTAGGCCCAAGATACACTGTGATGTTGGTGGCAATACCTTCTGTTTGGTGGTAATACCCTCTGTTTCAGGGAGTAGAACGTCTCCTTGTTTTGAAAGCAAAGTAACAAAGGTATGTTTTGGAGTAGCATATCTTTCAACAGCCATTAAAAAAAGATTTGAGAATCAGTATGGGCCAGGCATTGTGCTAGGACCTAGAAATACAATGGTAAGCAAAACAGCACGTGCTCTCATGATGTTTATAATCTGGTGAAGAAGACAGTAACTAAGTGCTCAGAAGGAAAGGAACACAATTCCATGACATAGCAGCCAGGAAAATGCATCATGCCAAACTCTGGTTGTGGGGTGCATTTTTGACTGATGGTCCATTGCTGCACTTCTGCATCCATTCCCACATTAGCACTAAGACTACACGTCTCAAGAACTGCTTCCCTCAGTGAATGAGCACAGCAAGCTCATTCCTGCAACAAATATAAAGGCTTACTCTCCAAACACATAGAAGCAGAGAGTAGAATGGTGGTTTCCGGGGGCCAAGGGGAGGGAGAAATGGGGAGATGTTTAGTCAAAGGATATAAACTACCAATTATAAGATGAATGAGTTCCAAAGAGGTTGATGGCTCTAGTTAACCACACTGTATTGTATACTTGACAGTTGCTCTAGAACAGAGCTTTGTTGTTCTAACTATAACAACAACGACAAAGTGGTAATTGGGTGGGTGAGGGTGTGTTAACTAATCTTATTGTAGTAAATCCTTCACAATACGTACATGTATTTAATCATCACATTGAAGACCTTAAACTTACAGAATAAGTCAATTCTAAAAAAAGCTAGAAGAGCCCCAGCAACTCAACTAAAACTATCTTAGAACATGTAGCTCTGCCTGCCCACCCTTCCCCACCTCTCTCATTCACAGGAGTCAGACTGTGTACCTTGGTCCCAGGCTCTCCATGTCTGGTTCCCTCCCCTTTATCCCTTACAGGAATCCTCTGTGCCTGCTTTTCAGAGAACCTGAATTAACAAGTGGTGTCCTGAGTCAGCAAGATGGGGATTGAAGACTGCTCACTCACCACCTGGCCAAAAAAAAGCATTCTGAGTGACATGTGGGATGCAGATAATCCCTAACACAAAGTGGTGGCCCATTGGTAAAGATTTCACTGATGGTGAGCTAAGAAAGTAAGTGTCCTGGTAAAGAGGAACACCAATGAATGTACAAAGCTTTCTCCATTTGACAAGTGGGAAGAGGGATGGGCAATGCCCACAATGGCAGTGGAGTTGACTAGATACTGCTAAATTGTTTTGACACCCTGCAGAGGGATAACAAGAGAATGAGGGCTGTTAATAAGGTTAAAGGCTAAGTGGGAGAGCCAGAAGTCCTCTTTAGTAGCTTACAGAGAGGGCTTTATCTCCTTCAATGGAATAGCTTACATACCTGAGTGGCAGATGTGGGATCTGATAGTTAGAGTCCCAGGGCTCTGAGACATATTTAATGTTTGAATGTTCAGCCAAACCAAGTCTGTTCTGCTAAAGCCAGGACCCTGATCAGGAAAACTTGGGCCTCAAAACATCAGATAGGGACTTCTGGACAAATGACCCTGAGGATGTTGGCTCTGCAGACCACTCTGGACCTTCGGAGATTGAATACGTGCTGCATTTTCTCAGGCAACACAGTAGAAGACATGACAAAAACTCTTTTCTTTTTTGTTAATGATAAAAACTTCCATTTTTATCATTTTTTATTATTGTTTAGTTACAGGTGTTGCATCTTTTTCCCCTGGCTCTCCCCTGCCCTGCCCCCACCCACAGTCAATCTCCACCCTCATATTATCCATGCCCATGAGTCCTTTACTCATATTCCTAGATTTGCCCCTTCCACTTCTTTCGCCTGTTATCCCCCTCCTCTCTCTCCTCTGGTTACTGTCAGTTTGTTCTTTATTTCCATGTCTTTGGTTCTATTTTGCTCATTTGTTTTGTTGATTAGGTTCCACTTATAGGTGAGATCATATGGTATTTGTCTTTCACCACCATGTTTATTTCACTTAGCATAATACTCTCTAGTTCCATCCATGCTGTTATGAAGGGTAAGAGTTCCTTATTTTTTTCTGCTGCGTAGTATTCCATTATGTAAATATGCCATAGTTTTTCAATTCCCTTATTTACTGACATGTTAAGAACTTGTTTCTGAAATGCAACAGGTGTTCCCTTCAGGAGTTGCTTCCACCAGGTCTGGTTGTCAAGTCAAAAACTAGAGTTAAGTTCCAGCATCACCAGTCCGGGATATGTTAGGCTCAATAAGAGAGGAAGGAGATTATACACTGAAAAAGTGGTAAGAACTAGATAGCTTATACCAGCATTGGCAAGGAAAGTGCCAATGGATTGGGTATTGAAGGTGTTCGACCAAGGAGCCAGAACATATGACCTAATAACCAAGAACTAATTGGATTTGAGATACAGGGTTTAACATGTGGGCAAGGACCCCAGGGAATAAGACAAATTCACTGCTAGCATGGCTGGTAGAAGTGTAGAGGAAGTGCTGGTCAATGCTGAGTGGAATTAAATGCCTGAGTTGTCTCAGCACATGATACAGGAATGAATACAGAGTCTAGTGGAAGCAGTCAAGCTAGAATAGATGTATTATGTCATAAAAGGCTTACTAGAGGATTATTGTCAATGAGAGAGCCCAGAGGACACACCACTCACCAAGGCCACTAGAAATAAGCTGGTGAGAGATGACAAATCCCTATGTGAGAATTGCAGTGGAGGTCCCTGGGATTTTTGGAACAAGGTCATGTCTTCTACAGCAGAGAATTATATGCCTTTTGATTAACAGACCCTGGTAGAGACAAAACACTTGACTGGAGGATAACAATTGACTGTGCACCTACAGCTGCCCAGTGTTGGCTCTGTTCTACCAGAACTACCGAGTCATGAAGTCCGACTGGCTCAGCTGCAGCAACAGTCTATCTTAAGCTGGAAATGGCACAGCGCAGACAAACTGCTTGGGCAGGGAGCTCATATCCCCTTGTCACCCACCACAGTCACACCAGGACCTCTCTGCTAATCACATCTATATTTGTACAGGGAGGATGTAAAGGTGTATTCTGTACACCTGAAGGAGGAATAACAAATCTGAGTTCGATTTACAGATAAGCTAACTTGGTATATGGGTGCAAGTCAAAAATGAATGGTAGCTATGTTATAGCCACATTCATTGGTTTTGTTGAAAAACAGTGAAGAGGGAAAATCTTCCCAAGGGTGGAGCTGCAATCAATTCATTTATTCATCTAGGTACAACAAATTTTTTTGATGTTCAGTTAATGAATAAATCGGTGAATAAACACAGAGCACAGGAGACATCAAACACCATGTGGTGATTTGTATTGGCAAGAAAAGGATCAAATTGTTGCAGAAGTTGAATATCTAGAATTTCTATTCTGTAGTAGACAGAATACTTGAATAAGACAGAAAGGAAAATTTTGCCCAACCTCTATTATGCCAATCCCACAAAGGGAGGACTCCATCTGAACTGTATTACTGACATAAAGTGCCTTCTTTTAGAATAAAGTACTCAATGAAGTCTTTCTCTACTTCAATGTATAAAGTAGACCAAGTTGTGGCAAAAATAAAAGTTACATTGAAAGCCAGACTAGGAAATGCATTTTGTGGGAATCTACTTTCCTACAGCTCAGAGTAAATATTGAAGGGAACAATTAAAAGAAGATGAGAGAAGGTCTTTTGGATTAAAAAACTATCTGCCTCAGAGATACTTTGCAAAGTGAGGACAGATGCATATAGTGAATGGCACATTTCTTTCAACAATACTTTAAAGGACAGTGTTGGTGCCATTTAAAACCAGTTTGCACTGAACGTTAGTCAAATTCTATCTCCTTTTGAAATAAATGTTGCTATAAGTAGAATATTAGCACATATTATGTTGTCTTATTTATTTTTAAAGCTGTATATATGAAAAGGAGTGAAACCTGTCTTTATATGTACTAAACCAAGAAAAATAGATTCAGATTTACATATGCCACATCACAAATTATAATGCTGATATTTATTTTTCATGTACTTTATCCACATATTAGAATAAGAAATATGCCATAAATGTATACTAAAGAAAAATAGCATTGTAAAACATATTTTTTCCTATCATAAAAACTGGTGACATTTCTGGTTGGATTATTGGCATAGATTTTTTAAAAATCACTGGTTAGATTATTCCTTAGCTCTTAGAGAAAAAGCATTCCATAGGAAGCCAAGAAATATAATTTTAGTTACAGTATAACTTTCCAGCTGTTGAAGTAGGCATATTTTGGCATGTTTCAGAACCAGTGAGATGTAAGAAAATATTAACCAGCTAATGGTTGAATTCATTTCTTATTTTTAATGGCTGGGAAACAAGATTCACAAGCCACTGATTCTTATCTATTTCACAGTACCTTTGTCTCAAATAAAGCCAACAAATTGGTGTCATGAAATCCTAATGAGTCTCTAAGATCCTCAGGACATGTGAATGTGACAGTGACTGTCAAGGACCTGGACACACCCTTGTTTCCATTTTGCTTGCGATCAAGAAAAGATGAAATGTACGGGGTGCCTTTCATTCTGCATTTCAAGGAAAAGTCTCATCAAATGAGTAACAGCTGAGTATCAACCAATACCAACTGCAAGTCCAAACTGATCACTTTTGCAGAAAACAGCCCAAATTACATCCATCTGAAAAATGGTCACATTTACTCACTGCCCTAATCCACAGAACCTTTGTCCACTTGCGATGGCTGACTGTAACACCACTAGCAGATGGTAGAGCAAACCCATCGGCAGTCTGGTAACCTCTGTACTTCTTTTCAGGATGTTTTAAATTCTCATCTAAAGCATTTTAAGAGAATAAAGTAAAATAGATAATGTTACAAAAAATCAGTTACTGAAATATAGCTGTCAAAACATTGAGAACAATTGTATGAGGTAGTGTGGTACCTGTGTTTCTTTATTAATGCATTAAATAACAAGACCTAGCAGCAGGTCTAGTAATTACCATAATTTCAAAATAGGGATGAATGTAAAGAATAATTTTGAAATATCTGAAGTAGCTGTACTGTGTTATAAAAATACCTATGGTTTCTATTAGTGTCAACATTGCAGATACCATATGTGCTAATATTGTTTATGTGCATTATTTAAGAAATGCTACTTTTCAGTTAAAGGTTAGTGAAAGTAGTAATGTAATAACCTTTCTGTCCAAATTCGCTGATGTCCTGAATTCTAGCCCTAGTGTAGAAAATGACCCTTATACTTCAGTTATTTTCTCTGCATCAGGCATTGTGCAGGGTCTGGTGCATCCACTTACTTCATCTCCGAGCAGTTCTGTGGGGTGGGTAATATTGACTCTGTGTTACAAAGGAGAAGTTTGTGATGCAGAGGGCTTCCTACCCAGGGTCTGGGGCTCAAACCCAGGTGTGACCAATCCCAAAGCTGACTGCTCCCTTGATCTTTTTGCTTTAATATCCTTTCTCCCAGTAGAAAATCTGTTCCTGATTAATAATCTTAGACAAGAAGCTTTTCTCCTCCATAGCAATTACCTGGCTTGCTCTTTTATTAAAATAAAGCATGTGTGTGTTTATTTTAAATAAGTGTAAAACCTCGGTGGGAATAGAGTTAAACGATAAACTAGCCATGTGTTTACCAATGTTGTAACTAAACTGAGTTCAAGTTCCTTCCTGGGCTACCACATTTTATTTCCCTATTCTCTAGTTCTAGTACCTACCTTATCTAAATAGAAATGAAGATTGTCACTTACTGTCCCTCCAAATGATGAACTTCATTAGGTTATACCAACAAAAAACTCTTTCATTTCATTCTCCTTCAATACCCAGCTCTCCATTTGTGAAGTAAGTGGGTAGCTTGGTCCCAATAAGACCTCTACCTTCCCCAAGTTGAAAAGGAAACCAGCAGCTGCAGCTTGATCCTCCCAGAGTTTCCAACCTCAGCCTTGCCTGAGAGAGACAGTGCTCCTTCTAATAAGAGGCCATTCTGTCTCCCTGGGCTCATTACGAGCTCCTCCTGATCAGAGCTGCTGGTTCTAAACAGGGCCAAATTATGTGGGGTGGTTTCTCTTTCTGTGTACTACTGTCCACCAGGGATGGAACTGAGACCACTAAAATAATTCTGTGTGGTAGTCTAACTCATATTTAAGAGAAATATTTGGATACTTGGTGTATTTTAACTTCAGGATAGAATTCTTAGCAATTCCCAGAAGAAATGGTTTATGTAATTTAGAGGAATCCTAAACATGATAAATGTATCATACACATGTCTTGATGTCAAGGGTAAAATTTATCCAATATAAGATCAGACAAGTTTAATAAACCACTTAAGTGTTATAAGGCATGCTTCATCCTAGGATGAATTATGTTCCTATCTGTAGTTCAATGTATATGTTCTATCATTTTGAATATTAAATAAAAAAACCTTATATAAATAATTTGAAAGGTCTGATTTAAAGCAACAAATGCTAATAAAAACCAAATTGAAGGCTCATAGACATTCCGTAACTCATGTAGATTGCTTAGGAAAAGTATAATAGGATAGTATTAAAGATGCAGTCCTAGAATTTTCTTTAATGCATCTGTTTAAAGTCATAGGGAGTAGCCTGAATTTTTCAAAAGTAAATCTATTAAATTTGCAGAGTTTTGAACATCAACAATTATATTTCATTTACATAATCTGTTTTAATGACTAATTTCCCTGAAAACATGTATTTCTAAAAGACTGATTCTTTAATTGTGTTTTAGTGTGCCAGCTCTTAGAAATATTCCTTACACTTATAATGAATTACATTTCTGCCAGAAGTTCCTATAAGAAAAAATCATGTAAACCAAACAAATCTATTCTTTTCACATTATAACAATGGCACAGTAGAAATGACCTTAGGTCATTTCTTTATGGTACTACTTTTAACAACTCAGCATCTTTATGATACTACTTTTTAACAAATCAGGAGTTAAGAAAACACCTATTCAGATTTTGAAAATAACATTTTCTTATGAAAATTTTCACAAGCAACATTAAGCACATTTTTCAGAGACCAGGATGATTTGGTGAATTTTAAACAAATGGATTCAGCAATAACAGCCTTGTTACTCTCTTGTTCCCATCACTTATGACCTGTGGCTAGCACGGGTATTAGGGTACAAAGTGCTTTCGCTGTCTCCCAGACAGAAAGTCTGCTCTCTGGAACTGCCACCTCAGCACTCCTGGCTTCATCTTGCTCCCTGATGTTATGTAAGGCATCACTACCTTTAAAATGCATGAACCAACTCTTATTTGCATTGGGTTTTTCATCCTTTGATCCTTCATCATAATGTTGTTTCACTATGTCAAAAACCTTCAAAGCTTTCGCTTGAGTAGTAGCCAAACTCAAAGCTGAATTAGATCCTGACTTCACAAAATCTTAAATTTTTTCCATCCTAGCCTCGAATCTAGCAATTTTATTTGAATTAATGGACAGCAACCATCACTAAACTACTTTCAATCATTTTCAGGACCAGGTCTGTAGTACGAGTATTGGTTGGAGCTAATGAGACTCACATTTTAAAGAAATAGAACGGAATGAGCACTTATAGAAAGGAGCATTGCTCTATAAAGTAATCCCTTTGGGAAGCCATATACTTAGTCCAATAATGATGTTATTTCTCAAAACAATTTTGGAGATTTTCCTTTGGCCTTTAGAGAGAGAGTATGGTTGCAAAGGTAAACAAGTTTTTATTTCTTTATAGCTGAGGAAGTACAAGTCTCAGGCTGCAAAATCAGCTGTGCAAAAAAATAAAACTTTTTTTCCTCTAACCAAACTTAATTTCAATCTTATTTAACTCAGGTTAATTCAGTCAATCATTTATTCAGACAGTTCAGGATTTTTTCCCACCCTTTTTTCCTTGGCTTACCTCCAAGTTCTGAGTCTTTAAGTCATACCATGGTGTTCATGAGCTAGGAGACTAGTGGTCTTCACAAATGATCCTTTATTCACAGTGGCACTCACTGGTCTCTGGGCATAGTATGCACCCCTGCTGACATCCTCAAGATAGCCTTGTTCTCCTCTGGACTCACATTTCCAGCCCACACTCCTGGCAAAAGACTGCAAGGTTGCTTGCAGTTCCCCTGAGCCTATCCTTTTCACCCCACTTAGGGTGGGAGGCAGGGAAGCACAGAAATGTCAGATTGCCTATCTCTGTTGCTCCTGGGCACTGGAAAACTTGGAGGAGCTTTATCATGCCCATGCTGCCTGACCTGCTCACCAGACCCCATTTTTACTCTCTCTGCTTTTGTGCTGGCCAAGGGTGTGGGAGCGAAGCAATGAGAGGCTTCATGCCTACTCAGGTTCCACTCAAGAAGTGAGGCACAGTCTTCTTTTGCTTGGATCTCCATTCTGCATGGGCAATGCAAAATTTTGGAGGGAGGCATGACAAACCTCATACTTCGATCATCATCGCATCATTTTTTTTTTAATTTATTGCTTATAGCATCAACTATGTGCTCAGAGCTATTCAGGGTTGTGCCTTTTGGGTCTCCAAAAGTTTCCTCTCAAACCATGCTCTGCCATGAATTTCAAGTTATAGTGCAGTGGTTAGGAGCATAGGGTTTGGAGTCAGACTTGCTGGGATTGAATCCTGGCTTTACTACATACTGTTTTAGGATCTGGAACCCTCTCTGCTTCAGTTTCCTCAGCTGTGAAAATAGGGATGATGACAATAGTGCTTGTCTCATGGATTTGTTATGGGGATGGAGTTAATATTTATAAAGCACTTAGAATGGTGCCTGTACATAGTAAACATTATGCATTATTAGCAACATTTGAAAAATAAATTTATTAACTGCAAAAGTTGAGTATTAGCTCTTCTATTCTTTGTTGCCTGATATTATCTGAGTTGGAAAAAGATGCTATGATCATTCATTTTATGTGTCAACTTGATTGCACTATGTTGTGCCCTGGTATTTGGGTAAACATTATTAAGAGTAGGTTTGTGAGGGTGTTTCTACATGAGATTAACATTTGAATCTATAGACAGAGAAAAGCAGATGGCCCTCCCCAGGGTGGGTGGGCCTCATCCACTCCATTGGAGGCCTGAGCAGAATGAAAACATGGAGAGAGGGAAAATTCACTCTCTTTCCTGACTGCCTTTGACCTGAGACATTGGTTTTCTCCCAACTTTGGATTTGGACTTGAGCTGGAGTTTATGTCATCGGCCCTCCTGGTTTTTAGGCCTTGGAACTGAGACTACAACTACATCATTGGTCTCCTGGGTCTACAACGTGCTGACTGCAGATCATAGGACTGCACAGCCTCTATAACTATGTGGGCAAATTCCTTATAATAAATCTCTTTATATTATTTATACAGCTGACCCTTGAACAATGCAGGGGTTAGGGAACCAACCCCTCACAGTTGAAAATCCACATATAACTTTTGACTCCCCAAAAACTTAACTCCGGTTGTTCCTCAGTATCTGCAGAAGATTGCTTCCAGGACCCCTGTGGAAGCCCAAACCCGTGGATACTCAATCCCTTTTATAAAATGGCATAGATCAATGCATACAGCTGGACCTCCATTGATGCAAAACCCAGTGATACAGAAGGCTGACTCTATGCTTGTAAAAAAAACCCTCATGGATGGACCCATCCAGTTCAAACCCATGTTGTTGAAACTGTGTTACTATTGGTTCTATTTCTCTGAAGAACCCAGACTAATATAGATGCATAGAAAAAAAATTTCAAAATGTTACACATCCATGATCATCTTAAAACATTCTCTCTTTTTCTCTCTCTTTTTCTCTCTCTCTTTCCACCATTTTTTTCATTTCCTTCTTTGCTCAAATTAGTTTAGCTGATTCAGATTAGAAGTAGTAATAAACAACGGAAAGCTTATGATGGGAGCCTGAGGTCACTTATGATATTGGCACCTGGACAGAACCTGGTGGGTTCTTACCCCTGAAAAGTGTGGATATCATGAGTTTATAACATAGGGCACAATAGACTGTGTCTATTCAGGGCAACCACCACAATCACCATTCTGAGAACTGATTGTGTTAGTCATATATTAATTCCTGGTTTTTGAATTATATTTTTTACTAGAAGATTTATTTTCAACACAGATATGAGATAAATTATGCAATTTACTTAATATAGACGTTTATTATTGGCAATATAAAAATTGCTTGCATTAGAACTTTTAGGTTCATGAGATCTTATTTGTCAAAAAAAAGCTGTTATCATGTATTTTATCTTGCTTCTGTGATTTATGATGAGAACTGAAAATCAGAACCTTTTGTGTCCTAATCCTCATTCTGACACTTTGTCTAATTGCAGTCTTTGGCATGTCATTTAATCTCTCTCTGGCTCAGATTCCATTGGTAAAATGAGACCATTAAAACGATTTGCCTCCTACAGAATTGTTGTGAAGATTAGTCAATTAACATTTGTAAAAGTTTTCTAACCATTGAAAGTTTATCACTGTGGACTATTAGAAAACATACTGCCCACATTTAGTTTTTACGGAATGTCCAGTTTTTGAGAGATCTTTCAAATGAGCCTTGCAGGTCAACAAACTTACTGCTTTTGTGCTATAAATGGCAACATTTAAATTCTTTTGATCTATTAAGAATTCAGGAAATTCCTGTATATTGCTATGATTATTCCCCTTTTAAGAATTTTTTGTGGTGCTATTTAAGCATGCACTCATGTGCCTATCACATCTATCCATGTATTATCCAGGTGGACAATTTTCTGATAATATTTGTAATGTATAATGTACCTTTGTGTAGGTTAACAATTTTAATTATTCACCTTCCATGTGTGCTGCCAGATTATTACAGAATCTACACATTTTGGCTTTTTTTTTTTGGACACAAACACATAGGGAGAAAATATATATGTGTAAGTCTTTTACTGCGGACAAAATTGCATGGTAACTATTCTGTTCAACCAGTAATCATTTAACAGTAATAATATGGATGAAACTCTAAGACAAGTTTTGCATTTGGATTATCGACTTCTATTTGAAAATGTTGCTAGATTTCAGTGGGCAGTGTACAGGAGTGTCAGTTTTCTTATTCCACAGAAGTTATTCAGTATCTAGAGAGAGACTGGAATGACAAATAGGCCCAAACTTTTCTCTAATCCTATTATTTATTGCTTTTCTAGTCTCCTATATCAAAGCATGCCATGTAGCATGTACCATCTACTGATCACATCAAATTAAACCAGGGAGGAAGGAGGGGTGGGTCATATTTTATAAGTGATAAACATTGTTGTAATTGCCCAATGGTCACTTGAATAAAAATTGTCAATAAAATGTCAAACAATATTAGCAAGTGATCACAATATCTTGAATCTAGAAGTAAGGAAATCTAAATAGAAAAAATACTTAGAACCCACTTTACAGCTCAGAACATTTTTCAAGGCAGGTAAGAAGGAATTGGAGTTTATAAATAAATACTAAAAACATTGGAAGACATCTACCGCTATAAACCCCCTGAGTAAATGGGTGTGGAATGGGGAATAAGGGAAAGGAAGAGACAATGGCTTGATTAGGTGTCAAGAGACAATGGTGTTCAGGCTGAAGAGAGGTACTGGTAAACAACAGTCTTTTCTAGATGACCAGTATAGTAACAAGGACTTATTTGAACATGGGAATGTGCAGGATTCCAACTTTTGTATGTCCCGAGGAAATGATCAGGGATAACTATATAAAATCCTTTCTTCGTCCAACTCTAAGCCCTGGAAAAGAACATGGAAAGAAAAAGGAATAACATTTGGATTCTTTACTTTCTGGGAGGCTATTGATCACCCTCCAAATGCTCTTGTTCCTTTCTTCTCTGACTTTCCATTTTCAGAAGACTTGAGGCACGGGGAGCTGTGCGTGTTATTGGGTGGTCCCTTTCAGCTGCCTCGCCTACTTTCCACACAAGTTAATGTCTCTTTCTTTCCTTTTTTACTTATTTTTTCTTTGCCCCTCTTTCCCTTCCCCCTCCTCCCTGCCTCTTTCCCTCCCTCCCTTCCTTTCTCCCTTCCCTCTGTTTCTATATCTGTCTTTCTCTCTTCCTTTCCATTAAATCAATATTAGTAATTTGGGCAGATCATGCAAATATTCTGGGATCTGCCAAAATACAACTAAAATATTACTTGCTTGACCCATCTTGAAAGAAACTTAGAGAACTTAACTATAGTTAGTTGTTATAGTACTTTTAGAAGATTGACCTTTGAAATTCTTATTTCCATCCACATATACACAAGAGACTGGTAAGTGAAATCAGAAGAACTCAGAGGAGCAGGGTAGCCTTTCCCTTCAATGTGGTTTCTATCAACTTTGATCGACTTTTTAGAGACCAGTTTTCTTACCTGAGGTTTTAAAAATCAAATTAACAGAAGACCACACTCTGAAAAGAATTACCTGACACTGACTGTTGTTGCTTTTCTAGAAAGAAAGAAAGAAAGAAAGAAAGAAAGAAAAAAAAAAGAAATGCCCTCCTCAAGTCTCAATTCTAAAGAAAAGTCTGAGTTGGCTAGGAATTCTGTAAGCTCAGCATCCTCCTGGCCAGATGGAAACACGAAGCTTCAAATGTTTCTAGAGCTAGCTTGGGTCTTAACAGTCAAGTCTCTCAGAAGTGGAATAATTAGGAGCAAGTACTTTGGGAGCCCATTCACATCTTTTATCACTTAGAGGTAACTGTTCCTTTACAGAGCCATCCTTTTTCTTCTCCCAAACGTGTGTCTGACATTCATTAGGACAAGAAAGTTTAAAATGTGTTCCTGAATGAATAGTGGTTCAGAACTCAGGAAAGGAGACAGGCTTTCACGGAAATATGCTGATTGTTTAGTTGTAAAATAACGAGGCAAGGGAACAGGGACATACACTGTTCAGTCCAGCTCATAGCGTGTGGCTGCCAGCTCACCGAAAGAAATCGCATAGTTTGGCCCAGGAAAGGACCAGACCACAGCCAGGGACTGTAGGGGTACTGAGGAAGGCATGTGGCTGAAACACACCCAAGCCTGATCTGTGCTGAGCCCAGAGGCGGGATCTGGTAGTCTCTGCAGGACAAAGGGTGTCCATTACCTTCTAGCCAAACCACTCTGTGCTCCTCCAAGCCAGCCGGCTTCTGACCAAGGCTCTTAACACCCCTTCTTTCGAGCAGCCTCTGCTCTCCCTGGAATCTCTTGGCATAGCACCTCTCTGGCCCCTCCCAACTGGACCACTCCTGGGACAGTGTGTGCTCTGCATGGAATAACAAGGTTAACTGGACAAGGTTGAATAGCCCTGTGACAGGAGTGCCTTCAGGCCACATGGCAGAAATAAAAGAGGAGTCGTAATGGCCAGACTGGAGGAGAATCAGATTCTCCTCAAAAGTCCCAGTCCTGGTCTGGTTTTATGAGATGCCTTGACTCATCCTTTCTTTCTCTCCTCATAAAGGTAAAAATACAGGATAGCATACCTCATATGTGGTAAGGGACAAGGGGAGAATAAAGTGTGGGTACAGTCATTTTCAAGAGGCTTTATCCCCAAATCTGTTTCTGAGCAGAAATTTTGGGAAAAGCGAAACCACTCAGTCCCAGGAAAGCCTGAGGGAAGTATAAAGTAGTCTTGGAAACCCCCAGGGGAAAAAAGTATCAGGTAAAATTTGATTTTGTCTTTATTGTCAAATTTTTGGCTCAGTGAATTGCAGCAATGTTAGCTGTTCCAGGCAGAAAGCAGCAGCAGGTGATTAAGAAATAGATTTTCTACATATGGCAAAACCTGGTGTGGAAGGTGGAAAAGGCAGGACAGGCTGACCTCAGGAAGCACATGGGCCAGGGAAGTAGGGTGGAGCCCCACTGTGGGGCAATGATGCCCGGTTGTCAGCAAACAGGGAGTGACACTGGGAGGGCAGGTAGGCATACACAAGCAAGGTGGCAGAACCAGCTCTCGAGCAGGCAGCCCAGGTCCTGGAAGGCAAGGCAAGGGAATGGAGCAAGGCATACACCAGGAAGTTAAGACGCTGTAGGCAAAAAGAAAGCGGCCAAAGACCTCAAAGCAATGATAACCCAGGTGATCCGCAAGAACTGAAAATTGGAACCAGGTGTCAGGTCTGGATGCACGGAGTGGCTAGGGATGAGACCTACAGCGAGCAATCTAAACCGCAGACTTTAGGTGGTTCCTGGCAATCAGAGGATCTTAATCCTGAGGGAACTTTCGGTCAGGAAACCTCTATACAAGCTAAGACTGTTACTTCTTTAAAAAAAATAACAGACATGCCACACAAATAAGTGTTGGGAAATAATACATTATTCCCCATCACCTCTCCCCTCGACTCTTGCACTGGCTTCTTATCTTGTCTCCCTGCACCTGGTCTTCCTTCCTGACAACCCATTCCTCATACAACTGTCAAAACATTTCTAAAACACAAGTCTGGTCACATCTGCCTGCAGCCTAAATCCTTCCATTGGCTGCCTATTGTTCAAGCAAGACTCTCCAAAGTGTTTTGGAGAGTACTAGTTCTGAGAAGAAATTAGCCAAGAAAGTTTAAAGGCTCTGAGAAGTCCTGCAGCAATTATTGAATGTTGATTTCCAAATATTTTAAGCCATAAGGCACCTTCTCTCTTATTCTTTCAAAAAATCTATCAACATTGACTGAAAATACTTTGAGAAATACTAACTTACGGAAGGAAAATCTATCTCGCTCAACCCGGAGTTGTTAAGGGTCTTTTTGGCCTGGCCCCTCCCTGTCCGCCTCTGCTGCTCCTCTCCCATCAATTTTCCCTGGGTTTTATGCTCTGACAAAACAAAGCAGATTATCGTTCTCACACATATTACTGTTTAATTCATTTATTCTTTTTAACAAAAAACATTCTCTTTGTGTCTCCCTTAACCTCTGTATGTAAAATATTGCTTATTCAAAATCCTGACCATGTGTCAAATCCATAGGAAATTGTCTCTGTAGAGAAAGAGCCAACAAACTTTCTGTAAAGGGCCAAATGGTAAGTATTTTAAGCTTTGAGTGGCCTTTGTCACAGCCCCCAACTTTGCTATTATAATGTGAAAGCAGCCACAGACCATCTATATATAAATGGACATGGCTGTGTTCCAACCCAACTTTATTTACAAACATTGGCCATGGGCTGTAAGTTGCTAACCCCTGCTTTATAGTCACACTTTATACAGTTCTTGCTAAGGCCAAAGTTAAGTCTTTAGATATGAAAAATCCAAGGCCTCCAGGTGAGAGCAGTAGAGATATGTATTTAGTTAAAACAGACATGAGAGCAGAGATAAGGGCAAATATGACTAATGAAGCATAAGATACTGCTTAGCTTAGACTTTGGTCATTGCAGTTAACTGTAAGAATGTACTATGAAAGGTAACATAAAATTAGAGATTCTTCTATAATGTTAGTTTAGGAATCAGCCCTCAAAAAATACTACCCAAGGCAAAAATGTCTATTAAAATCTGGCTGAGACATTGTTATAAGGGAACAATTTCTATCTGAAGTGCTAAGCACTCATTAGCTACTTAAATGCCTCTCTACTTCCCTCATCTACTGTCTGAGGAAAGAAAATGAACTAGCACAGTAGCAAAACAGAAAGGTGATGGGCCCGGTGAAGCTTAATGCCCTGACGGCAGGACTGGCCACTGGGGATTGTCAGTGTTTGGGGACCAGAAAAGGTGGGGGATCAGAAAGCTGGAAGGAAGATGGAGACCTGCCCTGGAATGGGAGTGACCAGAGGTGATGAGCAGGGACTATTCTTGGGGAAAATGATAAGCAGGAACCTCTGATCAATAAAATTCATAGGATCTCTGATGCTAAAAACTGACAGGAAAAAATAGGCCATGGAAAGGTTAAGACAGAAGAAATTAGAAATAATTTCACTGGACAATCGGAACCTCTTTGAATGGCAAAAGGTCCAGCTCCAAAAAATGCCCTTTCCAGTGTTCGAGTGGCAACTCTCTGTGTCCAACTTAGTAATGATGGAAGTTGTAAATGGCTGGCTGTCCATTAAAGGTTCAGGCTCCCCATCCATGAAATAGAATTATTATAGGAACCTCATTTCCCAGCCCCCCTTGCTTGTAGGTGGAAACATGAGATTGAGTTCAGGCCCATGAAATGTGGATGGAAGCGATTCACACCACTTCTGGGCCTGGCTGATAAAATCTCCCACTGTGTTCTCCACTCTTTCGCTACCCCACGTTCTGACCAGACTTGGGCCATTAACATGTGTTGAAGGCAGCAGAGCTTCTATCAGCTTAAGTCTTTGATAGATCCTATGGAACAGGAAGTGTTCCCTCCCCATTTTACACACAGAACTACCAGAATGGACTTCTACTATATTAAGCCAGTGATTTTCAACCTTTTTCATCTCATGGCACATATAAACTAATTACTAAAATTCTGTGGCACACCAAAAAATATTATGTTTTTTGCCAATCTGACAAAAAATAGGTATAATTTTGATTCATTCACACTGGACAGCTATTGTTGTGTTGACTGTTGTCAGTTGTTTGTTTGTTTGTTTGTTTGTTTTTTACTTGACAGTCTAAGGGAAAAGACTGTGTCCCTGACCAAACTGTTAGGTATTGCATGTTTTAAAAACTCTTGTGTCATACTGGTTGAAAATTGCTGTATTAAGCTATTGAGATTTCAGAGTTTCTATACTATGAGAGGAAGCATTTACTTCACAAAGTACATGCAAAAAATGAACATTGCTTTAATAAGTAAAAGGCTCCACTATACAAAGCAATCTTAGTTAAGAAGGTAGGATACACTGAAAACATAGGGTAGACACTAAAGTCTGCAAATAAGCTGTTATTTTCAACTTCAAATGTTACTTCCTTTAACAAGTCATGTTCTTGGGAATATATTTATATATGTGTCACCACCTATACTGTCAAATTAATCAACTGAAAATCCTACTTCTTTTAGAAGTTTTAAGACACAAACAAAAACCCCCAGAGGAGTAAAAGTAAAAAAATAAAATAAAATAAAAACCAAACAAATATGAGCAATATAGAAGCATCATTGCTTAAAAGCCAACCAAAAAATAAAGTTAAGCCCTTTCCATGGGAAAAATATCAGGAACAAGTCAACTAAAAACAAGAGAGTATAATTAGCCAGATCAATTGTGTATCATCTAAGGTTGATCTGAAAAAACTATTCAATTTGGTTATCTACTCACATTCCCACCTGGATAATGGTGGAACCCATTTGAAAAGTCATTTAAATTTTTAAAAAAAATATTTTATTGATTATGCTATTATAGTTATCTCATTTCTCCCCCTTCATTCCCCTCTACCCTGCACACCCCCTCCCACCCACATTACCCCCTTTAGTTCATGTCCATAGTTCATTCCCTTGTCCCATGGGTCACGTCCATGGGACATATAAGTTCTTAGGCTTCTACATTTCCAATACAATTCTTACCCTCCCCCTGTCTATTTTTTACCTACCATCTATGCTACTTATTCTCTGTACCTTTTCCCCCTCTCTCCCCCTCCCACTCCCCTGTTGATTACCCTCCGTGTAATTTCCATTTCTGTGGTTCTGTTCCTGTTCTAGCTGTTTGCTTAGTTTGCTTTTGTTTTAGGTGTGGCTGTTAATATCTGTGAGTTTGCTGTCATTTTACTGTACATGTTTTTTATCTTCTTTTTCTTAGATAAATCCCTTTAACATTTCATATAATAAGGGCTTGGTGATAATGAACTCCTTTAACTTGACCTTATCTGAGAAGCCCTTTATCTGCCCTTCCATTCTAAATGAATGCTTTGCTGGATAGAGCAATCTTGGATGTAGGTCCTTGCCTTTCATGACTTGGAATACTTTTTTGCAGCCCCTTCTTGCCTGTAAGGTCTCTTTTGAGAAATCAGCTGACAGTCTGATGGGAACTCCTTTGTAGGTAACTGTCTCCTTTTCTCTTGTTGCTTCTAAGATTCTCTCCTTATCTTTCATCTTGGGTGATGTAATTATGATGTGCCTTGGTCTGTTCAACCTTGGGTCCAACTTCTTTGGGACTGTCTGAGCTTCCTGGACTTCCAGGAATTCTATTTCCTTTGCCAGATGGAGGAAGTTTTCCTTCATTATTTGTTGAAATAAATTTTCAACTTGTTGCTCTTCTTCTTCTCCTTCTGGTACCCCTATAGTTCAGATATTAGAATGTTTAAAGGTATCCTGGAAGTTCCTAAGCCTCTTCCCATTTTTTTGAATTCTTGTTTCTTCATTTTTTTCTGGTTGGATGTTTATTTCTTCCTTCTGGTCCACGCCATTGATTTGAGTCCCAGTTTCCATCCCATCACTATTGGTTCCCTGTACATTTTCCTTTATTTCACTTAGCATAGCCTTCATTTTTTTCATCTAATTTGAGACCAAATTCAGTCAATTCTGTGAGCATCTTGATTACCAGTGTTTTGAACTGTGCATCTGATAGGCTGGCTATCTCTTCGTCGCTTAGTTGTATTTTTTCTGGAGCTTTGATCTGTTCTTTCATTTGGGCCTTTTTTTTTTTTTTTTTTGGTCTTGACAAGCCTGTTAGATAGTGAGGGACAGAGCCTTAGGTGTTCACCAGGGTAGGGTAACCCACGTCACTGCTTTGTGATGCTGTGTGGGGGGAAGGGAACAATGGCACTTACTCCACTTTCTACTGTATTTCAGTCACTTCCTCTGCTTCCCACAAGCAAACTGGGCCCTTCTGGTGCTGATTCCCTAGTGGGTGGGCTTGTGTATGTTCTAGGACCCTGTGGGTCTCTCCAACGAACTCTCCTGTGAGGCTGGGAGTTTCTCTCACTGGTGCCTCAACCCCCACAGGTGTTTTCAATCAGATGTTGGAGGTTTTATTTCCCTGTGCTGGAACCCTGGGTTGTGGGGTCTATCTCACTCTCTAGTTGTTACTCCTGGTTTATGTGCATGTGAATGTGGGACCACCCGCTCTACCAGCCACCACCTTGCTTGGTCCTCCAGCCACCACCTTGCCACCAGTCCTCTCTGCGTGGCTGTCCATTTCTGCCCCTCCTACCAGTCTGGATGAATGTGTCTTCTTTAACTCCTTCGATGTTGGACTTCCATACAGTTCGATTTTCTCTCAGTTCTGGCTGTTTTTTGTTATTAAATTGTTGTTGTCCTTCTTTTGGTTGTGTGAGGAGGCACAGTGTGTCTACCTATGCCTCCATCTTGGCCGGAAGTCTCCCTAAATTTTTTTATTTTAAATTTTTTTCTTCATCAAGGATCATTGCAACTGTGATTTTTTTTACCATAAATTTCATATATGTGTATGTTATAAAATGATTATCACAATAACTTGCTATCCTTTACCTCACACAATTACAGTCTTTTTCTTAATGAGAACTTTAAAAATCTATTTTCTTAGCAACTTTCAAATATATCGTAGAGTATTGTTGACTACAGTCACCACATGTTATATTACATCCCCAGGACTTACACCTGAAGTTTTTTGAGCAGCTTCACTCCTTTTCCCTCCCCTCATTCCCTCCTCTGGTAACTGTGACTCTGTTTTCTGTACCAGTGTGATTTTTGAGAAAATGTTTTACTGGGGGCTTTATGTTTATATCTTTGTGACCAAAGAAACCAAAGCACATAATTGTTGACAGAAGTTCTAGATGACATAAAGTCCAGTTTTATCATTATAGATAGTCTGCTCAATTATAAATAATCAATCATGATTTATTAAGCAACACTGGAGAAACACTTTATTTTTATATTTATTTTTAAATACATTTTATTGATTATGCTATTACAGTTGTCCCATTTTTTCTTCCCATTATTCCCCTCCACCCTGTACTCCACCCCTTCCTACCAGCATTCCCCCATCTTAGTTCATGTCCATGGGTCATACATATAAATTCTTTTGGCTTCTCCATTTTCCATACCATTCTTAACACAACTTTAAAATGTCAATTAAAGAGAAGACTTTCTAAAATATTCATTATTATGATGACACTAAAAATTACTCTCCTTTCCAAAACTGAAACAGTATAGTGTGGTGGGTAAAAATATAAGCACTTCTGCTTATCAAGACATCATTACAAGAGTGAAAAGGCAACATAAGTAAGATATGATCATTGCAACATGTACATATTTCTGACAAAATATTATGTTCAGAAAATAGAAATATTTCAAAAAATCAATGAGCAAAAAATGAACAACCTAATAGAAAAATGGTCAAAAGATTTGAACAGGTATTCGATGATTTGCTCAACATTGTTAGTTATCAGAGAAATGCAAATTAAAACCATAATAAGGTATTATTATAAATCTAGAAGAACAGTCAAAAATAGGAAAACAGACAATATCAAGTGTTGACAAAATGTAGAATTATTGAAAATCTCATACATTGCTGGTGAAAGTGTAAATTGGTACTAACACTTTGAAAATTGTTTGAAGTTTTCAGTTAAAGTTAGAACACACATGCCCTAAAACCCTGCAATTGCTTTTATATATAAAAATATATTTATAGACACATATAGATATAATATATATACACACACACATATTATCACCATTTCACAAAATACATGAATAAGAATCTTCACAGTGGCATTATTTTTAATAGCCCAAAACCAAACTGGGAACTGCTTAAATTTCCCTCAGCAGTAAAATGGATAAATTGTGGTATAGTCATACATTAGAATACTATACAGCAATAAAAATAAAATGACTATTCAACACCTCTCTATGCAATGACATGGATGACTTTTACAGTTATAATGTTAGGTGAAAGAAGACAGATCCAAAAGAGAAAGTACTGTATGCTCCCATTTCTATAAAGTTCATAAAGAAGCAAAACTAAGCTATGGTGTTAGGAGTCAGAGTGGTCGTTGTCTCCAGGAAAGAAATAATAACTGGAAGGGGGCACAGAGAAGGGCTTCTGGGTGGTGTTGCTCAGCTGAGTTTACTTTGTGAAAATTCACTGGGCTGCACACTCATCATTTGTGCTCCTTTCTCCATGTTACAGTTTAATAGAGTTTACTAGAAAAGAAGAGATCATAGACTCTGATGTTAAATTGCTTGGTTTCATGTTGTAGCTTTACTCATCATTCATCAAGATCTTTGGAAAAGTTGCCTAACCTTTCTTTGTCTCAAGTTACCCATCTGTAAAAGGAAGATTATATAATTACCTTCCTCATAGACTGTTAGGAAGATAAATCTGACAATGCATACCAAGCTTATTGAACAGTACCAGGCACATGTTTAGCATTCAATAAATGTCAGCTGTTGTCATTCTTATCATTAACTCTTGGGAGGACCAATTGATAAATATTATCTTAAAATGTCACTGGATCCAAAGTAAGAATAATTAAAATAACTCAGAAAAACATCTGATATTTTTGTTTGGCTTTATTGTTTTTTTACTCCTTGACCTTCAAACTAGGGAGTTTCTCAGAAAAACCAACATGGACAACTCCCAAAGCAAAAAGAAAATTCATTTGAAAACCATGGCGTAGGCCTAAGTAATATAAATATTATTGCTACGAAGGCCATCTGTAAGTAGGTAAAGTGCCTGAGAAGAAATAAAAAAAGATTGGGTTACAATTATGTAAGGTATAAATTCTTATTTTAAAAGGGTTAGTAATACAATGCTCACACCTCAAGATGGAAGGAATTAGTCAATTTATTTTTGTGTGCAATGAAGCATGGTTTTTCATAATGTAGATTTTTTTATTAATAACATTTTAAAAATTCACCCTTTTGGTATACTACTTTTCTATTTCAGTATATGACCCAATACTTAAAATGGTCTATACTGTACTTTCATGTTAACATTTTATTTCATTTATATACAAATTCATCCTGTGCTTGCTTTTGTTTCTGAGATTAGGTCAGAAAATTCAAATCCTGACTGCCAGTATTAGGTTAGGAAATTCAAACCAGAACTTGGATCGTTACCAATATCGGTATTTAATTTAGTACTTTTAACTAACAGATTGAACCATAGACCTTTTGAAATACTGATGTTCATATTCAAAATTAGAAAACTTAGTGTTGTTTTTACACTATTATGAGAAATTGTAGGGGAAAGAGCTTTTGGTTCGTGCAGTCCCATCTTCTGCCACACACACGCTGGGACAGCTGTGTTGGCTTCAGGGGGCCTTGTTGTTCCATGTTACCGTTTTCCTTCTCAGTCAATCCTGACTGTCTGAGCTGAAAATCCCAAAGGGAAGGAGCCACGTCTGTCTTGTTGTTTATTATATTACTAGTATTTAGGACAGTGTCTGGAGCTTGTGTTGGAAAGCACTTCTTGTATTGGGGAATGAGTGTAAGAATGGGAACCAGTGGATATAAATTCTTGAACAGCACATGACTTAAAAATAATCAATTGAAACTATTAAACCAAAATAATTAGGATTTTGAGTTATTAAGATTGATTTGTATGGTCTGCAGCTTTAATTATAAGAAAAGCAAGCAAATTATGGCAAATAGTTCACAGATGTGGGATTTTCTTCATGCTCTGATCTCTCCACGTGACCCAAATGAGAGACTGAATGTGAAATGATCCAACAAAGGCAGATGACTTCAGCTCACCGTGGACAAGAGCGGCTGACTCCTTTTACCTGCTGTCCCGTGTATGATGGTTTCACTGTGGGTAGGCAGAGGAAGGTGGCTTCACAAGGGGTGACTCTCCAAGGTAGATGCAGACAGCGTGAGGCGAGGAGTTGTTGAGACCTCCTCTGTGAAGCTCCTTTGAAACTATCACTTAACATGGCAGGAAAATGAAGGATTTTCTGATCAAGGGCTGGAATGAGAGTTTTTTCATAAATTAAAATGTCTGACTAACTTAATTCTGGACTATTTAGTTTAACCAGATTTTCTTGTATTGGGCTTTGAAAAATGATTTTGGAATGATACTATGGCAGAGGTGTTTCTGATGCCCTAGGTATTCCTAGCTTTTCCAATAACATAATAAAGTTGCTCTTGACCATCCAGCTCCTTCAGGCTTTCCCCACATCCCATTCCTGTTTTGCAGAGAGAATGAAACACCTTTCAGGACTATGAAAAATTTTAGTCCAAAGAGTTGGTGTCCCTTGAAATTTATTGTTTAACATTTTAAAATTAAATTTATTGAGGTGATGTTGGTTAATGACATTACGTAAGTTTCAGGTGTACAACTTTATAATACATCTGTATTCTCCATTGTGTCTTCATCTCTTAGAACCTAGTTTCCTCTGTCACCATGTGTTTGACCCCCTCTATCCTCTTCTGATAATGAGCTTAAGAAAAAGAAAAAAATGTGTAACTAACAAATAATTTAAAAATTTACTTATAATTTTCTAAATTATAAACAGTACATACTAGTTTAAATCAAATAATACAGAGGTATATAAAGAAATATTTATTTGCCCTGGCCAGGTAGCTCAGTTGGTTAGAATGTTGTCCCCATACATCAAGTTTGCAAATGTGATCCCCTGTCAGGGCACATACAAGAGTCAACCAATCAATGTATAAGTGGAATAACAAACCAATGTTTCTCTCTCTCTCTCTGAAAATATCAGTAAATAAAAATTTTAAAAAGAAATGTTAATCATTTCTCTTATTACCTCTCTCATTCCAACCCCTACTGAAATAAACAGTTAACAGGTTAGTATGTATGTATATATTCTTCAACACATTTCTCTGTGCTCATGGAAAATATTACACAATGGAATACTATGCAGCAGAAAGAAAGAAGGAGCTCCTACCATTCTTGGCAGCATGGATGGAACTGGAGAGCATTATGCTAAGTGAAATAAGCCATGCAGTGAAAGACAAATACCACATGATCTCACCTATGAGTGGAACCTAATCAACAAAACAAATATGCAAGCAAAATAGAAACAGAAATATAGAAATAAAGAACAAACTGATAGTGACCAGAGGGGATGGGGGAGGTGGACAATGGGGGACAATGAGGGAAAGAAGGGGAAGAGTCAAGGAACATATATTAAGGACACATGGACAAAGACAACGGAGGGGATTCAATGTGGAAGATGGGGAAGGGGAGGGCAGGGGAGAGTAATGGGGGGAGATGAGGACAACTGTAACTGAACAGCAATTAAAAAATAAAAATGAAAAAATATGTAGGAATTTTCCTATTTCTTTTTTCTTTTAATTTATTTTAATTGTTGTTCTTGTACAGTTTTCTGTCTTTTACTCCCAACCCAGCCCACCACCCCAGCCCTCCCCACCTCCCTCCCATTTCCACCCCCCCTAGTTTTTGTCCATGTGTCCTTTATACTTGTTCCTATAAACCCTTCCCCTTTTCCCCTGATCATCCCTCCCTACTCCCCTCTGGTGACTGTCAGTCTGTTCTCAATTTCAGTGTCTTTAGTTATATTTTGCTTCCTTGTTTGTTTTGTTGATTAGGTTCCTGTTAAAGGTGAGATCATATGGTATTTGTCTTTCACTTCCTGGCTTATTTTACTTAGCAAGATGCCCTCCAGTTCCATCCATGCTGTTGCAAAGGATAAGAGCTCCTTCTTTCTTTCTGCTGCATAGAATTCCATTGTATAAATGTACCATAGTTTCTTATCCATTCATTTACTGATGGGCACCTGGGTTGCTTCCAAAACTTGGCTACTGTAAATTGTGCTACTGTGAACATAGGGGTACATAGGTTCTTTTGGATTGGTGTTTCAGGGTTCTTAGGATATAATCCTAGCAGTGGGATTGCTGGGGCAAAAAGTAGAACCATTTTTAGTTTTCTTAGAAAATTCCATATTGCTTTCCATAGTGGTTCTACCAGTTTGCAATCCCACCAACAGTGCACTAGGGTCCCCTTTTTTTCCACAACCTCTCCAATACTTGTTGTTTGTTGCTTTGTTTATGATGGCCATTTTGATTGGTGTGAAGTGGTATCTCATTGTGGTTTTAATTTGCATCTCTCTGATAGCTAGCAATGCTGAGCATCTTTTCATGTGTCTCTGGATCCTCTGTATGTCCTCCTTGGAGAAGTGTCTGTTCAAGTCCTTTGCCCATTTTTTAATTGGGTTGCTTGTCTTCTTAGAGTGGAGTTATGTAAGTTCTTTATATATTTTGGAGATTAAACCCTTGTCTGAGGTATCATTGGCAAATATGTTTTCCCATACAGTTGGTTCTCTTTTTATTTTAATACTGTTTTCCTTAGCAGTGCAGAAGCTTTTTATTTTGATGAGATCCCATTTGTTTATTCTCTCCATTATGTCCCTTGCTTTAGGGGACATATCAGTAAAAATGTTGCTGTGTGAAATATCTGAGATTTTCCTGCCTATGTTCTCCTCTAGGACTTTAATGGTGTCATGGCTTATATATAAATCTTTTACCCACCTTGAATTTATTTTTGTGTATGGTGTAAGTTGGTGCTCAAGTTTCATTTTTTTGCATGTAGCTGTCCAGTTCTCCCAACACCACTTGTTGAAGAGGCTATTTTTACTCCATTTTATGTTGCTGCCCTCTTTGTCAAATATTAAATGACCATAGAGACTTGGGTTTATTTCTGGGCTCTCTGTTCTGTTCCACTGGTCCATGTGCCTGTTTTTATGCCAGTACCAGGCTGTTTTGATAACAGTGACCTTGTAATACAGTTTGGTATCAGGTATTGTGATCTCTCCTACTTTGCTCTTCTTTCTCAAAATTGCTGCAGCTATTTAGGTTTGTTTATGGTTCCATATAAATTTTTGAAGTGTTTGTTCTATGTCTGTGAAATATGCCGTTGGTACTTTAATAGGTATTGCATTGAATTTGTAAATTGCTTTGGGTAATATGGACATTTTGATGATGTTGATTCTTCCAATCCATGAACATGGTATATGTTTCCATTTGTTTGTGTCTTCCTTGATTTCTTTCTTCAGTGTTGTGTAGTTTTCTGCATACAGGTCTTTTACCTCCTTGGTTATGCTTATTCCTAGGTATTTTATTTTTCTTTTTGTTATAATGAATGGGATTTTTTTTCTTGATTTCTGCTTCTGTTGTTTCATTGTTGGCATACAAAAATGCCTTTGATTTCTGGATATTGACTTTGTATCCAACTGTCTGTCCAAATTCATTTGTTAGGTTAAGCAGCTTTTTGGCTGAGCCTATAGGATTTTCTATGTACACTATCATGTCATCTGCAAACAATGATAGTTTTGTTTCCTCCTTTCTGATTTGGATGCCTTTTATTTCCTTTTCTTGTCTAATTGCTGTGGCTAAGACTTCTAATACTATATTGAATAGAAGTGGTGAAAGTGCACATCCTTGTCTTGTTCCTGATCTTAATGGAAAATATTTTAGTTTTTGCCCATTGAGTATGCTTTTGGCTGTAGGCCTCTCATATATTGCCTTTATTATGTTGAGGAATGCTCCCTCTATTCCCACTGTGCTGAGTGTTTTTATCATAAATGGGTGTTGTACTTTATCAAATGCTTTTTCCACATCTATTGATATGATCATGTGATTTTTGTCTTGACTTTTGTTTATGTGATGTATTACATTTACTGATTTGCGAATATTGAACCATCCTTGCATCCCAGGGATGAATCCCACTTGGTCATGGTGTATGATGTTTTTAATGTATTGTTGGATGCAGTTTGCCAATATTTTGTTGAGGATTTTAGCATCTATGTTCATCAGTGAAATTGGCCTCAAGTTTTCTTTCTTTGTTGTGTCTTTATCTGGTTTTGGGATTAGGATGATGCTGGCTTCATAAAAAGAGTTTGGGAGTCTTCCATCATTTTGGATTTTTTGGAATAGTCTGTGAAGGATATGGGGTTGGCTCTTCCTTAAATACTTTGTAGAATTCTCCTGTGAAACCATCTGGCCCAGGGCTTGTGTGTGTTGGGAGTTTTTTGATTACTGCTTCAATTTCTTCTGCTGTTATTGGTCTGTTCAGGCTTTCTGCTTCTTCTTCATTGAGTTTTGGAAGATCATATTTTTCTAGAAACTTGTCCATTTCACTGTAGGTTTTCAAATTTCATGGCATACAGTTCTTCATAGTAATTTCTTACAATCCTTTGCATTTCTGTGGTGTCAATTGTAATCTCTCCTCTTTCATTTCTGATTGTGTTTATTTGGGTCCTCTCTCTTTTTTTCTTTATGAGCCTGCTTAAAGGCTTGTTGATTTTGTTTATCTTTTCAAAAAACCAGCTCCTGGATTCATTGATCCTTAGAATTGTGCTTTTAGTCTCTATGTCATTTAATTCTGGTCTTATCTTGGTTATTTCCTTCCTTCTACTTGCTCTGGGCTGTCTTTGTTGTTGTTCCTCAAGTTCTTGTAGGTGTAGGGTTAGGTTGTTTGTTTGAAATGTTTCTGTCTTTTTTAGGTAGGCCTGTATTGCTATGAACTTCCCTCTGAGGACTGCCTTTGTTGTTGTGAGTTCATTTTCATTTGTTCCCAGAAACTTTTTGATTTCTTCCCTAATTTCATTCTTGACTCATTCATTGTTTAATAGCATGCTATTCAATCTCCATGATTTTGAGTGTTTTGGATTTTTCCCCTTGGGGTTGGTTTCTAGTTTCAGTCCCTTGTGGTCAGAGAAAATGCTTGGTATGATTTCAATTTTATTGAATTTGTTGAGGCTTGTTTTGTGTCCTATCATGTGGTCTATGTTTGAAAATGTTCCATGTGCATTTGAAAAAAATGTGTATTTAGTTTCTTTTGGATGAAGGGCTCTCTCTATATATATATCAGTTAAGTCCATTTCATCTAGAGTGTTGTTCAATGCCATAATATCTTTGTTGATATTTTGTTTAGATCTGTCCATTTTTGACAGTGGGGTGTTAAAATCCCCTACTATAATTGTATTGCTGTCAATATCTTTCTTGAAGTCCTCTAAGATTTTCTTGATGTATTTAGGTGCTCCTATGTTGGGTGCATATATATTTATGATGTTTATGTCTTCTTGGTGGATTCTTCCCTTGAGTATTATGAAGTGACCTTCTGGGTCTCTCTTTATGGCCCTTCTTTTGAAGTCTATTTTGTCTGATATGAGTATTGCTACCC